>JAQPPZ010001022.1:0-600000 GCA_028583015.1 Wollemia nobilis
AATAATAAGGCATTGCAATTATCAAGATACAATAATTGGTAGTGCTACATATAACTATTTATTGGCAGTTCTATCACAACATATATAGTTATGGGTTTAAGCAAAATAATTTCATAGATGATTATGTTGTCTATTTTGATGGCTATTTTTAAACAAAGTATTTCCATAAATACTTCTCCTATTAGAAACATTTCATTATAAGAACAACAAACGCCATATTATTTCCAACGAGAGATAACAAATAAGAATTTCCTATGTTTTAATCTATTACGACGACTGACTGGAATTATACACTAAGGTTTCTACTGCACATCCGGAGTGAACAAAATTTTATTTTACACAAGGCATAAATTATTATAAATTGGATTTCTAGGAGTCTTAGATTCAAATTATTTTATATGAATCATTTATAAATAAAAATAATACTTCATCATCAGAGACAAAAATTATAAATGTAACTTAGAAATAAACAAAGTAAACTCCATATAATTAAATCTAACATTCCTTTTTAAAATAATTAGTAGCAGGTATTCTCCATTCACAATCAAATCTAACAATTTATGACTCATTTTCAAGATGTGTTATAAATTTATTCTACAGGTATCCTCTAGTACACTTTACAAGTGATATTTCCATAAGCTTATAATAATTAAGCCAAACTCAAAGCTCAACCTGCATTCAAAACTTGAATGCTCCACTTGAGGGTTTAGATGTCTTCATCATATTTATTACAAAATAGAAAAATAGTCCTTTTAGAGTGTACTAAAAAACAACGCACAACTCCAAATCATTTTCAGTCCATATTACTTTGTCAGAGCAGAGAGCAATTCATTCTCCAGCTTGATTTGGTTGTCAATCAACGATTTCACTCCCGTGAAAATAGTCATCAATCCTCATTTCTTGGATATAGTTTGGAAAAAGGTGAGAAAAGTGCATTTAGGATCAGCCCAACCCTCACATGCATGCATAACTATCCTATATGCATACTTAACTACTAAAAAATACATTTATCATTTTCAATGCATAACATAGAAGGATTTGTTTTCTTGATAAAAAGGGGTTGTACTCGGGTCCCCCACCCTTAACAAATTACATCTCTCTTATTTAGATCTTGAGAGCTTACAAATATATACACTTCTCATCTCAATTCAGATTCTATAGTTAGAAACCTACATCATTTTACATAAAATGTCTGAATTCTTGATTTTTATTTTCCTTTTCAAATCTCTATATGAATACAACTACTCCAAAATTTAACATATTTCTTGATATTTTTCTATATCAGCCTTCACAATGCCAAATATTCACCTCTACTATATATGACTTGCATCTTAGTAGAGTAATATTTCCATAACATTGCACTAACATAGTCTGCTTTACCAAATCTGGATTGCTAGTTTCCTTCCTGAAACACAAGTGCAACAACAAAAATTATAATAAATAGTATAAATGACCACACATTATTGTTACAAAATAAAATAGATATTACCAATAGAAAATATTATAGTAAATCTTAATCATTAATTTATTTAGGCAATCAACAATTTTTGTCAGCTACAACTAAACTTTCTACTTCCTCTAACCATGGAAAGGAGTTTTTAACTTCACGATCCTTAACCAAAAACCCCTCTATTGGATAGCTTATCTGCACATTTGTTTCCTTCCCTTAATATATGTGTAAACCTAATTTCTTCAAACTCTTTAGCAAGATCTTTAATTTCCATAATTATCTCTTGTATGTTCCATGGAGCCTTTGCTTTCCTCAAAATTGCATTTATTACTATGAGAGAATCACCTTCCATCCAAACTCTATTCCATTTCATTTGTTTACATATTTTTAACCCTTCTAAAGTTTCCCAAGCTTCAACTTCATTATTTATCTTAAATCCACAATTGAAAGCATAATGAGACAATCTCTCCTCTATTATTTCTAATTTTTCCTCCTCCTCTTGATGGTCTTGGGTTTCCTTTAGATGCTCCATAAAAAATCAACTTAACCCACTCCAAATCTAGTGGTTTCCACTTTGTATTATTTACCTTATTTTTGCTTCTCTTGTACCCAATATCATAATTCAATTTAATGACTTGACTCCATCTATCAAGACTCTCTGCTTCCAAATTAGGGATAGGGTGAGTTGATAGGGTTGGTTTAGACTCCTCTATGGCTAAACATATCTTCTTTTTCATTACCTCTAAACTGCTTTCCTTTCCTTTAAATATTCTTCTATTCCTTTCTAGCCATATAGTCCAAAGTATTGTATATTTTGAAATATCCTATATTGTTTGTAAAGCCTCACTTTTATAAGTGCTCTGCCATTGCTTTAACCAATCTTCAATTTTACTATTCATCACCATGCATTTACCAAACATATTAAGAATCCATTTTCATAGATTCCAGATAATTGAGCAATGTCCTAAGAGATGGTCAATAATATCCTCCTCCTTATTACAAAAAACACATTTAGAGGTGCCATGAAAACCCCTTTTCATAAGGTTATCCTAGGATAAAATTCTTCTATGACCTACTAGCCAAACAAACATTTTGACTTTAGGAATGCTTGGGCTATACCAAATATCTAGTGATATTATTATTATATTGGTGTTGAACATTATATCCACTTCTTGTTGTGTATTCTCCTGAGCTATTCAACTCCCAAATCAATTTATCCTTGGCACTCCTTGAAATAATTACAGTTGTTATATTTCTACTCAATTGCCTCCTAGCATCAATGTCTTGTATACTTATAAAAAAATCTTCTTTCCATTTGTATCTTCCTTCTTGATCCTTGTACAAAATGTTTGAAACCCTATCACCATATTTGTCTTGAAGCAATCTCATCCAAGGTTTCAAATATGGATCTAAATTGAGTGGTTTTTAATCACACCAAGTATCTATCCAAATAGAATTTTTTTCTCCAGTTCCCACCACCCATCTTAAACCTTTAATCATAAGATCAATAGATTTTTTAAACCATTCCAAAGAGTAGAACCATTTGGAAGAGATAAAGCAATAAATATTAAACTTGGGTCATTGGGATCAACATACTTAGAAGAATTCTTGCCCATTGTCTTTGACTCTCTTTGTACAATTTCCAGATAACTTTTCCCCTAAGAGCTAAGTTTGCATCTATAAGAGCTCTTAAACCAAGACCTCCCCTAGTTTTGTCATCACACAACTTGCTCCATTTCACAAAATAAAATTTCCTTTTATCATGTAAACCTGACCATAAAAATGATCGCATAATAAATATTAAACTTTTTTCAACTAATTTTGGCATAGAATACAAAGACATATAGTAAGTTGGAATGGCTTGTAAGATTGACTTAATTAATTGCACTCTTCCTGCTAAAGATAACCATCTACCTTTCCAAGCTGGAATTTTATTTTGAACTTTACTAATAATTGGATTCCATAAATCTATCCTCATTCTCCCCTCAAATAAAGGCATCCCTAGATAAGTTGTTGGTAAATTTGCCTCCTCCATTTGAAGAAACCTACAAATTTGTTAGGAACCTACTATTTAAATAAATCTCACACACACAAAATACTAAAAGATAACTGAAATACATGCAATAACAGAATAATACTATGCAAAAAGTAATTGCATAATTGAAACAATCTCACAAATAACTTAGAATCGTAGGCCTCTTTGAGGGGGCAACCTCCTTCAATATTTCATTAACTTGCAAAAATATGTCTTTGTACATGGCTTCATAGATTTTTAAAGAAATACTTCATGCAAACCCTAACCCTAGGCTCAAGAGTTGGCTTACATGCAAAATACCACTCGAGCTAGAATCTTCTACCAAATATCGGTTACAATATTCATAACGGGTACATCAATTGGCCCCACTTGGCTAGGAGCATAACATGCCACGTACATTACAAAATAACATTATAGATGGGATCCCCCATGTTGGAAGTGGATCATTACATAATAATGAGAATTACAAAATAACATTAAGATGGGATCCTAACATGTCCTTCCCCTTTAAAAAGCTTTGTACTCAAATTTGAAGGTGAGGAAATTGATGCTAGAGCTGATGGAGATATTCCCATGTAGCATCTTTAGGCTAGAGTCCATGCCATTGAACAAGGACTTCAGTAATGGTGAGGTTGTGAAGAGTACGAGTCCGATGATCCAACATTTATTTGGGTTCAAGTAAGATAGAACCTTCTTCATATAACTCTAGGAGTGCAGATTGAACTTGTACCTGATTTCCCACCACCTTTTTGAGAGAAGAAATATGAAAATAGGATGGATCTTGGATGTAGGTGGAATGGCTAATTTGTAGGCTATGGCACCAATCCACTTTAACACCTGATATGGTCCATAGTACTTTGTAACAAGTTTCTAGCATCTACAAAGTTGGAGGGACAATTATTTGTATGATTGCAAGCAAAGGAAAACCATATCACCCACATAAAAACTATGCTTAGAATGGTGTTGGTCAACCTGTTGGCACATCCGATTTTGGGCTACCTCAAAATTTAGCTTCAGTTGATGGAGGACATCAACATGCTGACTGAGAGTAGTGTCAACTACATGGACCTTGGAGCTACCTGGAATGTAGGAGGAATATGTCGGTGGAGGATGCCCATAATCTACCTCAAAAGGGGTAACCTTGGTTGTTGTGTGATTGGAAGTTTTGTACCACCACTCAACCAAAGGAAGCCATCTCGCCCAATGCGTAGGATGATCTAAGGAAAAGCAATGAAGGTAGGTTTCCAAAATTTTGTTGACAATATCCATTTGGCCATTCGTTTGTGGATGAACACTAAACTCATCTTGAGTTGAGTCCCCTACAACTTAAACAATTATTGCCATAAGTGACTAGTAAAGGTTGGGTCATGATCGAACACGATGGAGGAGGGTAGACCATAAAGGTAAAATATAGAATCAAGAAAAATTTGGGCAATGGTGGAGGTTGTGTAAGGATGGGATAGGGAACAAAAGTGAGCATACTTTGAAAGACGATCCACTACCACAAAGATAACAGATTTGCCTCCAGACTTAGGTAAGCCTTCAATAAAATCCATAGAAATATCTATCCAAACCTGGTCAAGAATGGGCAAGGGTTGAAGAGTGCTTGAAGAATGCACTATTTCACCTTTCATCCATTGACAGGTATCATAAGTTGCCACAAAATCATGAATATCCTTTTTCATAGCCTTCCAAAAAAAGTGTGCTTAAGTCATTCATATGTTTTTAGAAATCCTAAATGGCTAGCAAATGGGGTAGCGTGCAGTTCTATCATGATAAGTTCCTGTAGAGAGGACTTGTGGAGAACAATAAGGCATTGGTGGTAATGCAGATCCTGGCCATCCCAAGTGTAGCCTAGACATGAAGTAGGCTTAGTGGATAGGGAAGCAACCAAATTCTACAATTCAGAATCCTGAAGTACCTCTTGGTGTAAAGAATCGATCCATTGGAGGATCGACAATGAAATGGCACACAACATACTGAGAGCTTCAAATTGGTGAGAGAGAGAGAGCATTAGCCACAACATTCTCCTTACCCTTATTATAGGTGATATAATAATCATAGCCCATGAATTTAAAGACCTATTTTTGTTGTTCAGGGTTGGCAACTCGTTGCTCCAAAAAATATTTAAGACTCTGATGATCTGTTTTAATGGAGAAATGACACCCAATGAGATACGGTCACCAATGGGTTACTACATGCAAAATTGCCATCATCTCCTTAGGATAAGTGGATTCTACCAAATTACGGCTGGAGAGAGATTTACTAGTGAAGGCCAAGGGTCTCCCTTGCATCAACACTACCCCAATACCATGACCTAAAGCATCACTTTCAATAATAAATGGTTTGGATAAATTCAACATGGTCAAGATAGGTGTAGTGGTCATGGCATGCTTCAATTCTTGGAAAGCTTGTTCAGTGGGTCCTATCCAAGTAAAAGCATCCTTCTTTAGCATGGAAGTGAGGGGAGCTATAATTTTATCATAGTTACAAAAAAATTTATGGTAATAACCTATAAGCCCTAAAAATCCCCTAAGACCTTTGAGAGTGTGAGGTTTTGGCCATTCCTGAACAACTTGGATCTTATTGGGGTCAACTTTAACACCCTCCTTAGTGATAATGTGTCCCAAATATTCTACTTTTGTCAACCCAAAATAACACTTGGAATGCTTAGCATAGAGTTGATGTTGGACCAACAGTTGGAGAGTCTAATTCACATGAATAAGATGCTCTTCCCATGAGCAACTATACACCAGAATATCATCAAAGAAGACTAGAATGAACTTTTGAAGGAATGGAAAAACTATATTGTTCATGAGGCTTTGGAAGGTGGAAGGGGTATTAGTCAAGCCGAATGGCATTACCAAAAACTCATAGTGACCTTCATGAGTACAAAAGGTATTCTTGGGAATATCCTCCTCCTTGAGACAGATTTGATGGTACCCCGAGCGAAGGTCAAGCTTGGAAAAATACATAGTCCCATGAAGTTCATCCAGTAATTCATCCACCACCTGAATAGTAAACTTATCCTTGATGGTGAGTTTATTGAGCTCCCTATAATAGATACACAACCACTAGGACCATCTTTCTTGCGTACCAGTAAAACTAGAGAAGAGTAAGGATTGTTGCTTGGATGAATGACACTAACTTTTAATAATTCCTGTACTTAATTCTCAATTTCTAACTTAAGAGCATGAGGATATATGTATGGTCTAATGTTGGGTGGTGAATTACCAGGTAACAAGGGGATAGCATGGTCATGAGAGTGACGAGGTGGTAATTATGTTGGCTCAATGAAAACAGAGTTGTGTTTGGTCAAAATAAGTTGCAAATCTTCAGGAACATAATCCTCCATTGAAGGATGCATTTGGATCTCAAAAATTTGAGCTATGACACCCCGAGATGATTTTTTTAGCAACTTCTCCATTCGACTGGAATTGATAATTTGTGAAGATCCTACTTTTAAGCCATGGAGAGTGTAGGACTATCCATTCTATGAAAATTGCATCCAAATCTTAGCAAAGTGTCAAGAGATGACTCCCAATGTGCTCAACCATTAAGATCCCAACACAATATCACATCCCCCTAATTGAAGTGAAAACATATCTTGTTTGAGCTCATAGTCCCCAATCTTGACCTTAATATTACAACATTTTCCTTTGCAAGGTAAATTCCCACCATTTGCTACCATAACCTCAAAGGAATTACATGTGTGTACATAACAATTTTCTTGCTTGGCTATGCGAGGATCAATAAAATTGTGTGTACTACCAGAATCAATCAACCCACAACTTTCATGGTTTGGGGAGTAGTAATGCCAACAAGAGCATGAACAAAAATTTTAGCCTGTGGTTCATCTAGGTTTTCTTCCTCTGGTTTAGGTGGTTCCTCTACTGATTCAGTGTCATCATCACTATGGTCATTGGTGTTAGGCTCATCAAAATCGATGAGGAATAACTTCTTTGGGGTGCACCTATGCCCGTGAAAAGTTTTTCATCACAATTGTAGCACAACCCTTGGGCACATCGCGCATCCATTTTAGCAGTGGTTAAACATTTGGGTGCAACAGTGGGTGCAACAGGTTTTTGTTCATGTTGATTATGGAATCTAGGAGGATAAGAGGATTTAACTTGTAGAAATTTAGATATCCGCCTTTGAGCTAAAAATTTGGACTCGACAAAACAATTCAATTGGATAGCCTAGATCATGGATTGTGGTTTAAACATTGTGACCTCGGCTTGGAGATCTTCTTGCAACCCACTAAAAAAATAACTCATAAAGAACCCTTCATTCAATCCTATAGTTTTGTTGGCCAATATCTCAAATTGTATTTGGTAATCTCAAACTGTTGAAGTTTGTTTCAGCTTTGTCAACTATCCTATAAAATCATCATACTCTCTAGAGCTAAAATCATCATACTCTCTAGAGTAATTGAGACTCAAATTCTGCCCAAGAAGGATCAGGGATAGTCTTCTGCAACCATTGGTACCATTGTAAGGCTTTAGATTCCAAATTAAAAGAAGCCATTTGAACTCGATGATAAATGGGGACATCATGGAGTCTAAATAATTGAGCAACATGACATAACCATCCATCAACATCCTTCCCATTGAACTTAGAAAAGTCTAGTTTTGGCATCTTGAAGGTAGTATCACGATCAAAGCAAAGGTGAGATTCATCTGTTTCCTTTCCTTGACGATACTCAGACTTGCTTGGAACACCTTGTATTTTAGACTCAACATCTGCTAGATGTTCTTCTAGGCAAATTCTGGAGGTATCTTGTTCAACTCTGAAAGTTTGAAATTCTATCATCAAGTGTTCAGTTGTTTTTTGCAAGCCATTAACAACACTTAGTAGGGTATCCAACGCTGAAGCAATGTTTTTCTCTACCTCTTTTTGATGTCCACGAGTGCCACTTGCCATTTGAGATAGCCTTGAACTTTTTTACTGAATTACTAAAAATAGAAGTGTGATTTCTAGAGTTACTATTTTTAGTAAGGGTCCAAAATTTAATTTGGGAAATGGGTTGCAACACTGATTTTAGGATAGGATCCACTTCGATGGTTGCTTGATCTGAGCGCTCAATGAGGAGATATACTAAATTTCTTGACTTTTGTGATCTCCTAGTTAGTTGCAAGTTGATGTCAAGGTAATTTCTTCCACTTGGACTTAAAATTTCACCAGTGAGTCCTTGAGGGTCTTTGGTGCAGAATAACAAGTAGCTTCTATTCCCAAAAATTTGGATCAATTTGATTGATCATTGAAAAGTTATGGCCTTAGCAAGAAAAATAAAAAATTGCCATTTTTGGAAAATTGGTGCAAAATTTGACTAGGGGCTGCCAAGAACAATTTTGTCTGGAATATAGTGTAGAATTATTTGCTAAATTTTTGAGTCAATATCAGCTCTATGTGAAGATATTTTGTTTTTTATTTGGAGCTCTAGGTCACAAGTGGGGGTACTGAATCAACTATCTCGGATCTATCAACTGATCACCCTGTCATTGTCCTATCACCTACACTATAGTTACTGACACTAACGATTTTGTTTTTGACCCTAACCATCTATCTTTTCTAGCTATTACAGTTGACTATTACTATTATTATTATTGACCCGACTGTTACTATCACTAATCGAACTGTTACTATCACTGACCTGAATGGTACTAGAATATTACAGACTGTTAGAGACACTTGCAAACTTTGTCCTAACTGTTGGTGCATGCAAAGTGTGTTCTTTTGTGATAGGGAAGTCCTTCTTCGTATGCTCACGTTTTGGGATTGTGAATGCAGGTTTAGCAAAACATGAATATGTGTGTTTTTGTAGGTTAAAGTGTTTAACAAAACCAAGGTATGCTAGGTAAAGGAGTATGTAACACCCATAGGCCCTTTGTTATACCGTAGTGATGAACAATAGTGCTCGAACCAATATTTTAGGCCACTATCCAAGGAGGATTCCACACATACCCTTGAGCACACTATCTACCTCTTTGATAGTATGGGAGGTTAATTGTTCAGAATGTTGTGTCCCGTGGACTATGGATGATAAAGGTCAAAAACCTTCCTATTAGATAAAATTTTGTTAAACCTAGAATTGTCTCCCGATACACCCAAAGATGCGTGGGAGCTCAATTCCGTGCGCAAGTGTTGTCTAAGGCCTAGGTATTAGAGCCTGATCACCTCTCACTTTACTATATGCTTTATGGGCTATCTAGCTTATCCAATAATAACAGCTCCTTCATGATATTTTAAAATCCCCGACATAGGGTTTCTAACCTACATAACTACTAAAACAAAGATTGTATTATTTATTTGTGTTTTCTGGTTTTTTGGCCAAAAAAGAAATTAGAATAATATTTTTTTGGATTTTTTAATAAAGGAAAAACAAAAATGAAAAACACACGAAAAATTATACCTAATAGGCAAAATGGATGGAAAAAATCATCTCAACTGTAGTAGAACTCGACCCTGGAAAACACTTTGATACCACTTTTTAGGAACCTACTATTGAAATAAATCTCACACACAAAATACTAAAAGATAACTGAAATACATGCAATAATAGAATAATACTATGCAAAAAGTAATTGTAGAATTGAAACAATCTCACAAATAACTCAGAATTGCAAGCCTCTTCGAGGGGGCAACCTCTTTCAATATTCATTAACTTGCAAAAATATGTCTTTGTACATGGCTTCATAGCTTTTTAAAGAAAGACTTCATGCAAAACCTAACCCTAGGCTCAAGAGTTGGCTTATATGCAAAATGCCACTCAAGATAGAATCTTCTACCAAATATCAATTACAATATTGATAATGGGTACATCAAATGACCCCACTTGGGCAGGATCATAACATGGCATATACATTACAAAATAACATTATAGATGGGATCCCTATTGATATGTGAGTATTCACGATGCATTGAAAATAGTTGGGACTAAATACAATCAAGTTGGTTGGTTTGAGTAGTTGAACCAACCAACTACTTTTGCATAACCTCCCCCTAACAACGCTTAAACAAGGAGCACTTAAGAGTATGCCAATAATGAAATATGACATAACACATATTTGTTATGCTAACATCCCCCCTTATTACATTATTGGTGAATACAAAGAGCATTGTGAAATAATTCAAATTTGACAGGTGCAAGTGCCTTGGTGAAAATGTTTGCAACTTGCTCTTCAGTGGGAATGTATTGGAGTTGTATATGATGCTTTGGAACTTCATCTCGAATGAAATGACATCTAGTGTCAATGTGTTTGGTGCGATCATGGAAGATGGGGTTATTGACAAGATTCAAAACACCTTGATTGTCACAAAACAAATAAAGAGGAAGGTTCTTTGGAAGACCCATATTTGTAAGAATGCAACTTAACCATATTATCTCGTAGACTGCTCCACTGGCTACGTGATATTCTGCCTCTGTAGAAGAGATAGAAATCACCTATTTCTTCTTACTATGCCAAGAGATAGGACCAGATCCAAGGTAAAAAATATACCCAAAAGTCAACTTTCGATCGTCAATGGATCCAACATAGTCAGAGTCCATGTATCCTTGTAGATAGAACTTGTTATTCTTTTTGTATTCTAAGCCAAAATCTATTGTACCACGAACATATTGAAGAACTCTTTTTGCTACTTTCTAATGGCTCACCTTTGGGTCCTGCATGAACCATGAAATATAACCCATAGAAAAATTGATATCAGGCCTGGTATTGGTTAGATATATGAGACTCCTAATCAGTTGACAATAGAGAGTGCCATCTACCTATGGGGATTGATCATATCGAGATAGCTAAGTCCAACCTCCATTGGAGTAGCTTTAGACTTACAGTCAGTCATTCAATATTTTTCAATCAATGTCTTGGCATATTTATTTTGGGTAACTCTGATATGATGTTTCTTTTGAGTTACTTCTAAACCAAGACAATAGTGAAGAATTTTGAGATCTATCATTTCAAAAGATATTTTTAGATCATTTTTCACTATATCAATCATACTTTCTGAACTACCTATTATGATCAGATCATCTACATATAGCACCAAAATCACTATGTCAAAACCATTGTTCTTTATATAGATATTCGCATCTGAAAGACTTCTTTAGAATCCATGTTGCATTAGGTGACTATTAATTTTGATGTACCAAGCTCGAGGAGCTTGTTTCAGCCCATACAAGGATTTTATCAACTTACAAACTTTTTGTTCTTGCCCTTTGACAACAAATCCTTCTGGTTGGATCATGTACACTTCTTCTTGGTTGGATCATGTACACTTCTTCTTGAAGGTCACCATTCAAAAAGGCACTTTTTACATCCATCTGATGTAACTTCCATCCAAACTGGGCTGCCATAGCACAAAGTACTCGAATGGTAGTCATTTTTGTAGTGGGGGTAAAAGTATCTTCATAATATATGCCTTCTTTCTGAGCATAGACCTTTGCAACATGATGGGCTTTATGCTTATCAATAGTACCATCTCCCTTATACTTCACTTTGAACACCCATTTGCAGCCAATGGGCTTCTTTCCTAAAGGTAGATTTACTAGCTTCCATGTATGATTTTTCATGAGAGATGTATGTTCTACTTTCATAGTAGCCTTCCACTGAGGCTGACTAAGTGCATCCTAAACTATTATGGGTTCATTTCCATCCAATGTTGTCATATAAACCCTCTCATCTTCCATATTAGTTTCCTTATCTTCCTCTGCATCTACAGATAGTTCATAAAATTATTGGTAAAGCTCATCAACCACTTAATTAGATGCCTCTTCTCTCTTCTGCTTACTCATACTATGAGTACAAGGTTGATTTAGAGTTAGATATGGAAGTGATGCCAACTTGGAATCTCTCAATGTACTGGTATACCACTTTGGAATCTTGTTCTGAGGAGGTGAAGTCTCTTTCTTAGGCTCTACTTATATGCATCTTCTCGATCATAGGATCTATCAGTCGATATCCTTTTGAATTATCATCATAACCAAGAAAGATACATTGCAAAGTCTTCTCATCTAACTTCTTCCTCTTTTGTTTTGGTATATGCATGAATGCCTTGCATCCAAAAACCCTTAGATGAGAAATGGAGGGTTTCTTACCACTCCATGCTTCTTGGGGATTTTTGCCCTATAGAGCTCTTATGGTTGCTCTATTTAGGAGGTATAATGTTGTGTTTACTAATTTTGCACAGTACTCATTCTCAAGATTTGCTCTCTTTAGCATACATCGAACCATTTCAACAATGGAACTATTTCTCCTTTCTGCAACTCCATTTTGTTGTGGAGTATAGGTTGTAGTCAGTTGTCTCCTATTCCCATGTTATTTTTGAAAGCATGAGATTTCGGAATGAAAAACAGTATTGAAGATGTAATAAAACAGAACTTTAAATCAACCGAATATAAATTAATTTTGTTCGGTTACAATACATCTCTTGCCTTTTTAGGGGCCAAGAGTGTTAGTCTGCCTCGGTTACAATCGAAGTCAATATTGCTTCTATCCGCATGCCCACATTTGAAAATGGGCGGGCCAAACTGTATTTCCGCCGCTGGTGTTTAATGAGTTCTAGCTTGCTGTCTTTCCTGTATTCAAATAAACAATCAACTGTCAATAGCACCTGTATTTGAAAACAGCATATGTTATAGAACATAAACTATTTTAGTCACCTTTGAAAATAGCAAGTGTTCGAAAATGTGAAACATAAACGGTTAAAATACTGTTCATTAACAAGATATATTCAAAACGATATATATATATATATATACTCAAGTAAAACTATGAACATGCGTAGGGTGCCCAAGCGGGCCGCCCTATTAAAATCCAGCTTCGACGCCAACCCACTAGGAATTGGCTCAAAATCTCGGATAATGTGTTGTCGGCAAATTGGTAATTCACTGTGGTCGAATGTCTGGTTCGAAGGTCGAAACTGATATAATCGAGTCTTCAAATGAACAGCACTTCGTTGTGTTCACCCAAAATCTTCTCTCCTTTCTTACATCGTATCGAGCTGGTTTTTATAGAGGATTCGGCCTCTGAGAGCATTAATGTTAAAACCCTAAATCTGCAAGGGCCGCTGCGATTTGATCCTTATCGGGCCATTATGAGACATGGCTCGCACTGACATGGAAGTTATGAGGCGTGGCCCTCGATCGGATATGTTTCTAACACCGCTTGTCTCATTAAAGTCCGCCATTCCGTAGATCCACGGGGTCTCTTTAGAAAGGGGCACGTAAGGGTGCCACGTGGCAATCATTCCTTGGATGTGGCGGCCACGTCAAAGTCCGCATTTGATTATCGCAAATATGCTTTTTAGACGTAAAGTGCCGAAGTGTCGCGATATCGCGACACTTCCGCAGAGTCCTCCCTTGGGGCCAAAGGTGTCGCGATATCGCGACGCGCGATATCACGACACCTTTGGCCGAGGCTCCCCTCGGGACCAAAGGTGTCGCGATATCGCACGTCGCGATATCGCGACACCTTTGGCCGAGGGGAGCCTCGAGGCCAAAGGTGTCACGATATCGCGACACCTTTGGCCGAGGCTCCCCTCAGGGCCAAAGGTGTCGCGATATCACGACACCTTTGGCCGAGGGAGCCTCGAGGCCAAAGGTGTCGCGATATCGCGACACCTTTGGCCGAGGGTAGCCTCGAGGCCAAAGGTGTCACGATATCGTGACACCTTTGGCCGAGGGAGCCTCGAGGCCAAAGGTGTCACGATATCGCGACACCTTTGGCCGAGGCTCCCCTCGGGCCAAAGGTGTCGCGATTTCGCGACCGAATCCGACGTCGGATTTCACGAAATCGCGACGTCGCGATTTCGCGACGTCTAAGGCTAGGTTCCCTTTTTGTTGAGGCCTGTTTGCTTTCAAAGACTTTGCTTTCGATGAAGGTTTTGGCAAGGCTTGAAGACTTTGATGAAGGTTTTAGCAAGGCTCTTTTTCGGACCTTCTAAACTGCTGTGTAAGTGGCCAGGACCACTGTTTGACCTCTGAGGGCTGCCCTGAAAGCTATGTATGTCAATGCGATCAATGTTTGTAGTCACTTAATCAGAATGGTGCTATTTTGGTGTCTACAGATGCCCCTTTTTGGGAAGCGCTATGCATGGCACAGCGTTGAGCAAAAATAGAGAACCAAAGCACTAATGATTAGGGTTTCTTGGTAACCTAACCAACTTTTGATGCCCCAAGTATGGAAAGGGCATGCATTCTTGAATCCTTGCTTCTGACGAGCTAAGGAATTTGATTTCAAGTGTTAACCTATTTTGGTGAGGTGTGACTTGAGCTTGGACATTGATCAATCATGATTAGGCAAAGGGCGCAACCTTTTATCCACAGGGGAAACCTTGTGTTCATGCTTTGGGAATGCCAAGTATTTGATCAACTTAATGATTGCTTGTTTACTGCCCCAAGCAGGAGCGTGATTGTCTTTGTCAATGATTCTTTGAATGCATGTCATTGCCTTGATTGGGTGTGTGGTTGTTGATTGGTGACTAAGTGTGACTACCCCCTCAAGCGACGAATCGATGAGGGAATGACCTTCGTGAGAAAAGCGACGAGTCGCTTGACCCAAGATGACTTAGGTTAGGGTGCCTTTAGATGTTTTACCATTTGAGCACGTGCAATTTCCCGACATTTGGACCTATTTTTGGTGGGTGTTAACCCTTTTGGTGATGCCATAATGGGGTGAAATCATCAAAAACCCATCTTCCCGTGGAGCGGTCCGGCTATGGTAGCCTTCTTGGGGAAGTAGGAGAGTGATAATTTGAACCCCGACATCGATTTTCTTTGCCAAGAGGTTAAGTGCAAGAGCACTTGTGTCCGGCAATTTATTGCTTATGTTTTTGTGTTGCATTTTTGTGATGTTTTTGTTGTTTTGATTTTCTTTCTTTACGTATATGTCATGATTTTATGCACAATGGTTGATGTTGGTGGATGCATGCTACTTTATATTGATGGATGCATATGGTATGATAATTACCAATGTTGTATGTTGATTTATTTTGATGGATGCATGATGGAATGCAAATGCATGTGATATGCAGAAATGAAATGGATGGATGGACTTGGTGATATTTGGTTATGGCACCATAGACTGTTTTAGAACTCCATTATTTTGCTATGTACAAATGTGGTGTTTCTTTTTTTGTATTTTCTGGTGGTATTGCAAGGATGAAAAGTAGCGCAATTGGTTTAGAAATGTAGCAAAGGTTTTCCGAGACTCGGACGGTTTTAACTCACTAGCCATGATTGTACTTTATCTTACAAGACTTTTGAACAAGGTATGAATCGGACTTGTTTTTAACCAAGTTATTTCACATCCCCGTGTGTGCAATTGAGTTCATTTATGTGGTATTTGTCGGGATACCGCCGGTGCCGGATGGGCTTTCAACCGAACTCGTACCGAGGATCACCTAATTAGCTCCACTAACTCCTTTGTTGTATGTAGTTAGATTAATCTGCGGTGTTATCCAGGATACCATAAGCTAGCTCATCCACATGCAAATATTGATCTGTACACAAGTTAATGTGATAGATATATCGTCATGCGAGAAGTTTACCGTCGATGACCGATAGGCTATCAACCAAACCGAACATCGAGGCTTGCCTCATGACCCGTCAGAATCGTTGAGAGTTCCAGGGATTCAAGGTCAACTCCCTTCTTTTCTTCAATTGTATTGGGATACTTGCTCTTTATAGTGATAATAATCACTGTTTATTTTGATTTGTTTTTCTTTTCTCTTGAGCAAGGGATTTGGATATGGAGTGACGATAATCACTATTCTTTGTGCTTTTTGAGATGTGCACTGTAGGGTGTCAAATTTTGGAGTTTTGACATTTTGCAAATTTTTGATGTTTTGCAACTTTGGGATTCTTAGGGAATTGGGTAGGGAGGATGCTTGTCCTTTTGCCAACTCTCAGCATTCTTGGGGTCATTCGCACAGGGGGATGAGCAAGATAACCGTTTCGCTTATGGTAACCTCGGATTATCGTGCAGGGTTTCATCCTTCGTTCACACAACTCGGGAATTTTTATGTGTTTTAATTTGTGTTGGGATGTTACGTAACAAGGTGTATTGCAAGTGTAACTCTACCTTCGTAAAATCTGTTTGACTTGATACATTTCATTGCTAAAGAGCAAAATGATGACTGAATCATGAAAAACTCTTGATACATTAAAAGACCACTGACTCTAGTGTGGTAAAATGAATGGTGTTTTTGCTGTTTTTGTAAGATGGAACAGTGTGGAACGAGATGGACTAGCAGAGCAATTACAGCCTATGGTGCCTTTGACCTATACGACCATGAATATGCAATGTATGGATGCGATGCTTGAATGCAGCTATGTATTTTTGTATTTTTGATGGATTGATTTTGGTGAATATGAAGATGAATTGCGAGAAGAACTCTCTATTGATGAATTTGAATATGCCTAGAAATGAGATGCAAATTTTTGTTGTTTTTGATGATTTTTGTTGTTTTTGAATTTTCATGATTTTTGACCAAGTGATTGTGGAAATCCTTGGAGCGTTTTGGGATTGACCAAGCGATTGCAAGAATCCTTGGAGCCTTTGGGATTGACCAAGCGATTGCAAGAATCCTTGGAGCCTTTGGGATTGACCAAGCGATTGTGATAATCCTTGGAGCATTTGGATGACCAAGCGATTTAAATCCTTGGAGCTTTGGGGTTGACCAAGCGATTGCAAGAATCCTTGGAGCCTTTGTGGGATTGACCAAGCGATTGTGAGAATCCTTGGAGCATTTGGGATTGACCAAGCGATTGCAAGAATCCTTGGAGCCTTTGTGGGATTGACCAAGCGATTGTGATAATCCTTGGAGCATTTTGGGGTTGACCAAGCTGCAAGAATCCTTGGAGCCTTTTGAGATTGACCAGATAAACCGAGCTGAAGAATCCTTGGAGCTTTTGGGGTGACCAAGCGATTGCGATAATCCTTGGAGCTTTTTGAGATTGACCAAGCGATTGTGGAAATCCTTGGAGCATTTTTGGGATTGACCAAGAGATTGCGATAATCCTTGGAGCTTTTTGGTTTGACCAAAGGGTTGATGGACACCTTTGGAGCATTTGGTGTAATCCACTTGCTCTTCAGGGAATAGAGGTACCCCCAGCTTGACAATCTTTGTGCACCGGATCTGGCTCCGTAGGAATTGGCACGAATGGATCGGCCTTATGCACGGATAGGAGGACAAGGTCTGCCTTCGACACTGATGGTGCTATGATATCTCTGGGTGGAAGTTGCTCGCGACCTTCCCCAAGGAGTGGGATGGACATGTGATGCCGGTGGGCTGGGTCTATGCGCCACTCATGCCCTAGTATTATGTTTATTTGTCGACATGCTTCATCGATATTTATAGGATGTCGATGTTGTCGTATGTGATTGCTTTGAGCTATCTCTCGTTTCATCCTCACCTTCGGACAATGTGTATAGTTCATCAGAATCTGGAGATTCTGAGACATGGAGGACTGCATCATCAGGTAGACCTACGGTTAAAGGTTGATCCTCTTCGAAAGGAGCCTCATGTAAGTTGGGCATTGGGAGCTCCAAAATCTTGGTCTCTAGCGACTCTAAGTGCTCCAATGTTTTGCATGTATCAGGGGATTTGAGCTCCTCCTCTTTGGTTGGTTCTTGTTGAGGGACTTGAGGCCTATGAAGGGGTGGCTCGATGGCACCCCCCATGCCTTGACAGGGCATTTCATCCCTCTCTTCTTCTTGCTTTGATTCCTCAGAGGCTTCTTGATGAATTTCTAAGGGTGGCCCATGAACCTGAGTGGGTTCCTGAGGAAGGGGCCCATCATTGGTTATAAGATTAACCCCCCGCTCATGTCTGGGAGGCGTCGGGGGCGATGCTTGATAAGGTCGCGGAGACTCGTCTCGGCGCAACTTATCCGCTTTGCGCTGCATGTATAAGTATTCTAACTCCTGACGACCTTGCTCAAGCCGCGTGGTTCGAGCTTGGCGGGCGGCTTTTCTGGCGACTGTCGGGTCAATTTGGTCTACCCTATTTTTCTCAGGAGGTTCGGATTTGTGCCTCTCATAATGTTTTGTCTTATGTGTGTGAGGGGTTGGAGTCCTTTCCTGCATAGTGTGTTGGAACAACTCATCCTTCTGGCGCTGAAGGCGCTCTTCGTTAATATGGTACAGTTCCTCTAATGGTAGTCGGTCGAGCTCAAGTTGCGTGAGTTGCACCCGACGTGCGAAATGCTTGACAGGCTCTAAGATGGTTGGTCTTGTCGCCTCATGTGTAGAAGGCCTAGATGCCTCTCTGACATATCTATCTTGGTCGTAGTGATCCAAGATCTCTAGAGGCCATCTCTCTCTGATGGGGGTAGCGGCATTTATCTGAGGCACTGGCCTCAGAGTGTGACCATGATATCTAGCAGGTGCGGAGGCGTATTGCTCCCGCGATGTGTATTGTTTTTGAGGAAGGTAGGAATCTTCCTCATGCTCTCTTTCATAAGCGAACACGATTTGGCGGACGGAATTGGCTTGGCCTGCCTGAGGAGCTTTGTGCTCTGGATTTGTCATCGTAGTCCTGACAACTGGAGGGGTTGAAGGAGGGATAGTGTAACCATGTGGTTCCTCCCATCGAACCCTAGGTTGACTCAGCGCTTCATCGCGCGGTGACCGCTCGTAACGAGCATCTAAGGTAGCTCTCCTATGGATGTACCCCTCATGGGAGGATGTGTGTTGAGTGCTATGCTGAACAAGAGTGCTCCTAGAAGGGGTACCCCCATAGTCCTTATCTATTAAGGTGTGGAGGGGACCGCCTTGTGTGTCAGGCCGCCAAGGTGGTATGACCAAATCCTTGGGGTTAAAGGGAAGGCGACTAGCGCCCTCTCTTTGTGCACCTTTCGCAGCGTCCGCCCTTGATTGGGCTTGGCTACGGGTGTACACCATTGTGTTGCTTCTCTACTATCTAAGCAGATTTTATCTCGTTTATGATGATTTGTCTTTTTGTCTACACTAAGCAGAAATGAACACACACATACACAAAACCGTGATTATCTCTTTTACGGATTAAATAGTGTGTCCTAAACTTGTTTAGTGCATTTTGGTGTTTCGTTTTGTTTTTGCAATTTTGGAAGAACGTTTAAATGCATAATGTTGGCTCATATGACTCCCATAAATGGTCGCCCCTTCAATATACCATTGTCGGACCGATATACCAACCTCTCTATATACCCGCCCTTACGTGAGGGAGACTATAGGTACGTGAGAGCAGATGGTACGTGGAACATAGGCGGTACGGAAGGGGAATCGCTCTGTTTATGACACCTACCATAGAAGACTTATCCTCGCGTGCATGGGAATCACCCCAGCAACACTTGGTCAGCTTTCGTCAGGATTTACGTCTAGCAACAGTCACGATCGAGGTAATGGATGCAATATCTCAAGCCAAAGTGATGATGGAATCCACCTTTGGTCTTGCTCAAGGGTTGGGGTTTTACGACCAACGCCTTGGTTTAAAATACCACGTGGTGTGTGGGGTTCATTTTACTTTGCAAAATTGAAACAGGCAACAAAAAAAGAAAGCTTTCCCTATGCCAGACAGACACTACAAACCGGAAAACAACAAGTAGGAAAATTGAAAAGAAATTTTCTACCTTTCTTTAACAAAATTTTTAATTATTAGATGAATAATTACGCAGATAACTACATAATTAAATAAAGCAAGAAAAATCTTTAAGAAAAATTTCTCTACCTTATTTTAATAATTAAAAAGATTTAATTATTAAATGAATAATTACGCAGATAACTACATAATTAAATAAAGCAAGAAAAAATTTTAAGAAAAATTTCTCTACCTTACTGTAATAATTAAAAGAAATTAAAATGACAGTAAATGAAATAACCCAAAACTTCGCAACAGAAAATGATATGGACGGCTAGAATCGTTACCTCCTTTCTACCCGAAATTGCTGTTTCTGACCTCCGACTAAAAAGAAGTACCTGTTAAGCACAAGACACAACAAGTTTAATTAACTTCTGTGATTTAAAATCTGGGAACGGTCCCACCGTGATCGCCACCGAAAGCATGAGATTTCGGAAATGAAACATATTACCCAGATGTAATAAAAAGAACTTTAAATCAACCGAATATAAATTAATTCCGTTCGGTTACAATACATCTCCCCCCTTTTAGGGGCCAGGAGTTAGTCTCTGTTACAATCGAAGTCAATATTGCTTCTATCCGCATGCCCACACTTTGAAAATGGGCGGAAACCGTATTGCCACTGTGTTTAATGAGTCCTAGCTTGTCGTCTTTCCTGTATTCAAATAAACATCATACTCAATAGCACTGTATTTGAAAACAACTGTATGTTATAGAGACATAAACTATTTTAGTCACATTTGAAAATAGCAAGTGTTCGAAATGTGAAACATAAACGGTTAAAATACTGTTCATTAACAAGATATACTTCAAACGATATTTTATATATATATATATACTCAAGTAAAACTATGAACATGGTAGGGTGCCCAAGCGGCCGCCTGTTAAAATCACTTCGACGCCAACCCACTAGGAATGGGCTCAAAATCCGGATAATGTGTTGTCGGCAAATTGGTAATTCGTGTCGAATATCCGGTTCGAAGGTCGCGATATAATCGAATCTTCAAATGAAAGCACTTCGTTGTGTTCACCCAAAAAATCTTCTCTCTTTTTACTTCGTATCGAGCTAGTTTTTATAGAGGTTTTCACCTCTGAGAGCATTAATGTTAAAACCCTAAATCCGTAAGGGCCGCTTAGATTTGATCCTTATCGGGCCATTATGGGACCTGGCTCGCACTGACAGATCGTAGTTATGAGGCGTGGCCTCGGATCGGATTTGTTTCGAAACCCGGCTTGTCTCATTAAAGTCCGCCATTTGTAGATCCATGGGGTCTCTTTGGAGAGGGGCACGTAAGGGTGCCACGTGGCAATCATTCTTTGGATGCGGCGGCCACGTCAAAGTCCACCTTTGATTATCGCAAATATGCTTTTTTAGACGTAAAGTGCCGAAGTGTCGCGATATCGCGACGTCGCGATATCGCGACACTTCGCAAGTCCTCCCTTCGGGACCAAAGGTGTCGCGATACGCGCGATATCGCGACACCTTTGGCCGAGGCTCCCCTCGGGACCAAAGGTGTCCCGATATCGCGACACCTTTGGCCGAGGGAGCCTCGAGGCCAAAGGTGTCACGATATCGCGACACCTTTGGCCGAGGTTCCCCTCGGGGCCAAAGGTGTCGCGATATCGTGACACCTTTGGCCGAGGGGAGCCTCGAGGCCAAAGGTGTCGCGATATCGTGACACCTTGGCCGAGGGAGCCTCGAGGCCAAAGGTGTCGCGATATCGCGACACCTTTGGCCGAGGGGAGCCTCGGGGCCAAAGGTGTCACGATATCACGACACCTTGGCCGAGGGCTCCCTCGGGGCCAAAGGTGTCGCGATATCGCGACACCTTCGAGGCTCCATCGTGCAATCGCGACGTCGCGATTTCGCGACGTCTAAGGCTAGGTTCCCTTTTTGTTGAGGCCTTGTTTGCTTTCAAAGACTTTGCTTTCGATGAAGGTTTTGGCAAGGCTTGAAGACTTTGATGAAGGTTTTAGCAAGGCTCTTTTTCTGACCTTCTAAACTGCTGTGCAAGTGGCCAGGACCACTGTTTGACCTCTGAGGGCTGCCCTGAAAGCTATGTATGTCAATGCGATCAATGTTTGTAGTCACTTAATCAGAATGGTGCTGTTTTGGTGTCTACAATTTTAGAAATGATGAAAATTATTTGGAAGTATATTCCCCCCTCGATATGAGCAGAGGGTTTTTATGAAACATCCTGACTCCTTCTCAACAAGCTTCTTGAATTGTTAAAAGTACAAAAATGCTTATGACTTCAATTGATGGAAAAAAACCCACATCTTTCATGAGTAATCATCAACAGACAATTAAAAATACTTCTTTCCACCATATTTTGTTGATAAAAGACCACACAGATCAATGTGTACCAACTCCAAAGTTTTCTTAGCTCTAGAAGAGCTTTTTTCAAATGGTACCCGGTGTTGCTTACCTGCCAAGCAATCCGATCAAACTAGCAATGTAGATGAGAGATTGGGAAGTCCTCTCACCATCTCATATTTGCTCAACTCAAGCAAATATCTTGAACTGAGATGCCCATATATCTTATGCCATAGAGAAGTAGCCTACTTTGTAGTTGCTTCCAGTACAACATGAGGCATTGAAATGGCATCTAAGATGAACAAGCCATGCTTGTATGATTCGGTTGCTACATGTTTCCCCTTCTTGGATATAAAACATCTCTTTTTCCCTTTTTCAACATAAAACACAACATCCATATTTCGATCCAACATCTAAGGGACTGACAACAAATTATTAGCCAATCCAGGTACATAGAGTACCTTTTCAATCTGACATTTACCATCTAGAAGAGTAACAAAAACATCACCCTCACCCTTCACTTGGTAGACTTGATTGTCAAAAATTGTTACTAGCTTACCTTCTTTCTCCTCAAAGGTTTCAAACCATGATTTATCACTAGTCATGTGTTTACTAGCCCCTAAATCAATATACCATACAACATATATCTATGGAGATTCTGAGTCATGAGCACCTTGTGTGCTCTCTCAAATTCTGAGTCTGAGTCTGATCCTATATAATCTGAGTTAGAGTTTTATTTAGCATAAGCAACATGCCCCTTGGGTTGCTTATTCTTTTTCTAGGGTTTGTATTTTCCTTTGCCCTTCTTCTTATGATCTTGGTCATTTTGTTGCTTGTTCTTAAACCAACACCTATTGGTGTCATGGTTATTCATATCATAAATCTTGCAATATTGTTTGTCTTTCTGCTAATGTTGTTTCCCTTTTCCCTTGGAAGAAGATACTCCTTTTTGAAATTGATTGTGTTTCTTACCCCCTTGTTTGGTGTAGATGGCATTATCTAGCACTTCATTCTTCTGAATTTGATTTACCTCCTTAGATTGAAGCAAATTCACCAATTCCACAAAAGACACTTGTCTACAATATACATTAAGAGAGGTTATCAACATCTTATAGGACTTTGGAAATTCTCTCAAGATGATAGAGGTCAAGAGAGTATCATCCACTGGTTTGCCCATAGCATTTAATTTGGATTTCATTTTTGCCACTCTGCATAGGAATAGATCAACCGTCTCACCAAATTTCATACTGAGGATATGTAGTTGAGTTTGAAGGTGAAGAATTGTGGATTGATTCTTACCTTCATAAATAGTAATCAAAGTATCCCAAGCTTCATTACTAGTTTTGGCATCACAGATGTGAGGTTGGACCTCATATGTAATAGCAAGCAGGATGAATATGAGACATATTTTGTCCTTCTTATCAAAAGCTTATTGATCTGTTACTACTGTTGTAGGGCATTTTGTAGTGCCAGTCACTACATCCCATAAATTTTCCACTTGAAGCATGGCACGCATCTTTGTATTCCATGGTACAAAGTTAGAACCTTTCAGCAATTATGAATCTGAGAGATATTTGTGAAAAAATGGTCATAGTGAAGATTCCTTATATCACCACTTGGTATCCCTTTCTTTATACCTGTCAAACCTTTATACCAAAACTACTCTATATATACCCACCCTTACATGGGGGAGACTATAAGTATATAAAAGTAGCATGATACATGGAACTTAGGTGATACTGAAAGGGCATCATGTTGTTTATGACACCTATCATAGAAGGTCTATTCCTCATGTGTGGGACATAACTTCCCCTAAACACTTCGAAAAGCCCTTCATCAGGATTTACATATAACAAAAATCACGATGTGGGTATGAATGAAGTGAATATCAGAACTGTTTTGCCTTATTTCTCCCTGACGATTGATAGAGAACAAGCTCAGACGTTATTGTTGCAACTATATGTAGCGACCCCAAGATGCACGCACCGCTTTACTCTACTTGCAATATTATACCCAAAATGAAATGAAAGACCATGAAAAAGCATATAACGTGGAAGTAACAAATATAGATCTCTTTATTTGTATTGAAACCCGGTTACATGTCGGTCCCTCTTAGGGATACCCATTTTGATACAATGAATTACAAGTGAGGAAGAAGTCCCCTAGCAAGGGGTGGTGCGCTTTTACAAGCTTCCCGGTTCTGCACACAGAAATGTATGAGGGCTTACAGATGCCTCCTTCTCCAGGTCTATTTCCTAGAGGGATCCTCTTGCTCTCGTATGTTGTAGCTTCCATCCGATGAACCTGTGGCCTTGTAAGCAATGAAACAACAACACACGCTTAGATGTCCGAGATTGCCTCCTCGGATGAGGTTGTTAGCAATGAATATACTCAAATGAAAGCAAGTGCAAATGGAACTAATGCTATGAATGTGAATGAATAAAAGCTATGCTAATGATATGCAAATATGAAGAAATCAAAGTAATGAAACTAATGTCTAAAACCCTAAGCTAGGCCCATGGGCCACTGTCCAAGACAACGGCCGCTAAAGTGAATCTCGTTCTCTTTGCCCCAAAGCTATGGATCAAAGCTTGTATCCGATGTTGAAATGGTGGTCACTTTGCTCTCCAATTTGTTAGGGCTTCATCGTAAATGTGATCTCCAAGGGAAGCTCTCCAAGTCCTCAAAAGCTCTCCTCAATGATCTCCAATGTCGTTCCTATAATAATTATGATCTTCATAGCTCTCAATCTCCTCATGACCTAATACATTCCTATAAATTTGGACTCATTCGGATCCCTTTGGTGCCTCTAGGCTTGCACCTTTTAAAGTGTGTGAAACCCTAAAGTCTATGTTCAAAACCCTAGGATTGAATCCCTCATGCGTAGTGAATGTTAGCATGAGAAGCTTTTATCTTTTCTATGTTTAAAGACTAGTTAACTGAAGTCTAAATTCAGACTCAAGTCTTCCATGTGAACTGGTCATGAAGGGGAATGCAAAGTTACTCCCTCTCACCTTTATTGCATGTAGACTGCCACTTCCACCCATGATTAGGCATTTTTGTCGGAAAAATGCTTTTTATGGCTTAGCCATTATCATCTGCAGTGACTAAGATTTGGTCATTGTCATCTGCAGTGGCTAAGGTCTGGCCGCTCTGAGCTTGAGCGGCTAAGATCTGGCCGCTCTGGTCTTGAGCGGCTAAGCTTGGATGGGCTTAGAATACCCTAGATGAGTGGTGAGAACCACTTTTGATGCTTGGAAGGCCCAAGGTTATGTCATATGGTCTTATGAATGTGCCTATGTGAGTAGCTCCCCTAAACATGACATGTTTTAGGTGTCTATAGATGCCCCTTTTTGTGATGCGCTTGTGTGGAAAACACAACGTTGAGCAAAAATGTAGATTGATCTATTTGTAAGGTGTATGATGATCAGTGGTCTGATCAATGCTTGATGGCCCAATCATGCAAGATGGTGCACATCCTTTGAATCATTGCTTCAATATTTGGAAGACTTAACTTAGCCAAGTGGCTTATGCACGTTCAATTGCACTCATTCCTCAAACTCAATCGGGTAGCTTCAACTGCTACAATCAGATCCGACTAGAAGGATAGCTACAAATTGAAGATGTTATGTTTGCTTATGTTCCTAGCAAACAAGGGAGATGTTGTGATTGTTGTATGCAATGATTCATAGGATGAACATAATTTTGATATGATCGAGTGATCTGTTGTTGATTTTGACTATGATTATTTTGAATATTTGAACTACCTCCTCACACAATGAATTGGTGAGGAAATGACGATGAATAAAGCGACAAGTCGCTTGACCAATATGACTAACTTGGTTCCTTTCTAGCATTTGTTCTTTCAATGGGTGAACCCCCATCCAAGTGTGATTCCAATTATTTATGATAATCATCCATCCCTATCCCGAGGAGCGGTCCGACTATCAATAGCCTTCTTAGGGAGTTAGGATGAGTGATTCTATTTATGCTCATATTGTATCACTTTGGCTCAGTGTTTTTGATTTCATAAGGGAATGAAGATGATTTTATCACACCCGTGGAGTAGTCCGACCATCTTGGTCTTCTTTGGGTTTGAAATGATACATCGTGGTTCCAAAATGAATGTTTTTGCCCCAAGTAGCCTTATGGTAACTTACTCATCTTATCGAATTGCATGGAGTGCGAGTCGCTGCAATCGCCAAGTTGATAGAGTAGGTAACTGAATACGAGGCCTACTTGAGAATTTGCTTTATGTGATTTTTTTGTTATTTTGATCATTATGGTGATTATGAACCACCAAAATATGCTTATTTGATGTTTTTGGTTGCTTCTCATGGAGGGAAACTGCTTATTTTTGCTTAGGATCTCGATCGCTATCAGGTCCAGTGACCCCCAAATGCCTGGTCATGGCCGCTCTCATCCTGAGTGGCCAAGAGATGCGGGTCGTTGACGTCAACAGTGGCCAAGGCAATATAAAAGATACCCTAGGGTTTTTGTCTTTTCACTTTGCTAGCTGTCAATTTTGCTTTCTTGAGCTCTGAGGTGAAAGTGACTTTTGCAACTTGGAGTGTTTCTACAACTTGGAAGATCATGGCTGCGTAGGGCGAAGCATCTACGAGTGGAGGAGCCGGAGCTTCTCGGGTACTCTTCTACACTTTAACCTTGCTTGTTTTTGTTTGGGTAAAATGAACCACATTAAGTAATCGGTAAAAGAACCTCATTAAGCCTGCTGGTAACGAATTAAACCCGTAGTTAGGCATAGCTTAGAATTTAATGTGGTGGGCTTATCCCCATTTTATGTTTTGTTTATTTTTTGGTGTTTTTGGCCTAGGGTAGATGCTTCTACCGCATCGCCCATTGGCCGTTGTTGATCAGAGTGACCAAAATGGCCTGCAATTTGGCCGTTGTCATTGGCAGTGGCCGATTTGAATCCCAATGGTCAAAAATCTGACCATTGGGGCTTGGCCGCTCTCAGCTTTAATGATCGATTTTTGGCCATTATAGGCATCAACGACCAAGAGCACTTAGTGAATTTTTTATTTTTGGTGCATTTTTTGGATTGACTTATTGATTTTTTTGAATTTTTGACTTGTTTGATTAGGTGCAATTTTGTTCTTTTGCCTAGACTTAGAATAGCCTATCATCATTTGCATCATTTTCATGTTTATTATGATTTATGCCTTAGATGCATTGTAGTTATGCTTTATTTTTCCTTTGTTGTTAGATTCTCACTGCTCGAGCTCGGGACCCGAAGCTCATGAATGACCTTCTACCCCTCTTGGATGACATGGACTAGAAGTGGCTCAAAGCTCGTGGGCTCCAGTATGTCACTAGGCTGCCTCACATCATGTCAGATCAGGCCTACCTTACGGCTTTGGTCCATCGATGGGACCCTCGGACCAATACCTTCCACCTCCCTACCGATGAGATGACTATCACGTCGGAGGATGTGTATAGGATTTTTTGGCTTCCTTTTGATGGAGTGGCCATTGTCTCTTCGACCACTAATGATCGTGAAGCTATTTTCACTCGGGTGTTCGGAAGGCGTTCTGAGGAGGCCTTCAAGGACACCAAGTCTGGAGGAGTGTCTATCTCATAGTGGTACGATGAGAAGGTCTTCTCTAAGAGGCATGTAGTGTTGTTGATGGTTATCACCAACATCTTGATTCCAGATTGTTCAGGCTTGAGGTTCCCGTGGAACCTCCTTGCGATGGTTCAAGACCTGATGGACAGTGAGGCACCCATCATCTATGCATGGGGGAGGTCTCTGTTGGCCCAGTGCTATGATGAGTTATACCATATCCATCGATGAGGTCGCATCGGTATTGCTTGCAGTTTGCTCCTACAGGTTTGGGGATGGGAGCACATCAAGGTCGATCACCCTCGAGGGCTTCCTATCGAGATTATAGTCATAGAGGAGCGGATGTAGTGCTATGCTACTAGATGGGCTCGAGGGCATGAGGGGTGCAAGAGTCATCCTCATGCAGGGGAGCTCTCCCACTACATTGCTACTTTCACTGGGTTGAAGGTCGAAGATGTCATGTGGTAGCCATATCATGAGTGCTCGGCTTGGGATGATCCTGCTAGCTTCACAGCTAGGATGCGGTGTGAGCGATGGCTCATCGATCACAAGGTTGGCATCCAGGAGCATTTCTTCTACTCCTGAGTTCTTCGTCAGTATGGGCTATAGCAGGATGTGCCTCTGGTTCCATTTGTATACAGGTGCCTCACAGTAGAGGGAGATCTTCCCCCACCATGGATCACAGAGTTGTCAGATGAGGAGGATGCCCTAATAGTTGACCCAGGAGTTGTAGGGGGCATCACAGAGGCATACACTCAGTGGTGGGGGGATCGGATGTGGCATGGTGATGGTAGCTTGGGTCATGAGGATGATGGCAAAGGTGATGATACAGATTTGATAGGGCGTAGAGTCTGAGCTAGGACTAGAGGTATGGGGCCAGCTAGTAGAGCAGGTGGTAGCGGAGGAGCAGGAGGCTCCTGAGGAGGAGGAGGAGGAGCTAGAGCCCGAGGAGAGAGATTCTCCTCTGAGAGCATAGCTGCATGAGGTCGAGGCTGAGCTCCAGTCGACCAAGATCTAGGTACAATAGAGGATGCTACCATAGCATAATGGGATGCCACCATAGAGCAGCTCACACTATAGATCCAGGCTTTGTAGGCTACTATCGGGGGTAGTGCTGCTAGGATGCAGTTTGTTGTACCTCCTTCTACTCCACAGGGTGCTATAGGGATAGACTCAAGGACAGAGGTTCTACACCTGAGGTCACTATTAGATGAGTATGAGGGGAAGATCCATGGGCATGTTGGTCACATCACCACCCTCCAGATGTAGCTCAGGAGGCATGGGATTGTCCCTAAGGAGGCACCAGGTGCAGGTGGTTCACAAGTCAATGGGCGCTCCACCTCAGGGTAGTCTTCCACCCATCCTAGCCAGAGGACCCAGACTCGGATAGAGAGACCGACAAGTTCACACCATTCGACCCATGACACCACCACAGGGGGAGGTGGCACTAGGGGAGGTGGTGTAGGAGGCTCAGGCCCTATATTTGATTGATGGTGCTCTTGGTTTATCATTTTTGAGGTCTGCTTGACCTATATGACTGTAGCCCTATGGGCAATTTTGTACATCCATTTATTTTGACACACATATTTATATGACATCTTTATGTTATGACTCATTATGTGTATCATTTATTGCTCATGTTTTTGTTGTTATTTGTTTTATGATGAGATGTGATGATGGCATTATGATGATTTGATATATATGATAGATGATAGATGATATTGGTGGTGATGTGGATGTTTTAGATGGATGTTTATGCAGATGATTATATGATATGATGTGATGTATCATGAGTTGATCTAATGATGGATTTATGATTGTATGCAAATGGATATTGCCTATATGTTTTATGATGTGCTTTATAATGTGATGATGGATGATTGATGACTTGTGTATTTGTGGATGCGATGTTTGTAAGTTAAATGCATGTTTGATTTTGATTTCAATGTATGCATCTAACTTATGCGATGATATGGTGAATGTAATACGTAATGGGTTATGTATATGATGTATGCAATGTGTAATCTAATGTGAATGAACTTGTATGTTTTAATCACTCAAAACACAAAGAATGCATATGCTATGATTTTGACAATCTAATGGGTGATACCACAGAAAGTATAACAACCATGAATGTTTAATAATCATTCTAATCATGAGAATTGATCATTTACTCCATCCATATGTGCAATGTAATGGTGTGGGATGAATGTATTTTCTGGATAAGCTTCTATAATTTAAGAAATATAAAATAATCAGTGGTCGTCTAAATATCATTTCTGACATATAATCGGTATCTCATATATTTTATTAATACCCCCTAATTTATAGAAGCTTATGAAGAAAGTTGCTGATGTGATTGGTGATATGATTTGTTGCTTATGTAGGAATTATTTTGAGGTTGTTCCTGAAACTCAACCACTCTAGTTATCCTATCAACAGCTGCATACTGACCATTCTAGACTTTTGAAAAGTAAGGCCTTTACCATGGACCTGGATATTCATGATCTCTATGTGTGCAAATGATTGTATATTTTGAGATAGAACTCAAGTATTTCCTCCGATGTCAGGCGGGATTCTTTCAGCCCATTGCTAAGATCAGGGATTCTCAAGTGTTCATCTCATCCTTATGTTGGACTTAGTTGGACTATACCACTAGGCAAGATTGGGTTACCTAAGCTAGCTCATCCACATTCAAACATTGGTCTACACAAATGCAAGAAGCTAATGTGGTAGACATATCGTCATGCGTAAGGATTTCTCCTTCCAGTTTTGTACAATGTTGAGAATTCTAGGGATTCAAGCTTCATTCCCTTCTTTTCTTGATTTTGATTTGGGATACTTGCTCATATGTAGTGATGAAAATCACTGTTTATTTTTTATTGATTTTTTCTTTTGGAGCAAGGGATTCTTGTAGTGATGATAATCACTATTTATTTTGCTCATATGTAGTGATGAAAATCACTGTTTATTTTTGATTGATTTTTCTTTTGTATTTTGGAATCTTTGATTTGTGTATCGGATTATGTGCTTTGAAATCTGGAATGTATGCTTGGCTTTTTGAATTTGTACTTTGTTTCGGGATTTTTGCTTATTTTGATTTAAGCAAGGGATTTAATTGGGTAGGGCGAAGCTTGTCCTTTTGCCAATTCTCAGCACCTTTAAATCGGTCGCACAGGGGGATAAGCAAGGAAGATCCTTTTCACTTAAAGTAACCTAGACCACTTTTGCAGCTTTCATCTTTCCCTTGTACCAACTAGGATTTTAGTGTTTCAATTAGTGATGGGATCCTGAATATCCAAGGCATTATCACAACTAGACCTTACCCTCTACTAATCAAGGTGGCTTTCTACAAAATTTGATAAGACCACTAGATATGGTTGAATAACAGGATAATCTTAGCCTATTTTGTATAGCAACATGAAATGGTTGTGTTGACAAACACAGTTATACACATGAGTGCATGGATGGAGGTGGATTTGAGTTTTTGGGTTGTGATACAAACTGTGGCATCTTTTCTAGAATGTGATCATAACATATGCAAATGCAATGGATGTAATGCAACTATGTGAATGCAGATGTGAAATGCAAATGTTTTTGTATTTTTTATTTTTGCATTGTTTTTGTGCTTTTTGATTTTGTTATTTGACCAAAGGGCTTTAAGATGCCTTTGGAGCTTTTTATGATTTGACCAAAGGGCTTTAAGATGCCTTTGGAGCCTTTTGTGATTTGACCAAAGGGATTTAAGATGCCTTTGGAGCATTTTTTTGACCAAAGGGCTTTAATGCCTTTAGCTTTTTTGATTTTGACCAAAGGGCTTTAAGATGCCTTTGGAGCTTTTTGTGAAGTTGACCAAGCGGTGTGAAGATACCCTTGGAGCATTTTTGATTGACTTTGACCAAAGGGCTTTAAGATGCCTTTGGAGCTTTTGTGATGAAGGTGACCAAGGGTGTTAAGATACCCTTGGAGCATTTTTTATTGCTTTTGTATTTATTTTTTTGACATATTTGAATGTTTTTTTTTTGACATATTTGAATTTTTTTATTTTTGACATATTTGAATTTTTTTATTTTTATATAAATGTTTTTTTATTTTTGACATATTTGAATGTTTTTTTTATTTTTGACATATTTGAATGTTTTTTTTTTTGACATATTTGAATGTTTTTTTTTTATGTATGAAATGCCTTCAAGTGAATGATATTGAGAGGTTCAGGCTCTTCAACACCATCCAATGATGTAAGGTGATATGCTCCAGGCCCAACCCTTTCTGAAATCATGTAGGGGCCTATCCAATTTACCATAAATTTGTCTCGTAGGTGTGGTGGTAGATTTGAGTTCTGTTGGTTTTCTTTGAGCACAAGATCCCCAACTTTGAATTCCCTCAAGTGGACTTTACTATTGTAAGCTCGTGCAAGGTGATTCTGATAAATGCGGAGATGCTCCAAGGCATTGACTCGACGTTCATCAAGAAGCGTTAGCTGATCAAGGTGGCCTTGTCATGCACGGTGTCATCATCTATGAAGTCCTTCATGGCTACTCGCAAGGTTGGAATCTCCAACTCTAAGGGCATGATGGCCTCAGTGCCATATACAAGTGAAAACGGTGTTGCCCCAGTGGGCATCCACACACTAGTCCTATATGCCCATAGTGCAAGAGGTAATTGCAAATGCCAATCCTTATGATTTTCTTTCACCGTCTTCCTCAAGATGGAGATGATTGTTTTATTTGAGGCTTCTGCTTGCCCATTTGCTTGTGGATAATAGGGTGTTGAAAAACTATGCTGAATATGGTATTTGTTCATTAAAGCATGCACATTTTTGTTCTTGAAAGATGGCCCATTATCCGATATTATCTTCGAAGGGACCCCAAAATGACTTATGATATTATGGAGTATAAACTCCATAATCCTTGGTCCAGTTATCGATGTTAAGGGGATCGCTTCAACCCATTTGGTGAAATACTCAGTGGTCGTTATGATGAACGTGTGTCGGCCTGAGGATGGGGGTGAGATCTTCCCCACCAAGTCTAGTCCCCACTATGAGAAGGGCCATGCTTCCTAGATGGGTTGCAAGGCTTGTGATGGCAAGTGGGTGAGGTTTGCATGATGTTGGCACTTAATGCATTTCTTGACATACTCACAATAATATTTTTCCATAGTAGGCCAATAGTAACCCATTCTCAAGATACGCTTAATGATGGCCATGCCACTGAAGTGGCCACCACACGTACCATCATGAGCTTGCAAAATTGCCTAGGATGCTTCTTGGGGCTCAAGACAATGAAGGAGCATTCCATCATAACCTCATCTATAGAGGACTTCTCCTAGAAAAATGTACCTAGTCACCTTTTGTTTAAATGTTCGTCTTTCACCATGAGATAGGCCTTGCGGTAGTATTCCAAGCTTCAGGAAATCCCGCAATTGGGAAAGCCAATCCTGATAAGCCATAACTTCTATGGATAAAACAACATGTTCCCCCTGTGATCCATTGGTGACATATATTGAGAAACAACTTTTGGGGGAGGGCTCCCCCCCCCGGGGGGTCTTGGAAAAAATTCCCTGGGGGGGTGTTTTTGGGGGTTTTGTCGGGGGGGGGGCCCTGGTGGTGGTGGTGGTGGTGTGTGTTTTTCTTTTTTTTTCTCTCCCCCCCCCTCTTTTTTTGGGGGGGGGGGGGCGCCCTTGTGGGGGGTGGGAGAAGGGGGGGGGTGGGGGGGGGGGGGGGGGGGGGGGGGGGGGGGGTGGTGTTTTTTTTGTTTGGGGGGGGGGGGGGTGTCGTGGTCCCTTCCCTCCGCCGGGGGGGGGGGGGGGGCGGCGGTCTTGTGTTTGGTGGGGGGGGGGGGGGGCGTCGGCGGGGGGGTTTTTTTTGGGTTTTTTGGGGGGGGGGGGGCGCATATTTTTTTTTTTTTTTTTCCTCTCCTCTGTGGCTTTTGGGTGTCTCGTTCTTTTTTTTGTTAGTGCAAGGGAAGTCTAGTTTGAATGATAAGGGCAATGGGAGCATCCTATGGTGTGATAAAGACTATCCCTACTCTGCCCCTTGCTCACATTTCAAACCATCGAAGAACAATGCCATGTCTCTTTCTTTCTTAGGTTCTTCGAGTTTAGGTGGATATGATAATGCAAAGACTGCATCATCAAGCAACTCTATGGTGAGAGGCTTGCTATCCTAAAGAGGAGCCTCTACTAATTGATCTGCTATGACTTGTCCCTTGATGGAATTTTGGCTTATGAACTCTAGATCAAATTTATCAATAGCATGATCCACTTTGTAGTACGAGTATTGTGATAGGTCTTGTTCATCATGTACTACAAAGGATTTTGTTTGGATATAACGTAGGTCGTATGGCTCAACATGTAGTGTCACAACTTTTTGGTTGCAAAGACTACTGCTAAACATAACTTTTCTACATACGCATATCCTAGATCATAACTCACCAAGGTGCGACTAATGTAATATACAACTTGCTCTTTATTTTGTGCATTATTTTGGGCTAACATGGTGCCCAAAGCAAAATTAGTAGCCGATATGTATAGCAAATATGGAATGTCTAGCCTTGGTGGAGCCAACACTGGCGGTGTTGCTAGGTATATTTTGATCTCTACAAAGGCTTGTTGGCACTCTTCATCCCAATGAAATGGGACATCCTTGCATAGCAACCGGTTCATGGGTCGACACTTATCTGATAATTGAGCAATGAACCATTTGATGGATGCTATCTTGCCTTGTAGGCTTCTTAACTCCCTAATGTTGGTAGGGGCGGCCATTTCTAATATAGCCTTTACCTTTGCAGGATCGACCTCAATGCCTCTCTTAGAAATGATGAATCCCAAAAGCTTACCAAAAGTTACGCCAAACACGCACTTCTTAGGATTCAATATTACGTTGTGCTCAATGAGGTGATTAAAGACTTGTCTAAGGACTTCAGCGTGCTCTTGCCATAACAAAGACTTAGCGAGTAAGTCATCCATGTAGTCCTCTAAGATCTTGTGCATGTAGTCATGGAATATGTATGTCATGGCCCGCTGGTATGTGGCACCAACATTCTTGAGACCGAATGGCATTACTTTGTAATAGAATGTTCCCCATGGAGTAATGAAAGTAGTCTTATGTTGGTCTTCGAGTTTAATCTAGATTTGATTGTATCCAGAAAAACCATCCATTAGGGAGAGCATCTCATGACCTACGGTGGCATCTACAAGAGCATCTATGTTTGGCAATGAGAATGAATCCTTTGGAGTTTCCCTATTTAAGTCTCTAAAATCTATGCAAATACGGACTCTTCCATCAGGTTTCCCCATGGGCACCATGTTTGATACCCACTCAGGGTAGTCGATAGGAACTATGAAAACTACATCCAATAGTTTTTGCAATTCATTCTTCACCATCAAAGCGATGGTTGGATGCATTTTCCTCAACTTTTGCTTGAATGGTTTCTTCATGGGATCCAATGAAAGGTTGTGAACAACTAACTTTGGATCTATCCTAGACATGTCTTTGTAAGTCCAAGCAAAAATATTTGGCCTCTCCTTGAGGAGAGGGATTATGATGGCTTGTTCCTCTAGAGATAGACTTTCTCCAAACTTGACTTTCTTTGGTTGAGTAGGATCATCACTGATGTCCACCTCAAAAGTTGCTTCTATAGCCATATGTGACCCATCCTCTAACTGATGAGGTGTGGGTATCAAGTGAATGTCATCGATGGGATTTATAGGTCCTAATGACTCAGGATCCAAACTAGCATGGAATACGTCATATGCACAACCTGATGCAAAATGAAATAGTTGTAACATCTCTTCATTAGGGAAAAGATCCTCAGGCTCTATGGGTGAATCAGCATGGTCCCAATCAATAGCCTCTGTATCAATACACAAAGGTTTTGTGGGATCGGATGGGTTATGAAGTGGAGTGGTCAAATCAATGGAGATTGTGTTGATGGATGGAATGAAATCTCCAGGACCACATGGGTGCAATCTTATCTTAGAGGTTTCCCTTCCATACTCATGATGAGGCTCTAGAGGAATGGGAATTTTTGGATCTAGCCCATGAGCAGGGTGGATAATAGGATCATTGGGCTCTAACCACTCTTTGAATGTAGGCAGAGGGGGATTGACCATCTGGTGAATGGTAGCTAAGTCAATAGGTCTCCCAAAAACTATAAATGAGGGTCTATGGCATGAAGTGCCACCTCTCTCTACCAGTATGTCAACTTGTCACAAGTGGTGAGGCCCAAGATAAGCCATCTCAGTTTCATATTCAAAGTCATCATCACTTATCCAAAAACCATTAGCATTGGTATGCGGCCCTAAGACAAGAGGCTCATGTCTTGGCCCCAAGTAGGCCATCTCTATCTCATCCTCATATTCTTCATCACTTATGAAGAAGCCATTTGCATTAGTATCTTACCCCAAGCCATGGGGCCAATGCCTTGGTCCTAAGTAGGCTCTCTCTATTGAGTCCTCTGACTCATAGCTACTCTCATCCGATATGTATCCACTCTCATTGTGGATGGACCAAGTAAAGCTTTGTAAATAGCGAGGCCCATGATAGGCCAAGCCCTCTTGTGCTTCATCATCACTTACCACATATCTATTTTCTTCTTGCTCATCATCCCATGAGTTGTATCCTATTGGGATGGCATCAATTATGAGTCTTGGATGATAAGTCTCAAGTGATGGGATGTTCACCATGGCCACTTATCTATTGCACATAAGTCTTGAACTTAGTGGGTGATAAGGAATAAAATCGATGTCTTCTCCTAACCCCAAGCTCAATCTATCCAAAGCTACTGCTAGAGAGTCATCTCGACATCTGATGTGATAGCCTAACCCAAACCTATCAGTGGGAAGCTGGTATTATAGCTCGAGTGGCCACCTACGCCCTTGCTCATATATACCAAGACCGTAACCATGCCAATGGCAACGTTCAAAGTATCTTAGAGAAAACTCAAGATTAGAGAGGTAACAAACATTAATAGTGAATAATTCATCATTGTCCTCTTCTTCTTCAGTAGACTTATGGGCGCAGTCTAGTCCAACATAGACAAAGTTTGTTTGGTTGGGAGGGATTCCAAGTGGAACCACTATTCCCACTAGTGGTCTCAAGTCTTTTGGTTTTCCCATGTCTTGTGTAGACTCTATGATGGGTGTGAATGTTATGTTCTACACAAGGTATTCTCCTATCCCTATGCTTGCCAAGTGTATTATTGCATGTGATGTGGATGATCCCATGGATGACACTAGCGAAGCGGGGTGGTAGTCATCATCTTCGACTTGCTCTTGGAGATCTTCTTCGTCCATGGGACTTGGACCTTCCTCAATGGCTATGGTTAGCACTTCCTTGGGATTTCTTTCCTCAACTAAGGGAGCCTTTAGCTTCTGATTGTCTTTTGGCTTAGACGTTGATGGTCTCTTAGAAGCATTAGTCATGTTGGGTGCATGTTGAGGTGTTGATGTGGATGGGTCTTTTTGTACCCCTTTGTCTTTGTCCTTCAGTTGCGTAGTTGGAGATGAAGGCCCTACATATAGGTGGGTAGAAGGGATCACAAATTCTCTTGGAAAATCCACTTGATGGACATATTTGAATGGCTCGTCATCGGCCAACACCATATAGACTTTGTTATCATGCACATACTTGACACATTGGTGTAAGATTGAAGGGACACACTTCATGTCCCTTATCCAAGGTCACCCTAAAAGGATGTTGTATTGCATGGCCCCTTCCAAGACATGACACATCATGGGGATGGTCTTATGCCCTACCTTGATAGGTAAGACTATCATTCCCATAGTATTGCATAAAGCATCATTGAAAGCTCTTAATGTGTAGGCTCCCGGAATGATATGGGACTTGGGGATTTTTAGGTGTTCTATGGCAATTGTTGTGATGATGTTGATTGATGAACCTGTATCGACCAAGACCCTCTTGAAAGGTAAATCATTGACTGATGCTACAATGTGCAGTGGAGGGTCTGGTAAGGCAGTTGGTACTATCTTAATCTCATGATCATAAAATCGGATTACAGGTTCCTAGCATTCTTGTACTTGTCCCACAAAATAAGTGAATGCATGTGGGTCTTCTGGTTGAAGCTCAATTGACTTTAAAATCTCCATCAAAGTCTCCCTGTGCTTTGGGGACTGTTGTATGAGCTCATAGATAGATAGCTTGGCCGAAGTCATTTGTAAATTTTGCTCAAGTCTACTCCGAACAGTCACCACAGGTCGGGTTGGTGGACCTGGAGGGTTGTTTTGCCCCTACCTCTACCTAGGTGCAATTGGGACATTAATGGGTGTCGCAGGAGGTTGTGGTTGACCATACCATCTACTCCTGGTTGCTACATTGACAATTTCTACCATCCCAACACATCCGTGGGTAGGTGTATCAATTCAGACCTGATTGACTTGGCCCCCTTGCCCTCTAGGGGCCTCATGATTTGGTAGTGGGTTTTTGTATATGCCCATATCTCTATTATCCAGAGCCAATGGGTTGTCAACTTTGAGTTCTCCCACCTCAATCATGTTTTGCACTTGGTGCTTGAAACCATTGCAAACCTCAATGTTATGCCCTGGTATCCTATGATAAGGGTAAAATTGATCTTCCCTATATCCTTTTGGCTTAGGATGGTTGGGATATATAAGAGGTATGTCAGGGAATCTGATATTTCCCGCCTCGCTCAATTGGTTGAAGATTGATTGCATTGATTCTATCAGTGGTGTAAAGTAGCGAGGGGGTTTGCATTATTTGTTTCTCCCCTGATTGTTCTTTTGATCATAGTTGGCTGGTGGGGGATGTGCTTGATAATTTTGGGGTTGCTGCGCAGCCCCATCCTTAGGTGCAACCAATACCACTTGATTAACTAGAGCAGGGTTTGCCTGCTTCTGCTTGTATTTGCCATTTTTGTCATTTTTGTTCCACTCCTTCTTGGTTCGGAGTTTGATGGTTCCCTCATCTACTTTTATGTCCTCAATGAGTTTGGCCTATGCCAAGGCTTCCTCAAATGAGGGATATTATTGAAGTTGTAGCAAGAGGGAAATGTGTTTAGAACAACTCTTGGTGAACATGCAGACAATCTCTTCTGTGGGGACGGAGAATGATAGTTTTGCCATGATCTTTCTCCATCTATTCCCATAATCCATTACTGGCTCATCATCATAATGTTTCAAATTGGCCAGGTCTGAAAGGTTCACTTTTCTCTTAGCACCAAAGGAGAAATGCTTTAGAAAAGCATTTACTAGTTGTTCAAAATTGGATATGCTATGCTTGGGCAATTGGTTGAACCATTGAGTGGCAGCACCCAAAAATGTCATGATGAATGTCCTTAGCATAAGAGCATCATTGTCTTCAAGATGAAAACATGCATTGATGAAATTGGTGACATGCTCTTGTGCATCCTCTTCACCCTTAAAATTTTCTAACCTAGGCATCTCAAAGTGCTTAGGATATGCAGGGCTAGGAACCGATGGGCACAATGGTTGATTATGTATTTTGCTCAATGTTGGTTGGTTCCCAGCCATCTCTTGTTTCTCAAAGGACTTCATATTTTTAGCAAGTGCTTGGAATACCTTTGAGGTGAGGAGTTCCTCTTCTTGTAGGCCCCCTCATGGTGGTAATGGAGGTAACCCCCTATCCACTTGATTTTCTCCATTTTCTTCCCTCCTACGAGGGGATTCAAGAGGTGTCTACTCCTGATCTATTAGGTTTACCCATTCCCCCAGTTGGATTTTGATCATGGTTTGGAGGGTGATTTTATTGTGGGTTTCCTTCTTGTCTAATGTGCCTTTCTCTTGGTGAGTCAGTGCGTTTCTCTCTTTGATGATCATTACCATTTGTTTGGTGGTTGATATGAGCTAGCTGCTCAGCTTGCTCTCTTAAACGTTGCTCATGTTGGTGCAAAAGTTTTTCTCTTTGCTTTTCATGTTCAAGAGCTTCCACAAGCTCTCACTCTTTGTGCAAGGCATTCTCTAACCATCACATGCAGTCAGCATGCGCTATCATAGAAGACTCATGCTTGTCTGATCTTGTTTTGGTGGTTTTGATGCATAGATTCCTCGAGGAGGTTTCTATTGTTTCTCTGCTCTTGCTAGCTAATGTAACTTGTTCAGTGTATGTTTGAGTGTTTTCATGATCAGATTTTGTATGTTTACTGTGGGGTCACTCTGAGGCACCCCCAGACTGAGAGGTATGCTTAGAAGTCATAGTTCGTGAACTTCCAGATGCAGAGTTCTCAGTAACTATGGTTCTTTGAGTTGGCCTCTGATGAAACCTATCCAACTCATCTAGTTGTCTTATTTTCCATGGCTGATCCCGTGGGGTGCCATTCACTCCAATGAGGTCATAGTCTATGGGAATCCTTCCTCTTGTGTGAAGGGTATCTTCTGTTTGATGCCTATGACTCGATGTTTCTCTAGTTTCTTGCCCTTCAGTGGGTAGACCTATTCTATGTGTCTCATGTGAAGCTTGAGGTGTTGTAACTCTTGTGTGCCCTCTTGATGATGAAGGCTTTGTGGTCACATGTTTTCTCCATGAGGATGGAGATGTGGCAACCTCGTCATCCCTATGTGAAGAGTGAGCTTTAGAACCTTCTTTATGTCTATGTGAGGAGGAAGCCTTTGAAGCCTCCTCATGTCTTTGAGAGATTTTTGTGTGTTTAGAGGAGGCCTTTGAGGTCCCCTCATGTCTCCTTGATGAGGATGGCCTTGAAGCCTCTCTTTGTTTAGGTGACTTGGTTCTATGATGTGGCTCCCTACTTGGGGTTTCTCGAGGAGAACCCCCAAGGGTTGAGTTATCACCCCTTAGGCTCATGGACCTACGTCTCACGGTCTTATGGGTAGGTCATTCAATATGACTACGACTTCACCTATGGGTATGGGCTGCTTCAGACTCTCCTTCGATATCAGACCGAGGGTGTTTACTTCTTGTTTTGACCATTTTGCTTTTAGGAATTTGTCTTTTGTGTTGCAATTCAATATACGCAAACAATATCAAGCAAATGTTTATCTTGATTATCAATTTAAGTGTGCCCTAAACTGTTTGTTGTATTTTGATGATTTGTTGTTCCTTTGATTTCTTGCTTTTGTTTTTGGATTAAGAATGAGAAGACTCATCCATAGTGATAATCAAGTACACCCATGCCAAACATGATTTTCCCAAAAGATGCTAGGGTACACCACTGAAGTCCCAGTGGGGGGTTCGCCTAGCTCTTCCACTCTGAACCAATGATTGTTCCAATAGTGGGAGATAGTTTGAGCACAAGTAACTTAGTACCACTATAAGTAAGTTCCTCAATCCATTTCTAGGAAGCTCTAGGGGGCAAGCCGGTGGAAGGAGATGAATTCCAACGTCACCGGACTGAATTGAGGGTTGGTGATGAAATCCAACTCCCCAATGTTTAAATGATGTGTATGTGTGTGGTGTTCATTTTAAGCTTGCATAAAGTAAAATGCATCATATAGCAGCAATGAATCTTTCCTATATGCCTAAATGCAAAAGACGTTTCAATTTTTAGAAAGATGCATGAACTACTATGATTTGTATGGATGCACTTTATTCCGTGCAGCTATGGCCTCTAGAAGGGCCTCAAAGCAAGAAAACAACATACAATGTCTAGCACGTTGGATTCTAGGGCAAAATTTACAAGCAAAAGCCGTTGTTCCTAGCAACGCCTAGTGGAAAATCTAAAAAGAAACTCTAAGATGTGCAAGATGCAAGTTCTTTCTCTTTCATTCTTTCAGTTTTCCAAATTGAAATGTTTCTTAAGTTCACTATTTTAGACAAACAAAAGCAGACAAAAAACTATAAAATACCAAAAAAGTTGTACCAACCTCTAATCCAGCTCAGAGAACCAAGGTTCTATCCTCTGCTGCACTCCAGTGTTGGTCGTTGTCGACTAGAGCGGCTGATTTATGGTCATTGTTAGCAGGAGCGGCTAAGGTTGTTGGCCATTGTAGATCAGAGCGGCTGATTTTTGGTCGTTGTAGCTCAGAGTGGCCAAACCTGCACACAAAACTAAGTCAATTTCTAGGCAAAAAAATGAAAAATTAGTGGATGTCCCACCGTGATCGCCATTTGTAGTGACCCTGGGATGCACGCACCGCTTTACTCTACTTGCAATATTATACCCAAAATGAAATGAAAGACCATGAAAAAGCATATAACATGGAAGTAACAAAGATAGATCTCTTTATTTGTATTAAAACTCGGTTACATGTCGGTCCCTCTTAGGGATACCCATTTTGATACAATGAATTACAAGTGAGGAAGAAGTCCCCTAGCAAGGGGTGGTGCGCTTTCACAAGCTTCCTGGTTCCACACATGAAAATGTATGAGGGCTTACAGATGCCTCCTTCTCCAGATCTATTTCCTAGAGGGATCCTTTTGCTCTCGTATGTTGTAGATTTGTCCGATGAACCTGTGGCCCTGTAAGCAATGAAACAACAACACACGCTTAGATGTCCGAGATTGCCTCCCTGGATGAGGTTGTTAGCAATGAATATACTCAAATGAAAGCAAGTGCAAATGGAACTAATGCTATGAATGTGAATGAATAAAAGCTATGCTAATGATATGCAAATATGAAGAAATCAAAGTAATGAAACTAATGTCTAAAACCCTAAGCTAGGCCCATGGGCCACTGTCCAGGACAACGACCGCTAAAGTGAATCTCGTTCTCTTTGCCCCAAAGCTATGGATCAAAGCTTGTATCCGATGTTGAAATGGTGGTCGCTTTGCTCAATGTGTTGAATATCCTGGATAGGGGAAAACCCCCCAAACCTTTCTCCCCTCCGCTTCTCCAATTTGTTAGGGCTTCATTGTAAAGATGATCTCCAAGGGAAGCTCTCCAAGTCTCGAAAGCTCTCCTCAATGACCTAATGCATTCCTATAATAATTGTGATCTTCATGTCCATTTTCCTCTCTTGGTGCCTCTAGACTTGCACCTTTTAAAGTGTGTGAAACCCTAAAGTCTATGTTCAAAACCCTAGGATTGAATCCCTCATGCGTAGTGAATGTTAGCATGAGAAGATTTTTGTCTTTTCTATGTTTAAAGACCAGTTAACTGAAGTCTAAATTCAGACTCAAGTCTTCCATGTGAACTGGTCATGAAGGGGAATGCAAAGTTACTCCCGCTCACCTTTATTGCATGCAGACTACCACTTCCACCCCTGATTAGGCCTGTTTGTCGACAAAATGCTTTTTATGGCTTAGCCGCTGTTGTCTACAGTGACTAAGATTTGGCCACTATCATCTGCAGTGGCTAAGGTCTGGCCACTCTGAGCTTGAGTGGCTAAGGTCTGGCCGCTCTGGTCTTGAGCGGCTAAGCTTGGATGGGCCTAAAAATGCCCTAGATGAGTGGTGAGAACCACTTTTGATGCTTGGAAGGCCCAAGGTTATGTCATATGATCTTATGAATGTGCCTATGTGAGTAGTTCCCCTAAACATGACATGTTTTAGGTGTCTACACTATATTAGGCATTAGATACATTAGTCCAAGCATGACAACTTCACCTGTAAGTGTGGACTAGAGGTATCGTATATACCGAACGCTATGGTGCAATAAATTGCACAAATAGGGTTATAAATTTGGGGTATTTTCTCTTTTGATTCCTTTGTTTTTATTTGTGTGATTTTTAATGCAAGAAACAAGAAATTTAAATGCAAAACAACCACAAATACCCATAAATTTGTAACTACTTGAGGTGTCGGTTTCCACCGAAAATGCACCTATCACAATCCCAATGTGGAGAAAAAACACATTCAATCTCCACAATTTTATTCCCCCATTTTTCTTAAATTTTTTCAAAAATAAAATGCTTAAAGGATCCCCCCTTTCAATTGCAAAATGAACAATGGAAAAAAAATTAACCTTTCCAAATCTAGAAGACACAACTTATCACTCCAAAAAAAACTGCATGGAAAAGGAAAAAAAATGAAGTATGTGAAGAATACCTCAAAAATAGTCCTTTTGTGTGCTTTGGTAGAAAAAAATTATCCAGAGGGCCCTTCGGTGCTCAAAAAACTTCCTGGCTAGCAAAAAATTATTGTCAAGCAACTTTTAGTAACTTTTTAGCAACTTTTAGCAACTTTTGTTTTTGTTGTCAACAAAAAAAATGTTTTTTTCTCACTGACGTAGGTGGGGTTGGAACCCTCGACCTCACCCACTATTGACTATAGCCAAACCACCATGGATACACAAGCCACTAAAATAAACATGATACGACGTGCCTTTTAGACCTTGCGAGAAACACAAGGAAAAAAACTATCCACCTTTGCGGGATTGGAACCCAGAACCTGTGTGAGGAGGAATATCTTAGCACAAACATAGGAACCAACCAAGATACAACACCCTATGAGAGGGAAATGGAAGTCGTCATGATTTATTTCTATGTGCACTGTGAAGAAACAAAAAAAATATGCTTTATCCCACATGCATTAGAAAATAGGTAAGAAGCGGTTAAAAAATGGTTGCTCTTGCATATTGTTTTGATTTCCTTCAGGAAATCAAGCCCTTATTTTGCCTCCCCTCTCCAACCAATATAATTTGGACACATCACACTACGTATTTGTCTACCACATATACTACCTCATTTCGATCTATGTGTCATGTGTTAGAGTCAGCGTTAGGTCTCTGTGTGTCTGCCATGTGTGTTTTATGTCTGAGTCAACATCAGGTCTCTATGTGTCTACCACGTGTACTGCTTGGTCTTGATCTGCATTAGCCACATGATCTCTATCTCTCTGTCAGTTGCTCGGTCTTGATCTGTGTTAGCTGCCCGATCTCAGTCTGCGTCCACCACTCGGTCTCGATCTCTCTATCAACTGCTCAATATTTATTTATGCTAGTTGCCCAATATCGGTCTATCGATATGTCTACCTATATTTTGCCTTCACCACCTTACAGAATCATGCCCCTCCTTCGCCCGCTACGCACTTGGCTCTGGTACCATATTGAAATGCAAGCAGTCACAATGCATTGAAAATAGTTGGGACTAAATACAATCAAGTTGGTTGGTTTGAGTAGTTGAACCAACCAACTACTTTTGCATAACCTCCCCTAACAATTCTTAAACAAGGAACGCTTAAGTGTATGCCAATAATGAAAAATGACATAGCACATATATGTTACGCTAACAATCCCCCATGTTGGAAGTGGGTCATTACATAATAATGAGAATTACAAAATAACATTAGGATGGGATCCTAAAATCTTGCTTTGATATTAGCATAAGTGTTAAGAAAGTAAATTTTGGATTTTGTCCTAATAATTTTTTGTCCTGAAGCACTTTCATACTCTTTTAAAAAGTTATTCAAAGCTCTGACCTCATTTATCCTTGCCCTTCCAAAAAGGGTTGTATCATCTACAAACTATTGATGGGTGATGTTATCGATGTTATTACTAACCTTAAGTCCACTTATAAACCCTTATTTGTAAGCCTTATTTAAGTTGCTACTCAAAACTTCTGTCATAATAATGAACAAATAATTGTCTAAGATATCTCTTAGCTTTAAAAGATTCTGTCACTAACCCATTGACCAAAATTGAATAAGAAATTGTAGAGACACAAGCTTTAATCCATCTAACCCATTTATTCCCAAAACCAAACTTATCTAAAACTACAAAAAGAAAATTCCATTTAACCCTATCATAGGCTTTACTCATATCAAGTTTTAAGATCATAGATTTCTCTTTTCTTGAAGTTGTTGAATGTATAACTTCATGAGCTACTATAATCCCATCCAAAATTTGTCTCCCTTTCACAAAACCTCCTTGCTCTTCTGAAATGATTTTGTTTAACAATGGCCTTAATATATTCGCCATCACTTTGGAAATAATCTTATAAGCTATATTACATAGGCTTATGGGTCTAAAATAATCAAACCATTTAGCATCATTATTTTTTGGAATTAGGGTAAGATAAGTTGCATTTATTTTATAAAGAATCTATTGTTTTACCCTAGACCGTTCCACTGCCACCAATAAATAATCCTTCACTATATCCCAATTATGTTGGTAAAAAGTTGCAGAGAGCCCATCTGGACTAGGGGATTTATCCTTATTAAAATAAAAAATAGGATCCATCAGTTTCCTATTATCTTCATTTGTTCTAACTAAAGTAACATCTTGAATAAGTTTATCAATAAGAACTTTGGTCTCCTCTGAATCTATAATATTTTGAAAAAATGACTTAGCCTCTTTTATGATTTCACTCTGATCTTCAATCCAAACCCCTTCTATTGATTTAATCCTACCAATTCTAGAATAAGATCTTGTACTATAGCCATCCTATGAAAAAACTTTGTATTTTTATCTCCTTATTTTAACCAAATATATCTTGATTTTAATCTCCATAATTTCTCTTCCTTACTCAAAATATTATGATATTCACTAAGAAACTCCCTTTCCTCTAAGCTTGTATTATTTTCATCACTTTTTTGGAGTTTTGAAAGTTTATATTTTAGTTTTTCTTTCTTCTCAAAAATATTTCCAAAGGTGTTCTTGTTCCATTATTTTAATCTAGATGTCATGAATTTAATTTGGTTTAGAGGAACGTAAAACCAACCATTACCTAAATAATTCCATGTTTGAGCTATCATATCAATAAATTGGGGATGGTCTTCCCATATCTGCTCATATTTAAAATACGATATTTTTTGAATTCACTAACCACCATTTTAACTCTTATTGGCCAATGATCTAAACCAATCATAGTTAAGGTATTAATTTTAGCACAAGTTCCTTCATCTATCCAATGATCTGAGAGAATTCATCTATCTAATTTTTCTACTACTATTACGTTCTGGCCTCTCCTATTTTTGGTCCAAGTATAGTTTTCTTCTTCAAACTCAACTTTACAAATATTGTTGTTTTGAATAAAAGCTGATAAATCTCTCATACTTTGGATCAATTTCCTAATTCCCCAAAAAATTTCATTCATCTTGGTAATGGCATTAAAATCTCCAATGATCATGAAATGGGTTTATTGGTCTTTACTTATCATAAAGGCCTCAATTCCACTCCAAAATTCTAATCTACCTGACTGAGTTGTAGGACCATACACATTGATAAGGATGAAGCGAATATTAGCAAATTAGCAAGTGACTAAAGAGGATATCCAATGCCTAGTATTATGAATAGTTACACAAGAGGTTCTAGAAGGATTACAAAAAGTTAGAATTCTCCCTATTGCTCCTTCAGAATCCATAACATCCCTTTCACATATTGCCCAAACTACTTTCATAGTTTTTTAAACTTCTTCTTTTGTCATTTTAGTTTCCTGGATACAGAGAATATCATGTTTATTACTTAAACATAGGTCCCTAATACACCTATAATTTTAGAAGGAATTAGCACCCCTTATATTACATGAGATGATAATCATGTATTATTAGGGGATTTTGGCTCCTCTTGTGTATTACCAATATCATTTTATTTTTTGGTAAAGAGAAGTTCAAACAACTTAGTTTGTGTTCCTTTCTCTATGTTAGCTCTTGCTTCCCTAGATATTGCTTGATAATTTTATGGTTTTCCTCTTTTTGCCTTGCCTATATCAGGAGTAGGTCTTATTATTCTATTACTCAATATTATTTCACCATGTTTTTCAATATATTTATCCTCTCTTGGCTCTATTATAGAAGATTTTGACTTATCCTGCTCATTTTCTTATATTTTCTTATTAATGGTAGAGGTATTACCTTCTAAAAATACATTCTCTTTACTAATTATTTCCTCTTGAATGGTGCATGGTACTTCAAGAGAATCCTCAAAATATGATGAAACACATTCCTTGTGTTCATCAGGAAATGTTCATAAATTATGATCATATTGAATAGACAGTTCCTTGCTAATATGTTGAAAAATTGTCTAGTGTCCTCTAAGTTTTGATCTATTTTTTCTTCATAGGCTAAAGCCTCAAAATAATTGGAATTTATTCCAGTATCCTTTCTTATTGGTCTCCACTATTCATTTTCTTTTATTTTCCTAGATCTATTTTTTGGAAGTTGAAAACCATCTTTATCCATACCCATTTGTAAATTTCTCTTACAATTTTCTACAAATGATTTTGATGGCCTCTTCTTAGGGCATGATATCTCAATATGCCCCACCTCATGATATATTCTACATATAAAATATATGTTTTCATAATCTATAGTTTGGGTCCACATCTTATCCCCATACTTAAGAATGATTAATTCTGGTAAAGCTTTACTTATATCAATCATAACCAAAATTCGAGCATAAATAGCCAAAAATCCATCTTTTGTTGTATCTGAAATCTCAAGGAATTATCCTAGAGTGTTACCTATTGCCTTGAAGGTATCTATTTCCTAAAATTCAATAGGTAATCCAAACATTCTTACCTAGACTAGTACTAGGGATAAATTTACATTTTTAGGTGAAAAGTCTTCATACCAACGGGTAAGGAAGAGCCCTACTCATCCCATAAACCAAGGACCCCATTTTAGGATTCTTTATCTTTCTTCCCTAGAAAAAAAAATGGTTAGGAACAAACCCTTGGGAATAAATGATAGAATCACTCCTGGAGACTTCCAACTCCTGTCAACCCATTTTCTAAAGGTTGAAGCCCTTGGCCAATACCCATTAAATTTACCAAAAACCGCTCTATATTGGAGTAATGAGGATCTCTCTAAGGTGTGCTCACTAACCTCTACCACTAGGGATTATTCTAAGGATTTAACTATAAATCGATCCATGGAAAGGAAACTAAAACTCAAAACCTAATGAAATTTATTAGAAAGTTCTATAACAAATATAATATTTGATAAAAACTTTATAAAAATTCCATTCAAAATTTCTAAGATAAAGAAAGGGAAAAAAGAACTTAGCTAAAAATTCTTTTTCCAGATAGAATGTATTACCTCGCTAAAGTCCTAGCCCTTCATTTATCCTCCCATTGTTCGAAACCTAGTTGAAAAATAATTACAATTTTGTTTTTCATGACTTGAAAATTCGTCATTGCCCTTGTTCTGGATGGTTGACTTCACAGGGTTGTATCTCCCTCAATATTGCTCATATTCCTGCATATGATCACTCATTTTAAATATATTCAAATTTTGCACAAGTTTGTCCAAGAATCAACTGAATTGGATAACTATTCGCGAAGATACGACTCCTAAAAGATGAGATGTTTTTCAAGAAAAAGCCCTAATCCTTCGCATTTTACAATTCTATTTTTTGCGATTTGAAAAATCATCCTTGCCCTTATTACACAAAAGGATTTCATTTTAATAAACTTCAATATTTTGAGATACATCCTCAATATTACTAGATTTTTATATACATTTACTGAAAGAAAAAACACATTCAACCTTTCAAATTAAATTATTCACACACTTTCAATTTGTTATATTATCATCCATTTTTATTGTGTTATTATAATCACAACTTCTTTAACTGTATTAGAAAAATTTCCCATTCACTCAATTTATGTTATGGTATCATCTATTTTAGTTCATCGTTATGTTAATTTTAGCAGACGAGCTTCTCAAAGAAACAATTTATGTTGTATCATCTACTTCTATTGTGCTATCAAGCTCATAGCTCCATTAATTTTATTAGGTAAATATCACAAGGAAAACATTATCTTAATTTATCACAAGAAACATTCTCCAAATTTACACTACAAAAAATAACAATTAAGAGCTAATATCATATACTTGGATAGGGTTTCCAACCCGGTTTCGCTCTATCATAGATTCTCTTCTACTACCGTTTGTCCGTCGATGATGCATATAAATTTTCCAAGAGAAAATACCTGATACCCAAACTATTTTCATCAATCCTTTAAATAGAACTATTGGTTTAATCTTTGTTGGACAAGTGTAATGGTCCATGCAAATAGCCTTCCTTTGACGTGCCATATGGTGGCTTAATAGAAGATGAACGTCCAGTGACTCATATAGCAATTTTATTTTCTAAATTAATTGTTGGACCTCTCAATTTTTATATTTTATTTATTATATTCTTATTATATATATCATTTATTTTTTTTAATTTTTTTTCTCCTATCTCCTTCTATATATATATATATATATATTCTTTAAAGTATGATTGGTTTTGACTTCTACCAAACACCAATTTAGCAATATTATAGTAAGAACACCTATCTTAAGTGTAAGATTTACTAAATGGATGCAACTACATGATTGTATACTTTTGTGAGCTTTCGTGTACTCACGAGAGTTGTATTTGCATCATGTGCCTCCTTACCTTATGTAGACTACTTCCACCTTTCCACCAAAAGGAGGGTACCATATGTGTTTGGTTTGCTTGCTTTGAGCCAATTACTTGCTCTTGCACACAAAATTTTATTAGTAGCATCTCGTTCTAAAGGAGATAACAAGCATATAAATAGCAAAATAGGAGGGATGTTACATTCTCCCCCACTAAGAATAAGCACAGTCCTTTGTGTTATTATTAACATAAAGAGATAAAGGAGAACTATGCATTTTCATATCAGAAACATATACTCAATAACATGTTACATTCATAAATTGTCCATTCAATCATTAAAAAAATAAAAAATGCATGTATATATATCAATGTTCAGTCAAAAAAATAGGGAAATTATCATATCCTCCTATGTGGCATTTCCTTACATTGATCTACAGTTCTTTTTCTGAGTTGCTTGGTTCTAAATCCAAGGAGTTTGATCGGGTGGACTTCAATGAGGTGAGGGTCCGACATATGCAAATGATAAACATCCCACACATGTGATGGATCTGCTATATACTTTTTGAGGAGGGACACATGTAAAGTGTCATGTATTTTAGACAAATTGGGTGGCAAGGCCAATTTATAGGCTACTAGACTGATTTTGTCAATGATATCATATGGTCCTACAAACCTAGCACTAAGCAAGTAGCATACCTTAGGAGGAATGGAGGAGAGAAGCAACGGAGGAAGTTTGAAAGTTTTGGGAGGAATAGCAGAGAAGGCATAGAGGGTTTGGGAAGGAACCTCGAGAAGAAGAAAGGACGGAGGAAGAGACGCCCACGCAAGAGGGGTGTCAAAGAGGGCTCGACCCTCTCAAAAAATGGAAAAAGGGACCGAAGGGCAATGCAGTCCAGAGGGGGTGGTTGTGAAAACGAAGGGAGAAGGAGGATACCCCACCCAACGGAAAAAGGATAAGACACCTACTACGATGGGCTATTTTATCCATGGAAGAGTTTTTTAGTGGGAAGTGGTGGAAGGGGAATAGAGGCTATTCGGGGGCTTAACAAATGAGAATGGTGGGAGTAGGAGTTTTTGGTGGGGTTTTCATCATAAGATTAATAATAAGGAGGAGCGAACCACGTAAGGAGGACCTAGTTTTAGGGAAGAACATCCTCAAAAGTGGGGGGAGAAAAAAAAGAAACACATTTGGGTTTGACTCCTAACCTACTAGCTGCAATGAGTATGAAAGATCACCAAAATGATTTAGATTAGTTTCCATAATTATGCAACCTGGCTAGGACAAGGATGACACAGAATAATATGCGTAAGTAATTTAGACTCGAGAAAAATGTGGAGCTAGGGAGAAACTACCTAAGAAAAAGGTGGTGGAATATGAAAAAGCATCAGTGCAAAACCAAGGCCATTTGCAAAACCTAATCAAAGAAGAGAGAAAACCAAAGGAGGATGGCAAATGAGCAAAGAGAAAGGGTATCTAGGAACCCCTTCTAAAATGAGGCGGAAAGGAGGGGGAAAAAAAGGAAAAAGGGAAAAAAGGGAAGAGAAAAAGGAAAAGAGGAAAAGAAAGAAAAAAGGAAAAGGAAAAGAAGGGAAAAAAAAGGAAAAAAGAAAGGAAAGGAAAAAAAAAAGAAGGAAAGGAAAAAGAAAAAAGAAAGAAAAAAGGGAAAAAAGAAAAAAAAAAAAAAGGGGAGAGAGAAAGGGAAAAAAAGAAAGGAGAAAAAAAGAAAAAGGAAAGAAAGGGAAAGGGAAAAAAAAGAAAGGGAAAGAGAAAAAGAAAGGAAAAGGAAGAAAGAGAAAGGAAGAGAAAAAAAGAAGGGAAAAGAAGAAAAAGGAAAAAAAAAAAGGAGAAAAAAAAGAGAGAGAAGAAAAAGGAAGAGGGGGAAGGAAGGAAGAGGAAGAAGGAGAGAGAGGAAGGGAGGGAGAAGGGAAAAGGAAAGAGAAGAGAGGAAAGGAAAGAAAAAAAAAGGAAAGAAAAAAGGAAAGAAAGGAAGGAAAAGAGAAGAAAGGAGAGGAAAAAAAAAGAAAGGGAAAAAGGAAGGAAAAAAAGAGAAGGAGAGAAAAAGAAAGGAAAGGGGGAAAAAAGGAAGGAAAAAGAAAGGGAAGGAGGAAAAAAAGAAGGGAAAGAAAAGGGGAAGAAAAAAAAAAAAAGGGAAGGAAAGAAAAAAGGAAAAAAGAGGAAAGGAAAAAGAAAGAAGAGAAAAAAGGAAGAGAGGAAAGGAAAGAAAGGAAGAGAGAAAGAGGAAGGAGGAGGGGAGGGAGAAAGGGAAAAGGAAAAGAAGAAAAGGAGAAGGAAGGAAAGAAGGAAAAAGGAGGAAGAGAAGGGAAAGAAAAAAGAAGAAGGAAAAAAAAAAAAAACACCCCCCAAAAAAAACCCAAAAAAACAAACCACAACAACAAAAAACACCCACCCACCACACCCCAAAACCCCCCCACCCCCACAAAAACCCCCAAAATGGAGATGAATGTCGCGATTTCGTGACATGTCTCATTGTCACGACTTGTGCGCACATGCAGACAAAGGAGGACGAAGAATGTCGGATTTCTGACATTCTCTTTTTCATGACTTGTCACATTTTTGCGACTATCCAAAGTAAATTATGGAAAAGACTTAAGGTCGTCACGATTTCGCGACATGCCGTATTCTCGCGGCTGGAATCGAAAAGAGTGCAAAATGGTGTGGGAGGTGAGCTCTTTGATACAAAGGTAAATTTGCATTAAAAATTAACATTAGGTTACAAAGTTTAAATAAACATTATAATAACCATGCTATAGAAAAGGGGGGATAGGAGAAATTAAGGGAGAAGAAAATACAATCAAATTCTCTTGCCGCCCAAAGATGCTGCCGTCCAGGTAAGGTAAAAGGTAAGTAATCTTACCCAAGGTAAAATACATTTTTTTAACCTTTTACCAATGGTAATTTTCCAACATTCTCCCCTTAAAGTTGAGAGGACTGACTATACAGTCTCTCAGCTTTATAAATTGAGCTTTAGCCATGCCTTTGGTGAAGATGTCTCGCTAGATTATCCAAAGTGCTGCAGTATTGAAGCTCAACTATCTCGTTGTTCCACCATATCTCTTATGAAGTGATACTTCATATCAAAATGTTTTGACCTTTTGTGGTGGATCGGATTATATGCCAACTGTATGGCACTAATATTATCACAATTCAGTTTGGTTGGACCAATTTGTTTTTCGCCAATCTCTTCAAGGATTTTCCTCAACCAGAGGATTTGAGTACTAGCATGGGTAATGGCTATATACTCAGCTTCTGAAGATGATAATGCTACAACAGATTGCTTCTTGGAACTCCAAGTTATTAGTCCTGAACCTAGACTAAAACAGTTTCCCGATGTAGATTTTCTGTCATCTATATTACTGCCCCAATCGTTGTCACTATAACCAACTAACTTCACAGAGTTAGACTTGTGGTAATGGATTCCAAAATCCAATGTACCTTTTACATATCGTAAAATTCGTTTGGTTGCTTGAAGATGCAGTTCAGATGGGCATGCCATAAACCTTGATACTAGAGAAACAACATATCGTATATCCGGCCTAGTGTTGGTGAGAAACATTAAACTCCCAACCATGCTTCGAAATTGGTCATGTCAACTTCTGGTGCTCCATCATCTTTGCTTAGCCGGATTCCATGTCCTGTTGGTGTTGCAACCGATTTGCACCGCCGCATAGCAAATTTTTGAATCATGTCATGAGCATATTTCTATTGACATATGAAGATCCCATTCTTTGATTGATGTACTTCCATTCCTAGGAAGTATCTCATTAATCCGAGATCCTTCATCTCAAACCGATTCATCATGGAGTTTTTGAACTCCATATTCATTTTATTATTACTACCCATAAATATTAGATCATCCACATATAAACAAACTATGAGGATATCTACTCCATTCTTCTGGTAGTATAGAGTTGGTTCACTCTTGCTTTTTGTGAAACCATACTTGCTGAAATAGCCGTCAATTCGTGAGTACCACGCTCGTGGTGCTTGCTTGAGGCCATAAAGTGCTTTTTTCAATTTATAAACAAGGTTCTCTTTTCCTTGTTCTTGGAAACCTTGAGGTTGTTGAACATACACCTCTTCTGTCATGTATCCATTTAAAAATGCACTTTTCACATCCATGTGTTGAATGTTCCATCCTTTATGGGCTGCCAAGGAAAGAACAGCTTTGATTGTTTCTTGTCGAGCAATTGGAGCAAAGGTTTCCTCATAATCTATTCCATATTTTTGAGTAAAACCCTTAGCTACTAATCTTGCCTTGTGCCTTTCAATGCTTCCATCAAGCATTGAATTTGGTCTTATAGACCCATTTACATCCAACACATTTTTTTCCCTTGGGAAGCTTCACAAGCTCCCAAGTATCATTCTTTTTAATTGAGGATATTTCCTCTTCCATGGCATCTTGCCATATACTTTCAACACATGCTTTTTCATAGCTAGATGGTTCTAGTTGTGCAGCAGCCCAACAAAGCATAATTGACTACATCACCCCTTGGTTCATGAGACTCATCATCTCCTGACATTTGAAGATTTTCAAGTCTTGACAAAATGTCGTCCATCTCACTAGCTTGACTCCTAGTGTATCTTTGTTGGAAATTCCTATCCAACATTTGAGAAGATGGATGACTCTGTAGTATGCGCTTTCCTTTATTTGTCTCTTTCCTTTGAGAAACTGGATCAATATCCATCGGACTTGGAGCGCTTACAGATCTATGAAATCGTTTTGGAGAGTTTGGGGGTGCCAACAAAGAAGTCCCTCTTGGACTTGGTGTACCACTTGATGTACTTGATGAAGATTCCTGATGTGGACTTTGTGGAGGGGGACTTTTTCCACTACTTTTCTTGGGTTGTACTAATGTGGAACTTTCCGAATTAGAGTCTATATCAACAAATTTTTTATGACCCCATTCTCCCCCTTCATCAAAAATTACATCCCCGGAGATAATTATTTTATGTGTCTTGGGATTGTACAATCTATACCCTTTGGTCGATTCACAATACCCTACAAAAATACAAGCTTGACTCTTGGGATCAAGCTTCTTTCTCTTCTCCTCAAGAATGTGTGCATAAGCTAAAGAACCAAATACGCAAAAATGTTTGACATTTGGTTTCTTACCGTACCATCCTTCATAAGGAGTGATACCATCTAAACTAGAAGTCGGACTTCTATTTAGAATATATGCACTAGTTCTCACTGCATCCGCCCAATAGTTGTATGTGAGATGCTTTGTCTAAAGCATTGTTCGTGCCATTTCAACAAGGGTGCGGTTCTTTCTCTCGCCACACCGTTCTTGTGGGGTATAGGCAGTGGTGTACTGCCTTTTATCCCATTTTGCTTACAATAATGTAAAAATTCATTTGAAGAGTACTCTCCTCCTCTATCAGTGCGAAGACATTTGACATAGTAGTCACTTTGCTTTTCTACATTATTTTTGAAGTCTATGAAGCAATCAAATGCTTCATCTTTGTGTTTCAAAAATAGATCCAAAACATTCTAGAATAATCATCTATGAATGTTAGAAAATAAGAATTGTTTCCAAGGCTTTTTGTTTGCATTGGACCACAGATGTCCGAATGTACTAGCTGAAGAGGATAGCTTGCTCTCCACGCTTGGCCTCTTGGAAACTTCGTTCTGGAGTGCTTTCCCAAAGCACATGCTTCGCATACCTTCTTATGTTCTTGAATTTTTGGTAGTCCTGTCACCATAGCTTGTGATGTTAACATTTTCAAGCTAGCGGAATTGAGGTGACCATATCTCAAGTGCCACAATTCACTTGGATTTGTAATAGCAATGTTTGCAAGTTGAGCTCCCCCGGGCTCACCAAATTTTAGAGGGAATAACCTATTCTTTGTCATAGGTACTGTGATGACTCAGTTACAATTGTTTTTATCAAGGATTGTACATTTTCTGTCATCAAAAACTAATTTGTAATGCTTCTCCATCATTTGGCCAACACTTAACAAATTGTGTTGTAGTCATGGAGTATAGTATATGTCATTCACTTTTTTAAGGCCTTCTTTTGTTGGAACTTCCATAGCTCCAATGCCTTCAACTTGCAAAGAATTATTATCCCCTAACTTAACATGGGATTTGTAATTTGAATCTAATGTAGCAAAGAGATTTTCTTTGCCACTCATGTGGTTGGAGCAACCAGATCCAAAATCCATGTATCTTTAAGATTTTGATCTGATTGTCCATAAGAGAGAAAAAGATTTGATGGACCTTCTTCTTCTCTGTAGAATGAGCCATATTGACTGCTTTGATCCTTTGAAGACTTTGACCAGCAGTCTCGAGCGAAGTGTCCTTGTTTCCCACAATTGAAACAAGTTGTTTTAGTCTTGTTACTTCCTCGTCCTTGATTTCCACGGCCTGCAGTGCCGCTTTGGTTCTTATTGGCTCCTCTGTTTTGATTTCCACCTCTATTTTGATTGCCTCCTCTGTAGGAGTTGCTTTGGCCTTTGCCTCTTTGTTGTTGTCCTCTCGCCTCGACCTCTTCCTTGTCCTCGTCTTGCAGCCTTCATTCGAAGTGAAGGCTTTGTCATCACCTCCATAGCTTGTTGAAGGTGCTCCTTGAAGTCTCTCTTCATGTGATGTTAATGATCCAATCAAACTATCAAATGTAAGAGTAGAAAGGTCTTTGGATTCTTCAATTATGATGGCAATGTGATTCCACTTAGGAAGAAGTGTTCTCAACACTTTCTTCACAATTGTTTCAATTTTTGTGTCATCACCTAAAGTTTGCATCATATCAACTACCGCTTTGACTCGTACACAGTAGTCACCAACTCTTTCATTTTCTTTCATTCCGAGATTTTCAAAATCTCTTTTTAAGGTCCCAAGCCCGACTTGCTTCACTTTATCACTTCCTTGGAATCCTTCTTTCAAGGCATTCCATGCATCTCGTGGCGGTTAAGAAAGATGCAATTCTAGGAAAGATACTTGGATCTAATGCCGCTTGAAGATGGTATAAGGCAAAAGAATTATTTTTCTGTGCATCTTTGAAGATCTTCTTGTCGGTTGCACTTAAAGTAGTCCAATCTGTTGGAGCAATGTAACCGTATTCAATACTATCCCATAGTCCTTTTCCTATGAGTAATGTCCTCATTTTGATGGACCAGTACTCATAATTATCCCCACTAAATTTGGGGATTGGTAGATTGTTACTTGATCCCATTATTATCTAATAAAACAAGAAACCTCTCTTATATAGTCTTATTTCAAAAATACTTTACAAACTATCAAGCCTTGCTTGATTTACAATCATAAACAACTCACTCTTGTTGTTGTGATTCAACAATTACAAAATTGTCAACGACTTGTTCGTCGTCATCACTGATCAATATAATTTTAGGAGTTTGTAGGATTTCAACTGAATTACTATAATGAGTATATTCAGATCCTTGTGAAGCAATCGCCACTATGTCGGATTGTTCAAATCTGCTCCCAAAGGAGTTATCTTCTAAATCTGCTTCGTATCCTAGATCAGGATTTCTCTATAGTGCAATAACCGCGTTTTGCAACCGTGAAAAACCGTATTTATGCCTAGTGTTCTTACGTGCTCATCAAAGCTTTCAGCGTTTGTTCTCAGTAACAAACTGCAAAGGGCTTGGTAACATCCTTCCGATCTTATCATTTAAGAAAATTTCCCTAAATTTTCTTTTACAAGGATTTCCTCTTAGGAAATTTTTCTAAATTTTTTACCTCTTAAAGCGTAAAAAATTTTACAACTATTTCCTCTTAGGAAATGTCAATCATCAACTTTAAATGATAAATAAAAACCTTTCAAAAAAATTTTTTTAATTTTACAGCTATTTCCTCTTAGGAAATGTCAATCATAAAAAAAAAATTCTTTAAAGTTTTACAGCTATTTGAATTTAACTTAAAGTTTTTTTTTATAAAAAAATTTCCCTTTTAAAAAAAAAAACTATTGAACCCCGCCGAGGTTCGATCGTGCGACCTCGCGGGCGTCAAGGCAAAGGGTAGCCGCTGTGCTATCGGGCAGATCCGGGAGCTAAAGCAGGCTCCCTGCCTTTGTTGCTTTCGCAAGATCGCGCGAAGCAAAATAAAAATGACCCCGCCGAGGTTCGATCGTTCGACCTCGCGGGAGTCAAGGCAAAGGGTAGCCGCTGTGCTACCGGGCAGATCCGGGAGCTAAAGCAGGCTCCCTAGCCTTATTGCTTACGCGTCGAACGCGAAGCTATTATTGGCTTCGCGCTTCGACGCGAAGCAAGGTTTTTTTCTTTGGGACTTTAGTCCCACATCGCCTCTGCGATGATGTTTTTGCTCTTTAAAAAGAGCAAAGCACACTAAGTGCTTTGATTGCCTACGGGCAGTCGCAGGCTGTGAACAACCTTTTGCCTCGGGCCACGTGCAGGTCGCCACGTCAACGAACCTCGGCCACGTGCCGCCTCGGCCATGCAGTCGCCACTCAAGACCTGCCGCGTAGGTCGCCACGTCAACGAACCTCGAGCTACATGTAGGTCGCCACGTCAACGAACCAGCTCCACCAATGCCTCGAGAATCGCGCCGATCTGCTCCTACGGGCCGCCTCGTCCAGCTCCACCAGCGCCTCGAGAATCGTGCCGATCTGCTCCTGCGGGCCGCCTCGAGATCCGTGCCGCCGCCTCGGCTCCTGCAGGCCCCACCGCCTCGAGATTCGGGCCGGTCTCGGCTCTCGGCTCTGATACCAAATGTGGGAGGTGAGCTCTTTGATACAAAGGTAAATTTGCATTAACAATTAACATTAGGTTACAAAGTTTAAATAAACATTATAATAACCATGCTATAGAAAAGGGGGGGATAGGAGAAATTAAGGGAGAAGAAAATACAATCAAATTCTCTTGCCGCCCAAAGATGCTATCATCCAACTGCCGTCCAGGTAAGGTAAAAGGTAAGTAATCTTACCCAAGGTAAAATACATTTTTTTAACCTTTTACCAATGGTAATTTTCCAACAAATGGGAGGCGAATGTTGCGATTTCGCGACATGTCTCATTTTCGTGACTTATAGCGACAAAGGAGCAGAATGAAGGCAGAATGTCACGATATCGCGATATATCTTATTTTTGTGGCTTGTCGTTTTGCTACTATCCAGAGCAAATGAAGAAGGCTTAAGGACGGATTGTGACAGTCATTCGAGGGCAAAAGAAAGCAATGCGTGGGCACCGGTCTAAGGCAGAAAATGTAAGGGGGTCTGGGGGCCGAGGGACAGAGCGAAGGCAAACTACCCTAGAGGCTTATCGAGAGCATTTAAAAGGTTTTGGGTCAACCAAAAACCCGGAAAAAAGTACCAAACAAAAAAAACAAACCTAGCACTGATTTTGGTAGATTTTATTAAACTTTTGGAAGGTTTAAATCTTAAGAAAACTTTGTCACCTACAAAAAATTCTCTAGGTGATCTTTTAATATCAACATCTCTTCTGGCGATTTGTGGCTTCCTTGAGCCATTGGAAAATTTCTTTTAGTTGTTACTTCATTTGTTTCACAGTATCTGGTTCAATCATTGCTCGATATTCCATATTATCCCAAGATAAGGAAGTTCTAAACCTACATCCATATAGGGCTTCAAATAGAGCCATGCCCAATGTAGCATGATAACTATTTTTGTAAGCAAATTCTACCAAAAAGAGATAGTCCTCCCACTTGCTCTGGTGATCCATACAATACATCCTTAACATATCTTCTAGTACTTGATTAACCCTCTCAGTCTACCCATTAGTTTTACGATGATATGCAGTGCTAATATTGAGCTTTCTACCCCAATCTCGATGCAAGGCTTTCCAAAATTTAGATGTGAATCGAGAATTTATGTTGAATATGATTACCTCAAGAAATCCATGCATACACACTATTTCTTTAGTAAATTTCTTCGCTATAGTAGGTGCATCATCATGAACATTCCTTGGTATGAAATGAGCCACCTTGGTCAACTTATCTACTACAACCAAAATAGTGTCATGCATAAATCGTGTTTGAGGTAGGCCGACTATGAAATCCATAGAGATGACTTATTATTTTTGTGTAGGAATTTCATAATGGTATAATTATCCTCCTATATGTTGGTACTCAACCTTGACTTTTTGACATTCCAAACATTTTACCACAAATTTTGTTATGTCCCTTTTCATTCCAGGCCAATAGTAGTCCTTTCTCAAATCCTCACTCATCTTCACTACCCCCCTGATGCACAAAATATGGGGCACAATGTGCTTCTTGTAGGATGATTTTTCTAGTCTCTTCATTATTTGGAACAACCACTCTATCTTTGAAATATAATAGGTCCTCCTTGACTTTAAAATCCCTGTTAGATCCTTGATCGACTTGAGCTCGATTTTGTATACATAATTCATCGATCCTTTGCAGTTATTTAATTTTCTTGGTCAATCCATACTGACACTATGTCATGGTAGTTATATGTCTTCTTATGATGAGTGCATTTATGAGTGCATTTGTTATCTTATTCTCTTTTCCTTTTATATATATTCAATCCCAAAATCATACTCAGCTAAAAATTCTACCCAACATCATTGTCTTGCATTCAACATGGGTTGCATGAAAATGTATTTTAGACTTTGGTGATCAGTCTTCAGTTTAAAGGGTTTAATGAGCAAATAATGCCACTAGATTTTAAGGGCATGTGCTACATTGGCCGATTCTAGATCATGGGTGGCATAGTTGACTTCATGCTTCTTTAATTTTCTAGTTTCATAAGCCACAACTCCTTGCATAAGAACACCTCCCAAGCCTTCTATGGATGCATCAGTACATACTATGAATGACTTGTTTGGATCGGGTATTTGGAGAATAGGTATTGATGTTAACTTCTCTTTGAGTATTCTACATTGGGCTATCCATTTAAAAGTCCTCCCTTTCCTTTGCAAATTGGTTATAGGAGAAGCAATCTTTAAAAATCCTTTTACAAATTGTTTGTAGTACCCTACCATTCATATAAAACTTCTTACTTCTGAGACATTTGTGGTGGCTAGCCATTCTATAATAGCTTCTACATTTTTGGGATCTATGATAACTCCTTTAGCTGAAATTATATGCCCTAGATATTGTACCTAAGGAGTGTAGAATTCACACTTTGATAACTTGTCATATAACTGATTCTTTCTAAGGATTTCTAGAATAATTCTCATGTGTTGATCATGCTCCTCTTTGGTCCAAGAGTAAATCAGAATATCATCTAAGAACACAAGTAAAAATAAATCTAACTATTCTTGAAACACACTATTCATTAAATTCATAAATGTGGAAAAAGCACTTGTTAAGCCAAAGGGTAAAGTTATAAATTGATAATGGTCATGTCTAGTTCAAAAAGTAGTCTTGTAGGTATCCTCTTCTTTAATTCTCAGTTGATGATAACTAGACCTAAGGTCAATTTTTGAGAATACGATGTTTTCTCTTAATTGATCGAAAAGGTCATCAATTCTTGGTACTGAATACTTGTACTCTATGTGTAATTTTATTGAGCATGTAGTAATCAATACATAATCTTAATGACCCATATTTCTTTTTCATAAAGAGGACTGGAGCACCCCACAGAGATACACTAGGTTCGATATGACATTTTTCTAACAATTCTTATAGTTGTGTTTTGAGCTCTTGTAATTCTATGGGAGTCATTCTATATGGAGTTCGAGCAATTGATGGTGCTCTAGGTAAGAGATCTATGGAGAAATCAAATCTTCTCTGAGGTGGAAGACCTAGTAAATATTTAGGGAATACATCCTTGAATTCATTTAACACTAGGTATTGTTGAAAAAAACCTGAATTAGAATCGGTTTCTTCACATTTATTCATCTTGACTACATAAAGTTTACACTTTTTTCTTAAGGCTCTTTTAATCTGCATGGCTGACAGAAGGTAGGGTTCTAGAGTGTCTCAACCACAGTGGACTTGAACTCTTTTTTTAGAGTCATTTGTAAAATCCAACCATATTTCTTCAAAATTTAGTAAGGCTTTATGTGCCTTAAGCTAGTCTACACCTAAAACAATGTCAAAAGCATGTAGGGAAACTACGTATAGGTGCCAACTAGTTTTCCCTTGAGGTAAAGCAATTTGGGGATCAAACAAGAATTGATTGACTGAGTAGGTCTTCCTAGACCCATAATCGACCTTCCACCCATTTTCCATAAACTCATGATTTTTTGGAATGTCCTTCAAAATACTAGTAGATATAAAACTATTAGTAGCCCCACTATCAATTAAAATACGTACTTCCTTATCATATATTTTTCCTTTCAATAGAAATAGTATAACTTATCCTGAGTGAGTAGGGTTACCTGTAGCTACATAGATATTATGGGTTGATCCCTCAACTGCATTTCTCCTATCAACCTTTATGAGTATTGTCTAGCATAATGATCTCCTGAATATACATAACAACCACTTGTAGGAGCTTTGTTCTTCCAGCTTTCCTCAATCTTGTTCTAAGTAGCAATCCTTTTCCTGAATCTTGATTTGTGGTCTTTTGCTCATTCTTGCCTATGGAGTTTCTCTTCTCTTGTTGACCTCCGTTATTATAGAATCTTCCCCTATCCTTATTTCTATTATCATATTTATATCGATCCCCATCCTTGGGCCTTTTGTACTACTCCTTGCCCCATTTTAATGATCCCATATTCTTCCTCTTCTTAGGATCATCCCTATCTTTATCTATTTTTGGATAATAGGTCTTCTTGTTATATTTACTTAACTCTTCATACCATGTTGAATCGTAGGCCTCAAATAAGTCCATAGGTTTCACTATACCAACTAGGGATCCAATCCTTGGATGCAAACCCATGATAAATTTATGTACCTTAAAGTCTTCCTTTTGATTGTAAAGTAAATATTTTAGTAATTGCACAAACCTTTGATAATATTCTATAATTGACATATTTTCTTGGTGTAAATTTGTGAACTCAGCAATTTTTTTTGCATAAAATTATCGAGTTAAAAATCTATCTCTAAATTCCTTAAGGAATGTAACCCAGGGTACATCAACAACCTCAACTTGTTTGTTTCTCTTGTATGTTATCCACCAGTCCAATGTTGGCCCTCCCAGATGAGCCACTGCCCATGTTGTTTTAAATTTTGATGAGAGGGGCTTAATAGCATGGTATCCTTCAAACTCACTCAACCAGTTTTCAGCTACCTCTCCATCACCTTTACCATCAAATTTAGAAATGTCTAGTTTCCTTATTTCTTTGCTTAATTATGCACCAACTTTATTTCTACTAGATCCCTCGAGCAAATTGTCTTGATGGTTTTAGGATTATTTACTCAGTCAAAATCTCAATTACTTTTTTTCGCTAAGTTATTATTTCCTATTGTTGGGCCAGTTGAGACTTTTGTTATTCCATGTGCTCACTCATTTGAGCCTATTGCAACTCCATATGTTATTTTTTTTATTTAATTGTTCTTTTATTAATTGCAACATTTTTGCCATTTTGTCTTCTTTTTGTGCAAAATATTTTTATTTTCTAATGATTCATCAAGGAGTTTCTACAACTCTTTTCCCGTTCAACTCTCTAACAATCCTTCTTGGTCCCTTTCTCAAACCCTCTACAAGTCCTTGCAAATTAGTAGCAATTCTTTTGGAGGTTCCTGTATTTAACCTAAATGCAAAAGAGCTATATCATTTTTGGGCTATCATAGTTTTTAAGACAAGTATTAACATAATTTTTATGACCTAGGGTTTCATAACCTAGTGCTCTAATACCAACTGTAACAACCCAGACATATCTCACCTAGTTATCCCTTCTAGTCTTACTCACTAGAATGACAAAGAGAAAAATTTGACTCCAAATGAAGCTAAAGTCATGATTAAATTATTAATCACCCAATAATTTAATTAGTATCTCGGTATAGGTTACTCACTCCGAGATTATTGATCGTTGCAGATGATCTCTCAAGTGGTCGATATTGGCTAGATCCTGCAATTGGTGCCATCTTGTAAACATGCACTTATCCATTACTAGAGGTTTATGTTCACGGTAGGGGGTTGTCCTTTTAGGGCCCATTACACCTAGAAGGGTGAACGCATAGTTCCCCATCCCAAGAATAGAGGATATAGGTTCTACTAACCTATGATCCATCCTTATTTTCCATCATTGCTTGTACATATGTCATGCCAGGGTATAGCGTTAGTATGCCTAGTGCCTAGTTAGAGTCCATCATCTTATGGAATCCTTTAGGGCCCACAAATTATTTGGTTTGGGTCTAAGTATCCCAGGTCCTATTTGCAACTAATGATGAGACATCCCATAGCATCTTATCGTTGGACATTCTAGCTCCAAATTCTAGCATCTTCTAGAGTCGACTTACTGCTAGTAATTCCCTAGTTGAATAGTGTACGTGAGACCCCTCATAGTGATAGCCTGGAAGGGCATACCATTCTTCCTTTTTTTACTTCCTAGTTAAAGAACCCCTTGTCCTGAGCAAGTCTGCTAGAAAATGGCTACAGTCGAATCATGGGTAGTTTTCACTTGCAACCTACCGATGCTAGGTGATTATTCATCTGCCTTGATGATTCATCAAAAATGAAGGTTCACCCATCTTGGTGAAACATATTTATTTTTCATCTTTCAAGAGGTATTTTCATATTTTAACCTAAGGAGGTTTTCCAAGTTCATGATATTGAGGTGTTTCTAGGTTCCAAAAATATCTTCAAGCATGATTTTTATTATATAACATTTAAGCATGTTCACAGTAATACTATAATTGTAATTCTACAATATGGATAAAATCATAAAAGGAATTTTAACTTTAAATATTTTGTATTCTATTTTTCCCTTTTTAAAACCAAAAAGGACATAAACTAACTTAACAATTTAAAACAATAGTGACACTATAATTACAAAATTCATAAAGTATCATAAACTTTGTAAATTTCTATGAAACTATAATTTGGGTAGAAAATATTTTTTTAACCACATGATTTTTGTAAAAATAAATCTCAACATTTAATGATGACAGGATTATGGTAAACACAATAATAAAAATTGATTACTATATATATGTATATATAAAATAAGAAGTCTCTTTTAGATAAACTTTAATCCTTTCATTCTTCATTATTTTCATTCACTCATTATCGGATTTTTAAAGCTAGAATTATCATACTAAGTATATAATTTTAAAAGAAAAAATATCAAAAAGGGTAAAATCATATGATACACCTAAAATTATTAAAAGAAATTCTATAATTATTCCCATAAACTTGACCAAGTATATAAGATAAAACTACTTTAAACTTTTTGTTTCAAAAATCAAGTTTCACATATTGACTTTTAAAGATATATATATCATTTATTTAAGTCCTAAAGTTAAATATTATATCTATTAAATATATAATATACGACATTCTACGTACAACTCCATGATGTTAAGAGGTTTGCCTAAACTATTGTGACAGAAAAACTGCACGCACTACAATGCTTTGAACATAGTGAAGTTAATCAACCCAATAGAACAATCATGAGATACCTTGGATTAGATGTCAATAGGTTTTGCTATTTACTAATCCTTTAATTTGGATGTAAATTTTGGCATGATATTCACACACTTTCAATTTTTTATATTATCATCCATTTCTACTATGTTATTATTCTCACAACTTTGTTAATTATATTAGAAAAAATTCCCATTCACTGAATTTATGTTATGATAACATCTATTTTAGTTCACCACTCCATTAATTTTATCACGCAAGCTTGTCAAAGAAACAATTTATGTTATATCATCTACTTCTACTGTGTTGTCAAGCTCACAACTCTATTAATTTTATTAGGCAAATTTCACAAGGAAAATATTCTCTTAATTTATGTTATGCTATCACTGCATTGTAAGGTAAACTTCACAAGGAAACATTCTCTCCATTTATGTTATGTTATCACTGTGTTATTAAGTTCACAGTTCCATTAATTAGACAAACTTCTCAAGAAACATTCTCCCAATTTACACTGCAACAAATCACAATTAAGATCTAATATAATATATTCGGATAGGGTTTCCAAGTTAGTTTCGCTCTACCACAAATGCTCTTCCACTACCGTTTGTCCGTCGATAACGCAGATAAATTTTCCAAGGGAGAATACCTGATACCCAATCTATTTTCATCAATCCTTTAAATAGAACTCATGTTTTAATCTTTGTTCGACAAGTGTAATGGTCCATACAAATAGTCTTCCTTTGACATGCCAAATGGTGGCTTAATAGAACATGAATGGTCAGTGACTCATATAGCAATTTATTTATTTTTAAATTAATTGTTTGCCCTCTCAATTTTTATATTTTATTTATTATATTTTTATTATATAAATAATTTTATTTATTTATTTACCTAAGTGTTGTAGGTGAGTTGGAGAGGACACCCACAGGGCATCAAACCCACCCAAAAAAAAAAAAAAAAACAAAAAAAAAATAGACACCATTAAAAAAAAATATTTATTTATTTCTCCTATCTCCATTTATATATTATATATTATATAAATTTATCTTTAAAGTATGATTGGTTTTGACTTCTACCAAACACAAATTTAGCAATATTATATTAAGAACACCTATCTTAAGTGTAAGATTATCTAAATGGATGCAACTACATGATTGTATAATTTTTTGAGCTTCTGTATATTCATGGGGGTTGTATTTGCATCATTCCCCTCCTTACCTTATGCGGACTACTTCCACCTTTTCGCTAGAAGGAGGGTACCATGTGTGTCTGGTTTGCTTGTTTTGAGGTGATTACATGCTCCTGCACTCATAAACTTTTATCAGCAGTATCTCATTCTAAAGGAGAAAGCAAGCATATAAATAACAAAATAGAAGGGATGTTATAGCTTGCTAGTTGCACTGGAATTCAATTTTAGTAGTTTATTCTAGGCTAAACCCTAACTTTATGTGGAGGTTTGCATACAACTAAATCATCTTCTTACCACTACAATGACCTGAATTACACTTGCTAGTTGGACATTAGATGCTTGCTCATCACATAATGCTTGTCTCCTCACCTTATATGGATCGAGGCTTGTTGTGTGTACCATGTAGAATATTTTGATGAGCATTATATTATGTCACTCCTTGCTACTATGAGATGTATTCTATCTGGTTTGATCTATGCACTGCTCAAAACTATGAGCCCCTCCTAGTAGAATATTAAATGGTTCTCCCTAACAAAATTTTGAATATTTCCTTTCTGTTGGACTCTAGATAGCTATTCTTTGTTAAGCTCTAGCTTCTCTCTGCAATGCTCTGGATAGATCTAGTTTCTCCTTAGTTGAATAGCTCCTCTATGCTAGGCTTTAGCTTTAACCTAGCTATAACATGAAATTAGAACACCATATCAAAACATTGAAGAAATTATGTTATTGCAATAATATTATTTCCTTTACAAAAGGCCCTCTAGGAGGGGTCTACAAGAGGGTCCTCAAATGGAAGAATTCCTTTACAAATATAAATTAATGGTGTCCTATAATTCTATGCTATACTCGAATGTGTATGGGGCATAAATAGTTGAGGAAACTGATCATCCTCAATTGAATTCTCTTTAGAATAACCTTTCTGCAACTGATTAGGAGTCTCTGTCTATTTTCAAGGTCTAGTTGTCATTGGGGTGGCAATTGACTTTATGCAATCGACAAGGGGATGTCGATTGGTTCTCGACAATTGATGGGGCTCTAAAATTTTAGGTGGACCCTCTTGAGATGATTTGCATCCTCTATTAAAAATTTGGTGAGAATAGGTTGCCTAGTTGGTGAACAACTACAAGATAAAATGTTAGTGAACACCTTCAAAGATCTCCATTATTGAGAATGGCTTAAACTCTAAAGGGGGATGCTCACACTAAAGGATCAAGCACTCAAAAAGGGGGACATTGAGGGTAGATAAAAATTTGGTAGCATGTAGACATATAAATCATGGAATATTACAAATAAAGGGAAGAGGGGTACATATAGAGATTTGTAAGGGAGAGGAGAGGGTGACAAGGAATTTACTTGGCATCTTGTGGCACCCATGTGGCATGTGCAAATATCAAGGCAAATATTTAGGATTTGCCTAGAGGGTTGTGCACCCTCTAATTTATGACATTGGATAGGGTGAATTTTCACTCACCCATGTGTCATAAATTGACCTTGGGGAATGGGGGTCCTTGGGTGGAGAGAAGGAATTTAAAATTCCTTTTTAAATGCACATGGGTTGAGGTGGATGGAATTTAAAATTCCTAAAATGCTAGGTGGCTAGGAGATGCACATGTGGAATTTAATGAGATTATTTATGGGAGGTTGACTTTGAATTTTTAGTGAAACTTTAATTCATTTATAAATGGAGGGAAAAGGGTAAGAGGATGAGGGAGTTAAATGGAGGGGAATTTCCATGGGATTACATAGGGATTGTGGAGGGTTGTTTTAGGTATTTGATTAGATTTAATCAATGCACTTTTCTTGGGATTTTGCATGGGGTTTAAAGAAGGGTTTAGAACTTAATTAGGGGCCTAATTAGGGAAATAGGGGGCTAAAAGGGGTTATGCAAATTTTGATGGGGATTAGAGGGAGAAAATAGAAACATGTGGGAAAATGGAAAGGATATTTTAGGGATTTGGGTGGGATTTTAAAATTCATTTTGGGATTTGCCTTGGGATTTGATTAGGGTTGTAGGGGATGATTAGGGCTTAATGAGGTTTCTAATTAGGGAGTTAGGAGTTAATTAGGATTATGGAAATTTTTAGGGGGATTTGGGACTTGATTAGGAAAAATGGATTAGGGATTAGGGAATAATTGGGGTTTAGGGATTTTAGAGGATTATTTAGGGAATTTGAAAGGTTTAAGGTTTTGGGGGAAATTAAATAGGAAATTGGGGATTTTAAGAACTTTAGAAGAGTTTGGGGAAATTAGAGGGGGGAAATAGGAAAATGGGAAGGATATTTTAGGGATTTGGGTGGCATTTAAAAATTGATTTTTGGGATTTGTCTTGGGATTTGGTTAGGGTTGTAGGGGATGATTAGGGCTTTATGAGGGATCTAATTAGGGAGTTAGGAGTTAATTAGGAATATGGAAATTTTTAGAGGGATTTGGGACATGATTAGGAAGAATGGACTAGGGATTAGGATATAATTGAGGTCTAGGTATTTTAGAGGATGATTTAGGGAATTTGAAGGGTTTAGGGTTTTTGGGAAAATTAAATAGGAAATTGGGTATTTTAAGAACTTTAGAAGAATTTAGGAAAATTAGAGGGAGAAATTGGGAATATGAAGGTTTTGAGAGGAAATTGGAAAATTAATCAAAATTAATTAAAATGGACTTAGTGCATTACTAAAATAACACATATTAGTTGTCTACACTAGCCATTTTATAGTTTTGCCTTGGCCAAACTTCTTTGTAAACTGCCTATTCTATGCTAATATTGAGCTAGTTGAGCACTTGGATAGGATTTACGTTGATTAATCTTTAGTTGGTCAAGTTCCTTAACCATAACTTCTTATTATTCCTTAATGCTATGCATGGTGCACTTATCCATAACACTAGATGCTTTGAATGCTATGCCTTTATGTAAATCTTGATACTATGAATGTTGTGCTTCGAAAAATGTGCTTCTATGGTGCATTTGTTGTTATACTTTGTTATGATAAACAACTCTAAAACTTTTCCTTTTACTTTATGCAATTTTCTCTTTTACTTATGAATTTTTATGGGCTAGCTATCTTTAGCTTCACTATGGCCCTTTTCCTTATGCTTGAAAAAATGTAGAATGCTACTCTAATTTCTATTTATTGTAGGTATCTTCTATAGGCTTCTTGAGGCTCTTGTAGATAGATTTATTGAGCCTTTTCTCCTATAGATAAACCTCTTAACTTTATTTACTAATATGACATTTTTCTTTCAATGTTATAGTATTTGTCTACCTTGAAGAACCTGCTTAAAAAAGTGATCCGTGACCAATACTAAAATGATATAAAGATATATTCAACCAACCTAGTTATTCAATGTATCCTAAGAAGATACTTTCTTCTTTTATGCTCTATGGTTTCTGATTCTTCTTCAAATATGTCAAGGTCAATTTGACCAAATTTTCTTTTCTTAGGAAGCTTTGAATGCTTGTCAATCTTCTACAAATTTGACTATTCTTCTTCTTTTATTATTTATTTAGAAGTTGAAATTCTTCTCTATCTATGTAGGAAGCTTCTCAAATTTATGTAGCTTAATCTCTGTAACTTTATCTCTCTATCAATAAGAATATATATTATCTTTAAATAAGTGATTCTTCTCCTTACTAGAGAACCCCATATATTATTAGGGTGACTTTGTATGTCCCCAAAGTTCCAACTATCTTCTAGGTTGTTTTTTTTATCAAATGTCAAACTTTTCATCTAAGTTGACCCATTTTTCTTCAATCTAGTTGAGTCCTAGTCTTCACTGGTTCTCCTTCAACCAAATGGAAATATCCTAGCTTTATCTTCTAAATAAGACCTTTAAAAATTAGAGTCCAAGTCTTAACTTCCTTCAAAGTGGATAGAATCTACACTAACATTATCAAAAATAAACAAAGCTAATTAATAGTGGTGGCTCAATAAAATAAACTCTATCAAACTAGACAAAGTTAGGTGGTATCTCTGATACCATTGTTATCTTTTAAAGCCTTACTACCACAAAATATCACATAGTTCTCAATATAAAATAACCACAATATTAAAGGTCAAAATAATATTAAAATGAAACTATCTTAAATAACAAGAACTAAACAAATACTCACAATATACAATCTCACTTTCTTCTTATTTGAAAAACATAGATAATACATTTGATGGAGCTTTATCTCCATAATATAGCTTTACAAGATAACTCTTCACAATATTTATTGTTGCCTTTCATATGAATTTTTGATTCTTAACTTACCACTTGCATAGAAGAATCTTAACCTTCTTCCATGACACATGTACATATCGTGCACATCCTAATTTATCAAATAATGTAATATCATTTAGCAAATTATGGACATTGAATCAATAAATCATCACAATAGTATATTCTATGAATATTTAAATTTAATGATTCCACATTAAATTCAACATATGTTGAACTCATAAAAATATTTAAATCCATTGTATAATAGTTGGCATATATCATTTTTAGTTTTCCCTTCTTGTATTTTTTCTTGAAAAATATCAAAAGTTAGTAATGCCATGTACATCACTATGCCTACTTTAGTAGATACTATAATAGTATTTTGAGAATTCCATCATGCCCTAAATATTTTTTCATGAAGATAATTGATGAGTGTTGTAAACTTCTCATATTTGGAATTTTTGAGGATTAAATATGATTTCTTATTCAAGTCATTTAGCATATCTTTTTGCTCATCAAAATTATCCATCAGATTTTGAGTATAGAATTTTAGTTTTTTTAGCATTTCTTCATAATCTTCTAAAAATGCATTTCTAATCATTTCTTCTATAATCAATTCCTTTGATGTAAAATACCTTATGTTTCTATAATTTAATTAATCAATTTCTTCAAATTAATTCCTTTGGAGTAGAAATCCTTATTTCTCAAAAGTTAGCATGTAATCTTCTAATTTCTTCAACCAATCAATTTCAATCTTTCAATTTTAAATCAAAAGATTTTCAAATTCAATATTCTTATAAATCCCACAAAATTATTTCAATTCTTTTACAAATTATTTCTTTCTTAATTTGTAAAATCAATTAGTCTTCATCAAATTTTCAATTCTTCAAATTCATTAATCAAATTCAAATATTAATTTCAATTTTCCTAATAGCTCCCAAATTTTAATTTTAATTTCAAGCTTTAATCAAACGATCATTCATTTATTTCTTATCACTCCAATTTAATTCAATTTCATTTTTAATTCAAACTTAACCACTTATAACTCCTATTCAACTATATCCAAAGTTATACCTTTATAAAATCAAAATTTAATTTCTTTTAAGCAACCTTATAATTTCAAATAAATATGTGGCACCCTAAAAATTAAATAAATTTACTTTTAATAAAGTAATGCATACATTATTTATCTCTCTTAAGATTCTATGGTGATGAGTCTAATAAGTTAGGGTAGAAATATGTTAGATTACACTAGGTAATCCCAATGTTACTCTTTTATCATGCAAAAAAATACCTTTGTCTTGGCGCTCGGTATGGTATGGTTGGTGCCATGCTTCATGAACTTTTATGCTTAATAATACCATCTCCAAAACTAGGTGACTTCTTCTTGACATTTTAAATTCGCCTTTCGACTTCTCAACTTCTCTATCACATATTTTAAGTAGTCTTCTTCATTGTTCTAAGGTACAACTCTAGTAACATCACACCTAAGACACTGCTCATAGGCTTATTCAAATCATAGACATTCAACAATATTTTGGTTTTGTCCTTAAATCCAACTTCTTGCTCTCTCTAGTGGCTTCCACCGCTAATGCTACTCAACTTCTGTTGACTCACCTCCTTTTCTCAACTTGGATTCCAGTAGAATGTAATATCAAGCATTACCCAAATGAATCTTCTCTTAGTTGCTTTCAATTATAGGTGCTTTAGGTTGACGTCTCCATCAGGATTCTATTCTCTAGATTCTTTCATTGCTTCTCTTCGACTTTGTTGGTTCAACTTAAATCTATCACCTCTCTTCTTAAGCTCTATGCACTAGTTTATATATCTAGTAATCTTATCAATGCATGAGTACCTTTATTTATCAAATTTTACTCTTCGAGCTCACCAAGTTCAACTTTCACGGTTAAATTTTATCTTTATTATGTGTGTGTGCCCACCAGGCTATAATATTGACATACTCGAGCTCTCCAAGCTTGACTTTCATGTCTAGATTTTATATTTTTGCTATGTGCATGCCCACCATGCTACAACATTGACATCCTTCCAAGATGTTTACTCACAATAATCCTCATCAATAACTCACACGAAATCAAACTTTTAAAATTGCTTTTGATAGCAAACCCAATATCTTATTTTAATATATATATATATATATATATATATATGTTTTTACTTTAAAGTATGATTGGTTTTGACTTCTGCCAAACACCAATTTAGCAATATTATAATAAGAACACCTATCTTAACTGTAAAATATCTAAATGGATGCAACTACATGATTGTATACTTTTGTGAGCTTTCGTGTACTCACGAGGGTTGTATTTGCATCATGTTCCTCCTTACCTCATGCGGACTACTTCCACATCTTCGCAAAAAGGAGAGTATCATTCTGGTTTGCTTATTTAGAGGCAATTACTTGCTCTTGCACTCACAAAATGTTATCAGCAGTATCTCATTCTAAAGGAGATAGAAAGCATATAAATAGCAAAATGGGAGGGATGTTACATTCTCCCCCACTAAGAATAAACACAATCCTTTGTGTTAGTATTAACATAAAGAGATAAAGGAGAACTATGCATTTTCATATCAGAAACATATACTCAATAACATGTTGCATTCATAAAAATATACACTCAATCATTAAAAAAACAAAAATGCATGTATATATCAATGTTCAGTCAAAAAAATGGAAATTATTCTTTCATGATTGTCATATCCTCCCATGTGGCATTTTTATCAAAGTAGTGGTCCCATTGGACCTTACACTAATATACAGTTCTTTTTCTGAGCTGCTTGGTTCTACACCCAAGGAGTTTGATCAGGTGGACTTCAATGAGGCGAGGGTCCAACATCTGCAAATGAGAAACATCCCACACATGTGATATATATATATATATATATATATATATATATATATATATATATATATATATATATATATATATATATATATCACATGTGTGGGATGTTTTATATATATATATATATATATATATATCAATCAACCAACAAATCCTTGTATTCAAATATAGAATTATTACCTTCAGTAATCAACAATATTTCAATCAATTTGAACCACCAACTTTATTTCTTCTTCTTCACTCTCTTAAGCTTCCTCCATAAATCTTAAAAAAATTTCTAGAATACAGCTTTGGTATCTCCTCTCGACTCAATAATTCCAAATTTGTCAGATGTAGATTTGATACCATTGATGGTTTTTTAGACAAATTAAATTATAGGTCCCAATATTTAGGATCTAAATAATAACAATATTGAAGCATACAATATTTGAACAATATAAATCAATCACATTCATGAAATAATAACAATATTTCATAATATAAGACTCAATATTATTGATCAAATATACAAGAGCTTCATTATATTTTTCATAGATTTTCTCATAGAATACATTGAGCTTTGTCTCCATAATATAACCTTACAAATGACCTTTCAGTACTCTGACTATTTCTCTCCTCACATATCTGGGAGATGCATCCTTTCTTATTCCACATCTATGAAAAATCTTTCATGTCTCTTGAATTTACATATTGCCACATACATGTGACTCTTCAATTGTATACTTGACACCTACACACATGGCTCTTGATTTTATACACACTTGAACACTTTATTACATGATACTTGCACACCTTATTACATGATGCTTGTAATTTTCTCACACATGGCCACATACTTTAAGGAAAATATAAATCACACATCCTATTCTAATAACTCAAATCCTAATCTAATATTTATAAATGTATAAATATACCTTGGGGGTACTTTAGCATAGTACCAAATAATGTAATATTCTACAACAAAACCCTATAAGAAATATGATAGCCTCAAAATAGTTGTTAGTTAAAGTTTCATATAATTTGAGTAAGTGAGAAATTTACCTTTATTATTTGAAAAATACCACATTCACCAACATTTTCTAGATTTCCAAAATGTTAAGGTTCATCCATGTGATTGGACCCTTGGTCTATGGTGTGAAACTCTTTCTTCGTCACCAAGTGGGCATATTAAGGTTTATCAATGGCTTTTGAACCTTGGCTTATGATGTGAAACACTTCACTCCCTCTCCATAATTTGCTTCAAACCTCATTGGCTTTGGGCCTTATTATTATTATAATTTTTAATTTTTATTTATTTTTATTATTTTTTTATAAATAAAGCACTAAAACCCTAATTAGAGCTATTTAGGATTTTATTTTTTAGTTTTGAGTCTATGAATACACCATTAATAAGTCAATATCTAAATTTGAGTATTTGAAATGTATATTTATAGATTACATTGAAACCTTACCCAAATGAAACCTTATGATTTTCTAATTCTTGATGATAGAACACTTATGTTCTTATGAAATGTCAAATTTAAGTTTCTTATGCACAATGTATGGCAAGACTCACAAACAAATATTTAATAGTTTAATGGAAAATATTTGAGAGAAGAATTCTCTAACTGATTGTCTTGAAGATTAAAAATAATAGTTGAAGTCCATTTGTGACTCTTAAGAGATATTTCTAGACCTCAAATACAAAGTTCATGTGAGTTTTAAACATAGCTAGTTGAAATTTTGTGCTTGCAGAGGCCATCTTCTCATATTTTTAGACATATAGTTTTAGAGACACTATAGTACTCAATCAATATTATTATTTAAAAAATTTCTAATAAGATATTGTATGGGTCATACAACATATGAGAATAGTAGTTATGCAACTCATTTATGGATGATATAATTTTTCAAAAAGTTTACATTTAGATGAAGGAAAGTGAAGAAGAATTTACCTTTATGTGCATAAACACAAGTGATGTGATTCGATTTAGAGAGAGAATATAATGACACCTTTTGAAGTATGATTCTATTAATTTAATTATTCACATAAACATTTCTCTACATCCACATTAACTCTTTTAATAATGATATAAACTTCTTGGTTAAAGATCCCAAAGGCATGATGAATGTCATCTAAGAATTACCTTGGCAACAATTCTACAACTTCAAGATAGTTTTACTTTAGAAATTAGAGGAATTTGCACAATCATTTAGATAGTTTTATAAGCAATTGTGTTGCTAATTGTATTAAGTTATTTTCCTAATACCAACTTGACATCTTTAGTGATGACATATATCTCACTAATATTATCTATAACTACACCTACTTTGTACACAAGACTTTCCCTAGTGTCATATTTCAAGCCAAGTTTATTAGGAGTTTTAGGATATCCCTTTGATGCACTATCAAGTCATAATTTATTAAATTCATTAAGAGATAGAATATCCATAGGACAATAACCTTCTAAAAATGGAATTATGTGAAGATGAAGCCAACACCATGATTGGCTAAATTATTTTTATCATATTTCCTTCTCCACAAATATGTTGACATTTCTAATATATTGCCTTGATCAATAGTTAATGGACATCAAAATGCTATTGATGATCAATCCCCAAGTCCATTTTAATTGAAAATTTTAATAATAATGTATGAATCTCCCATAATTGAACTATATCTCCTTTTTTCAATGGAAATATTGATCCTTGTAAGAAGTGTTGTTATGAACCTCTCTTCTTAATACCATAAATCATTTAAAATACTGAACATTCATCATTAATAAACTGCACAATAAATTGGTCACAATAAAATAAAAATTGATTATACCCTTGAGGTAGGGCAACACCATACAATGCTCCTTTTGGAAGGAAGCCACTCCACAAGATCTCTAGCTCCATGAGCCAAGACTTATCCAAGAATACATCATACATATCTTTTACAATGGGGGTACATCTCTCTTTATACAAGAGTGTGATGGTTCACCTTCCATGAGTTATAAGATCACCCACGTGGTGGCTCACCTTCCATGAGTTACAAAGTGCATAATCATATGATAATATTCCTCGTGGTTACATATGACTATTACCCAACGGTTACATAAATGATTCTATGACATACCTATTTCTAATTTGACATGTGGTCTTTCTTAATAATTAATTTATGGCTCATACCATTATACAATACAATATTAAATTATTAAGTACCTATCTTGGGTACCTAACAAGTACCTTAGCCTTTGTATAGTTTTTTTTTTTTAATTTGATTATATGGGACTAAAATGGGCCTCACCTATACTACATCATGAAGATATTATGGTATTACAATAGCTCAAGGCAAGTATGCATGTATTGCTTGGCAATATTTAAACTTGGATCTCTTTGAAAGTTGGGGTATTTAACTGGTTGAGCTCATGCCATTTGATAAAATATTTAGGTTCACCCATAAGATTTGAATCATAGTTGAGGGCGTGAAACTTCTCTTTCTTAGATAACTAATATAGACCTCATGGGCTCTAGCTTGTGCATAGTTATAAGTTAAATATCCATATAATTCTAAGTATGAAACAAATATGCCTACAATAATAAAATTAAAATATAAAATATGCACCAATATGGGAAATGAAGAATTAATTTTGTTGAATATTTTCAATGTTATTCTAGTGGGGTTAACTTTAAAAGGTACTAGACATTCTCCATGTATCCTCGTTGGGGTTTAGGGTTTTTAGGGTTTCTTAAACTATTTTTAGACCCATATGGGTTGTTTAGGGTTTAATTTTTGAACCCATGTTTTTTCATCCATGGCATTGTAAAACTCATTCTTGTGTTGTTATTTAATTGCACTTGCATCAAGGTTTGAAAAGTGATGAGAGATGAACATTATTGTAAAGGAGATGGTTAAGTTTATACAAAATGGAGATATTACTAGGTTGGATTTTTCCTATAAGGGTTTTTTAGGTGAAATATTGTGTTATGTGTGTACCTGTTATCTTTTTCATTTTTTCTTTTCTATATTTACTATTTTTCTAGATTTAGTTTATTAGGGCCTTTTGCTCTTCATTTGGCATAAGAGCTAGGTTTTTTAGCTTTATTTGATGAGTAAGGGTTTCAACCCTGAGATAAATTAATTCTTAAGTGAGATCCATACACGAAAGAATTTTGGTGAAGGAAATTAACAAGAAGCACATGGGTAGAGATTATAAATTTTAATGGATAAAATTTTGAGTTATGAAAATTCAAGATGAAGGATCTGTTGGTTGATAGAGATCAGTGGATTGTACTCGTAGGAATAAAACCATCAACAATAGATGAGGATTGGTTGAAGATCGATAGGAAGGCAAGGAGTTCTATCAGATTATGCTCATCTAATTTGGTATTGTTGAATGTATTGGAAAAGACCACAATAAAGTCATTATGCGATAAGTTGAGAACTTTGTGTAAAGTAGAAAACAACAACACCGAGATAACAATAACAAAACCAACACAAAATATATTGCAAAATGAAGAGATAATATTGTATTAATATTATGGGAGCCTTGATCTCCAATGTTACAATGTAATATGTGTTGATACAATAATTACAATTGAAGGGTTTTGAAAACCCTTATTCACAATGAATATTTGGTGTCTTCTACATCGTCTTCACTCCAATTAAGTGTGTGGGTGGGATTTTGTATCCCTACGAGACCACCCAATCTGCAACAATCATAAAGAATGTAGTTTATGTACCTGTAAATAGATCATAATAGAAAATAGATCAATAGCATATGCGAGGGCTCCACTGTGTGAGACCCTCTAAAAAATAGATCTACTAAAACCCTAATGTTGTAAATGATAAAATGCAAGTTAAGTATAGAAAACATAAGATGTTAAATAATAAACCTTCTACCTTTTCAAAAAATACCTGATTTGTTTGATCCACACTTCTACTTATGTGATCTGATATCATTCGAATGCCCATGATCATTTGAGGGTTTGTCAATGGTAAACCAGAGGCTGGTGTATCGTTCCAAATTTTTCGCATCCTTACCTTCAGGCTAAAGGATCCGTGCCCGGAAGGAGGATGGGAAAAGGATGGGACAATACCTCGGACTGAGAGGCCCTTTGAAGGTCCCGCCTCTCAGGGGAGGGGTATTAAGGTGATTTTTCGACGGATGGTGGGGTTCACCAGGAAACGTTTAGTGGCAGTTTCCACGCCTAGGTTGGGAATGTGTTTGATGTGTTCAATTTTAGCTTTAAACATCCAAGTCCTAGGTTTGGCCAGATGAATCTAAGTTGTTCTATTATGAAAATGCAAATTAAATGAAGACAGAAAATAGATTTAAACAGAAAACACAGAGAATAATTAAGTGAAGAGATCCATACCTGGTTTCGGATGTCTGATGGAGGTTCTGATTTTTGAAGCAGTCAAGATCGTCTGGAATTTGACAGAATCGTCTCCGATCCGACAGGATCGTCTGAGATCTGATGAATTCGTCAGATGAATTCGTCGAGACCTGCAATCGGGAGAAATAGATACAAAATACAGAAAATGCAGCTATGCCAACAGAGGGCAATGATGTAGAATGACAGTAATAATGTTAAAATGATAATAATAAACAAAAACACGAGTGCATTACAATGATTTAATGACAATTTATGATTTTATTATGCATTAAGACTATATGGGTGAACTCCGGGATGCAAAATAATAATAAGTTTAACTAATGCAAAGCAAAACAGTAAAAAATGGAGGAAGAATGCAAACTCAGGGCATTGATTGCCCCCAATGTTGACTGCAGTCGAAATCATCTCGGATTGGTACGAAATCGTCTCGAATTGGACAGGATCGTCTGCGACGATCTGAGCTTGCTCCGGCTGAAGAATAACAAAGTTCCTGCAAGAAAATTTGAAAAGATACAAAGGCAAACAATGGTCTAGGATATTCTAATGCATGTAAAACTCGAAGTGCAAAAAAATTCAGCCAGGGGGATGTCAAGGGGGGTCCTAAGGTTTAAATAGGCTTAGGAGGGAGGTTAGGAGGTTGGAGATCATCCTAATCTGGAAGATCTCCAACGGGGGAGGTCTCTAACGGTGCAGACACGCTTCTGCCCAGATTAGAGACGTCGTTGAAACAGAAGCTAATTATGAAAAATCAGTTTTGGGACGAAATCGGCTGGACGTTCTGCTCCAGACGAAATCGTCCGATCTGAGGCGATATCGTCTGATCGGAGACGATATCGTCCAACGGACGAAACAAACTCTAAAAATGGCATAGAAAATGAGGAAACGGGTAGCAGGCGGTTTGGGAGCAGTTTTGGGGTTAAAATTTGAATTTGAATTATTACTAAGGTAATTTTAATTATTTGCTAAGGTTTACTGTGCCAATTTTAGGGTGCTACATTTTGCCCCCTCTTTAGCGAATTTTTCGAGGAAAATGCGTTAAAGATGAGTTCTTCTCGATCTACGAGAAAGCAAAAATTATTCCCATTTTTAGGCGACGATTCTTGGTCGAATCGTACGACAACTTATTATGGTGCCCCCTCCGTGTTTTTACCCAAATCGAACGTTTGAGGTAAAAACGCGAAAAAGCAAAATTTTAAAATGTTGTTAATTGTTTTTGAATAAAATTAAGAAAAATAGGGAAAAACCCTAATTCATTGTTACTGTTCATTTGCATTTTCTGGTTTCTGGAGCTCTGCAAACAAAATGGTCGAGACAGCGCACAGATCGACAGAGGTCCGACGCGGGCTACGGGTAAGAGTCTAACTTAGTTTAGAATGCTTTAATTTTGATTTTCTATGCTTTTTAGATTAATTTTAAATGATTTTTGAGCATCGCGGCCATTTTTTTGGGCCGTCGACGTTGTCTGGACGAAATCGTCTCCATTTCGTCGAAATCGTCTCGATATCGCCGATTTCGTCCAGAGGCGAAATCGGCGAAATGGGGACGATTTCGTCAAATAAGGGACGATTTCGGCTTGCAAAATCGGAGACGAATTTGCTCAAATTGAACTTGTGTTACTTGTATTTTTAATCACTGTTTGATTAATGATTTTTATTGTTTTGTTGTTTATGTTGCAGAGAGGATTACTAAAGAGCAGAGAATGGAAATACGGTGGGCTGAGGGATGACTTGGCCGCTCTATCTCAGGCAGAGCGAGATCAGTTGGCTCAAGTCGGCTTGCAGCATGTGGCAGATATGCCACAGGTTTCTATAGATATGGGGCTATTGACAGCCCTAGCAGAGAGGTGGTATCCGGGTTCTTCCTATTTTTGGTTACCGACAGGGGAGATGACTCCCACACTGGAGGATGTATGGAGGATTTTGAGGATCCCCATACAAGGATGGCTAATAACTCCCATGGCCAATCAGGGCCACGCGATGATGCGACTGTGCGGAGATCCGAGCTTCGCCCTGGAGAAGGGCGGAGTGAACATCGAGTCGCTACGCCAGATGCCTGGGGCATCTAGACTGACACAGGTTTTGGTTGGGGTGGTAGGTGGTCTCGCTGCTATGCCATCAGAGTGGATGCAGAGTACCATGGCTACTGACAGATGTGGTCTACGACATGAGAGACCACGGGTATAGGTTTGCTTGGGGGAGTTATGTACTATGCCGATTGTATAGGATCCTGCATGGGGTCGTATACAAGGGCGGTCGATGTCTGGTTATGACATCACTACTACAGGTTTGGTGTTGGGAGCACATCATGGTGCGGAGGCCGGTAGGGCTCCCACTAATAGGGATTGATGGGGAGAGGCCCCGAGCTTTCTACTGGTGGCTCCGGAGAGGGTCACAGCGGTGGATAGATCTGCCAATGTCCCGGAGACTACTTGACGACCTTGTCTCCGACCAGATCACCTGGAGGCCTTGGAGAGATCATCCAGGGTGGGCCGAGGATGGATAGGAGCTGGCTCACGTTAGGTGAATCTGTTGGCTGAGGATGGAGAGGGGAGAGGTGGAGCTCCACCGCTACGACCGAGTTTTGAGGCAGTTCGGTCTACAGCAGGGGATCCCATCTCTCAGAGACTACGAGTTTTCTCGGACCGTCCGGGATAACACTACAGTTAGCGGGGCTCCAGATATGCAGTGCTTCTAGAGTCAGGACGCAGATGATGCCCCGATCCAGCCAGTGGATGGGGATGACGTAGGGGTAGCCGACGGCTACGATGCCTGGTACACAGGCATCCGCCCTCCTCGGATGATGAGGGCTCAGGGTCCGATTCATGCAGTTGTGCGTCGGATGGGGAGGCGGTGCCAGGCGGCCATTGAGGTGGCACAGGGTCACGATGGGAGAGAGCAGAGGAGGCCACAGGCTCAGCAGAGGCCATGGCAGTGGGAGAGGAGGGAGGAGAGACCCCCTTCTCCATGGAGAGAGAGGCCACCATCGCTCGATAAGGGCAAGGGTGTGGACACAGGAGAGAGTAGTGAGATGGCTACTCTCTGGGTGGAGACTGTCCGTCTCCAGGCATAGGTGCAGACTCTACAGGATGAGGCTACATGCCATCGAGCTGAGGCTACATAGCTCAGAGATGAGGTTGCATGCCTCAGAGCATGGAGCGGAGGGGCGAGCACTCGGGACCTAGCATGGGCTATTGCCCAGGTCACATTCTATCAGACACTATACCACCATATGGTGCCAGAGGGGCAGAGGTTACCGCTGTCGGCCCATATTGCGGAGCCTATCATGATGAGGTCATCGAGGACATCATCACGATCAAAGTCCAGGACTCATAGCACCACACGGACTACGATGGGGCCACCTCGTCCACCTCAGGGTGGGGGAGGAGATGAGGCTGAGAGCTCGAGGGGTTCTCGAGGCTAGCTGCTACAGATTGCACTGCACAGATTGATACATAGTGCTTATTATTATTGATAGGGGATTGAGTATGCCGAGGTACAGATTGTGGCATACCGATCCAGTTTTGAGATGATGTATATATTGTTGATATATATATATAGATGAGATATTTTTGATCATATGACTTGTCTTATGTGTTTGTATGATGCTTTAATGTTTTGATTTGTTTGATTTGATGATTCATGTAATTATGTCATTTGGAAATATTATGGTTTGAATGTCATGCTTGTAAAATTTAAATGAAATAATCTGATGTAAACAAATTGGTTGTTTGTGATGTGATAATTTGATAAAAATAAAAGGGGACTTTTAACAATAATTTCAAAGGACATTGTCGCTATTATAGACCATTTCATGGAGTCGCCGCTCACTCGGTCGTCAAGCTAATCCCGGTATAGAAATATTGCTAAAAGTAAAAGAGTGCTTAAGAGACTGTCTTAAGACTTTGTTGTGATGATGCAAATGATGATGATGATGGTGATTTGTTTTCAGATTTCCATGGAAATATATTGCATGAAATATTTTAGAATGACTTTTGCTAGGCATAAATTCCTAAGTGTGATAAAATTTTTGAATAATTCCCTAGGAATTATACCATCATTGCAAAGTTGAAGTTTGACATAATGACATGAAATAGAATAAGTGTTTGTTTGTTTTAAAGCATAATTGTGTAACATAATGATTTAAGTCACATGTTTTGATGCTTTTAAATAAATGGAAAATAAAATTGGTACAATGGTTTGCGCTAGGCATAGAATTATAGGTATAGACTTATACCATCATCGCGAAATCCAAAGAAGAAAATAGATTGTTTTATTGCATGGTTGATTTTTAATTTTTGAAAATAGTCAAAAAATATGAAGATGAGGACTTGCGCTAGTCATAAAATTCCAATTTTGGTTTTGGAACTATACCATCGTCACGAAAGTCAAAAGTTATATATAAATGTAACTTGATTGCATGTTTTTGAAAATGATTTTGATTTTTGATAATGCATGTAGTTGTCTTTATACTAAACAACTGTTCTTCAAAGAAGAAAATGAATTTATTCCAAACAATTTGCAAAAATATTTCAAAGTATCTTAAAGACAAAAGTTAGATTTATAAGGAATCCCATGTGCGTATGTGAGTTCATTACCAATCTTGATTTATCATAATGATACACAAAATCTCTCAAATACAAATGTGTGTGCAATTGCATTGTTCATTTACCAGTTTTGAGCAAGATAATTTGATACAAGTGATTTGAATGAACCAAATAAGTGTTCATTAACCATGATTTAGATGCATATAACCATACCGGACTACTATGTAGGTCGGGTTATCAAGAGCTAGCTAATCCATAAGCAGACATAGGTCTCGTACAAAAGAAGGTCGCTAATGTGACAGACATATCACCACGCTAGGAGTTACCCAAGGCCAAGCGGGTTGGGCACAAACCACCTGTTATGGGGCTTACCTCACAGTTTTTGAATAATTGAGAATTCCAGGGATTCAAGCTCATCAACCCTTCTTTTCTTTTCAATGGGTAGGGAAAGGGATTTTATTGCTTTTGCTTTTGCTTTTCTCTTTTGCTCTTTTTTTTTTTTTTGTACTTTTGTATTTTGGCTTGATATTTGAGATAACGCTGAAATAACTTTTTTCTTTTTCTCTTTTTCTTGAACTTTTCTTTTCTTCCTATGCTAGGGATACTTGCTCGGATTAGCTGTAGAGCAAGGGATTTTTATTCCGGGTAGGGGTGAGCTTGTCCTTTTGCCAATTCTCAAAGATTCTAGACCATGTGCATGATAGGATAGCAGGGGAAACTTTTCGCTCAAGAAACCACTTCTACTATGTAGCATAGTATGGACATTACAAATGTAATCATTTTATTGTGAAAAGATATGCTTGGTTTAAGTAAATAACAAGATCAATTCTCTATGCTCAAACTTTATTTAATTAAATTTTGTGGACTTTGATATAAGAGAGATTAGTAATCATGCCAGATAAAATCAAGATATTTATTTTTGTGTTTGTGATAGTGAGGGATTCCAAATAAATGCTAATTTATCCAAAAATAATTTGAAAATATAACTGCAATACTTTAAGAAGAAATATATACAACAAATATTTTTGAGGAATTTGATAATTTTGATGTTTTTGTATTTTGATCTTAATTGAGGAATTGAAAGAAATACAATGTGATTGTTTTTTTTTTTTTGAAACTTTTTATATAAGAGAAAAAAAGGAAATAATATACAAAACAAATATATACAATGATGGAATAACCAAATTTTATGCGTAATATCGCTTAAGATGCATAATATTCATAGGTTCTTTTAAATATTTACCATCTAAGGTAGCTAATTTGTATGCTCCTGATTCAAATTTAGCAGTGATAATATATGGTCCAAGCCAGTTGGGCTCAAATTTACCTTTAAGGTCTTTAGTTGCATTAGTATTTTTTTTATTTTCCTTTAAAACAAGGTCGTCGATCTCAAAGGATCGATGACGAACTTTCTTGGCATATGATCTTTTAAGCTTGTTTTGGTAGGCACGAAGATGCTCCAAAGCATTGATGCGCTTTTCATCTAGGAGTTCCAGCTGACTGAGTCTGCCAGCTCGATATTCATCTCCTACTTCGGTGTCTTGAAGTAGTAGAGCCAAAGAAGGAACTTCTAATTCAAAGGGAAAAACAACTTCAGCGCCATAAACCAAGACAAAAGGTGAAGTACCTGTGGGAGTACGCACACTAGTGCGATATGCCCACAAAGTTGGATATAATTGAATGTGCCAGTCGCGGCCAGATTTATTGACCAATATTTTAAGAATTTTGATTAAGGTTTTGTTAGATGCTTCTGCTTGACCATTACCCTGAGGATAATAGGGAGTGGACCAGCGATGTTGAATCTTATATTTTTGGCATAATTTCTTAACATCTTTATTTTTGAAACAAGTTCCATTGTCTGAGATGAGATTTGCAGGAATTTCGAACCTACAAATAATTTGATTAAAAATAAATTTAGAGACTTGTGTTCCAGTGCAGGAAGCTAAAGGCATAGCTTCAACCCACTTCGTGAAATACTCAGTGGCGGTTATGATGAATTTGTGTCCATCAGATGACACAGGATTAATTTTGCCAATAATGTCTAAGCCCCATTTTGAAAAGGGCCAAGGAGATGAAATAGCCTGCAGCTCTTGTGCAGGTGCATGGACAAGGTCAGCATGTTTCTGGCACTTGTCGCAATGGCGCACATAATCATGTGCATCCTTTTCCATGGTAGGCCAAAAGTAGCCTATCCTAAGGAGCTTTTTAGCAATGACACTACCACTGAAGTGTCCTCCACAAGATCCATCGTGGGCTTCACTTAAAGCTGATTTGGATTCTTCTAGATTCAAACATCTCAATAGGATACCTTCAAAAGATCTCCTATATAAAGTATTGCCAATTATTACAAATCGACTTGCTCGTCTACGTAATAACCGATGCTGGTTTCTATTAGAATTGACAGGGAAAGTCCCATTTTGAAGAAAATCAAATATTTCCGTATACCAAGGTTCAGGAGTAGTTTCATTGATTAGAAACACATCCAAAGGTTCTAAACATGACTTATTTGAAGCGGGTTCCTGGAGTCGACGAATAATGATGGTGGCATATTCGTCATCTAACTCCAAGGGCAGAAGAGATGCAACTGCGGCCATAGCATCAGCTGCACGGTTGCTAGTTCGAGGAATAGCTTCCAAAGTGACTTTATCAAACAAGGATAACAATTGCAAAACATATGCTTTATATGGGCATAATTTATCATCTCTGGTTTGATAAACATCATTAATTTGGTTTATAACAAGTTGAGAATCACCAAAAACTAGCAGATGTTTGATTTTTAACGCCAAGGCAGCTCGTAATCCAAGGATTAGAGCCTCGTATTCAGCAGTATTATTGGTGCAAGCAAATGTTAATTTGAAGGACAGAGGAATGATGTGTTTTTGCGGAGATATTAAAATAATGCCCGCACCAGCCCCACTCATGCATCGGGCTCCATCAAAGTATAAGGACCATTGTTCAATATGGTCTGCCTCTAATTGAAGGCATTCATCAGGAAACTCAATGATGAGGGGATGGGTAGACTCTAAGGGTGCAACAACTAACTGATCTGCTATGATTTGACCCTTAACAGACTTATGTCCTATGAATGTGAGTTCAAACTCACTTAGAGCAAGAACCCACTTTGTTGTACGACCCGATAAATAAGGTCGACTCATGAGATACCGCAAGGGATCATATTTGGCAATGACATAGGTTTTTTGACTGAGCATATAATGGCGTAGTTTCTGTGTAGAGAATACGACTGCTAGACATAATTTTTCTAATGCTGTGTAACGGGTTTCATAACTGATGAGGGTTCTGCTAATGTAGTAATTAGCACGTTCTCTCTTCTCATCATCAAGCTGAGCTAACATAGCTCCTAAGGCGGAATCAGAAGCAAAAATGTACAAGATAAAAGGACGATCAAATTTAGGCGGTGAAAGCACAGGTGGGTTAAGGAGGTATTGTTTGAGAAGTTCAAAAGCTTCCTTACATTCGTCGTCCCAATTAAAAGGGACATCTTTCTTAAGGAGCTTAAGAAAGGGACCGGTTTTGTCCGCCAGCTTATCGATGAAGCGACGGATGGCTTGAAGCTTACCTTGTAAACTTCGTAACTCAGAGATATTGGTAGGTGCGGGCATATCAGTGATAGCCGCAATCTTGAGAGGGTCGATTTCGATACCACGTAAAGAAACTAAAACCCCTAATAGTTTACCGGACTTGACTCCGAATATACATTTAGCTGGATTTAATCGAATAAGGTATTCTCTTAACCGATTAAATACTTTTCTTAAATCATCTAAATGATCATCTTCTTTAATAGAGCGAGCTATAATATCATCTACATAATCATGTAGGATATCATGCATCATATCATGAAAGATATAAGTCATAGCTCGTTGATATGTTGCACCTGCATTCTTTAAACCAAATGGCATCACTTTCCAACAAAAGGTACCCCAAGGGGTAATAAAGGCTGTTTTAGCCTGATCTTCAGGAGCTATCCTGATCTGATTATAGCCAAAAAATCCATCCATTAGGGACATCATTCCACTCCCGACAGTAAAGTCAATGATTTGATCCATGTTTGGAAGAGGAAAATCATCTTTAGGGCATGCAGCATTAATATCTCTAAAATCTGTGCAAACCCTAACTTTGGTAGCTTCTTTCTTGGTGATTGGAACTACATTTGAGATCCATTCAGCATAATCAATAGCTTGTATAAAAACAACATTCAGGAGTTTTTCTAACTCCCCTTTGACTAGCAAGGCCACTTTGGGATGCATTTTTCTAAGTTTCTGTTTAACAGGTTTAGCATCCGGATGGACTACTAGATGATGCATGACTACAGAAGGGTCCAAACCTGGCATGTCTTCATATGTCCAAGCAAAGACATCTTCATAATCTTTAAGAAATGCAATGTATTCATTTTGTTTTTCTTGACTTAATTCTGATCCAATATTGATTATGTGAGGATTATCCTCAGTTCCAATGTTAACTTTAATGACGTTTTCTACTTCCATGTGTAGATCTCTTTCAAAATTAGGTGGGGTGGGTGAAACGCCCAATTCTTGTAATTATTTTAAGGTTAACTTGGAGAATTCATCTTGAGGAGTCGTGGCCTCAAGCTGGGCTATAGTAGGTATAGAACCATCAAAATAAAAACCATTGTGTAACAACTCTTCAACGGAGACATCATGGAAAATATCTCCTTCCAACTCATCATCGGATTCAACAATCAATTCAGGGTAAGCTATGGATAGCATATTGCATGTAAAGGGATTATTCTTTGGACACAAAGAATCTTGTTTATCTAGATAATCTTGATAACATATGAGTTGATCATCACCTTCAAAAGGGAAGGGTTGACCCTTACTAGGAAACAGGCCCACACCACATCGGGCGGGCCATGGTTCTACCTCGATAGGTTCTTTCATACCATTTTGGAAAGGTCCCAAGCCTTTCCCTTTATATCCCATTTTAAGCATTATAGGTTTAGCTTTAATATATTCATTAGCAAAATAGCATCGAGCATATCCATCACAATGCGTCTTGATGTTTCGGGGTATTCTTCCCCAATCATATCCTTTATAAATAAAAGCACAACTCCCGACTTGGTAAGTACTTCCCATAGGTTGTGGGAGGCCCAAAGTACGAGGAGATGGCGGCAAGTTATTTAAAAGAATTGAATTTTGCATAAAAGCATTTGTTTTTTCTGATATTAAAATTTTAGATAAATCCGGTAAAAGCTCATCAGAAAGAGCATAAGATGTAGAAGGATCATTCCCTATATCTTTAGATGTGGAAGGTATGATAGATGTAGATAATGTGGAGGTGTTAATAAATGGGTCTATAGGTTTTGAAATTATAGGGATGGAACATGAAGGATTGGTTGTGGATTTAAGATCCTGTTGAGGTTCTAGTGTGGTTTGTTCAAAAGATTGTTGAGCTATACATGGGGGTGAAATTAATGGAGGAGAAATAGATGAATTTGTAGGTGTGTGTTTCACACTTTTAGATGAAAAATAAGAATTAGGATGTGTGGATGACAGAGCGGGGAAAAATTGCACTCCAATAGGTTCCGCCAGAGCACACATATCAAAGGGTCTAGGGTCACCATGGATAGTGACCAACTGATTTTTAAATTCAAATTTAACACACAGATGTAAAGTGGAGGGAACCGCTCGCATCGCATTGATCCAAGGGCGACCCAAAAGTATATTGTACGATGTTGGGCAATGTACAATAAACACGGTTGTATCTAGGGTTCGAGGACCAACTTGCAAGGGTATAGTAATGACTCCACACGTTTCTTGTGTCTCGTCATTGAAAGCTTTGATAATCATATCCGTTTTTTTCATTTCATCACTTCTAAAGCCAAATATTTGGTAGAAGTCAAAAGTGCATATGTTTAAAGATGAACCATTATCAATCAAGACTCTTTTAACGACTACATCTCCAATTAGGGCAGTAATATATAAGGGGTTATCCTTATGTAAACTATGTTGTGGGATATCTTTATCCCGAAAGTCAATACAATCGACCTCTCGAGTGATGATAGTATTGGACATGGCTTCGGGTTGAATATTTTGTGGCACCATCATTTGGCTTAATGTGAGCATTAATTCATCTCTATGGGTAGGAGAAGATCTTAACAAGTCCAAAAGGGAAATTTTGGCTGTAGTATTGGATAATTGTTCATTAATATTGTAAGGAGGCTTAGGTTGAACATTAGACATATGATTCCCTTTATTGGGATTTTTCAAAACAAATGGAGCTGATCCATCATTCCGAGTTTGATCCTGTTGAGAGTTTTGAGCCTCGTTGTCCGGTAACAACTCCGATGGTACCTACAATGTTATATTGAAGACGCTGAACTGGTCTTGGTTGAGCGTTTATGGCTTGTTCATTAGGAAGGAACTGATTAGAAGAGGGTCGAGTAGTAACTCTTCTAGGAAATGGTTCTTCTGGAACCATAGCATCTGTGATAGGTTGAATAGGATCTGATTCATTTTCAGAACTATTCGATTGGTTTGAGGTGATGTCTACTTCACTTTCAGTATCCGATTCTACATCACTAGGATCGGGAGTTTGAATATTATGTAGGGGCCTGGTCGTGACTATGGATAAAGTTGTGCCAAATATTTGAGGATCCTGAACAGGTAATTGTCCGCTAATAGTCCCTACATATCGGGTAGGAGGGGGAACATTATGATGTTCGATTTGATTAGCCACTTCTTTACCATGGTTTGGTAAAGGATGTTGAAATATATCTAATGATTGATTGGCATTTTGATTCTGATTTTGAGGAATGGTCTTTTGAGCGTTATTAGGAGCATTTTGTTTAGGTTGGAAAGCTTGCACCTCCATTTCATTATTATCAATCAGATCTTGTATTTTATGTTTTAATATTTTGCAAGAGTTTGTAGCATGTCCAGGTCCTCTATGAAAATCACAATGTAAATCAGCTCTGTATCCGGGTAGAGTTGGATCAGGTTCCCGGATAGCTGGTAATTGAATCAAGCCTCGTGCTAGTAATTGAGGTAGAATGGTTGATAAAGGTTGATTCAATCTAGTAAATTCTCGAGGAGGTTTATCAGGAGGTTTTAATATAAATTTTTCTGTTGTCTTCGTTGTATTGATATTAGCAACGTTTCTACTATCAGTGACTCCGTCACCTACAACTTGTTTGTTTTTATACTAATTTTTGGATGTTTTCTCATCATCTTTCTTTTTGAGCTGACCTCTCCTAATGAGAGCATCTTCTACCCTTCGAGCTAAGTCTATAGCTTGATCGAAGGTGGTTAAGGTAGCAGTTGATAACTCATAAGATATTTGTTCTTGCAAATTATTGATAAAAATATCCAACATTTCCCTATAAGGTAGCACAAAGTGCAGTTTTCCTATCAACTGCCTCCATCTAGCTAAGAAATCAGCAAAACATTCATCTTTGTCTTGTTTTAAGTTGTATAAATCTTTAATGGTGACATGCCTCTCGATGTAGGCACTAAATTGATGGACAAAAGATTCAATTGTTTCTTCAAAATTTCTCAAAGAATGAGTGGGCAATTGATAGTACCACTCCAATGCCATTCCTCCTAAACTTTTTGGGAACATTTTTAGTAATAGCAAGTCATCATGTGATATATCATGACATGCTATCCTAAACATGCGAAGATGCTCTATGGGATCTTCGGTTCCTTTATATATAGGCAGGACGGGCATGGGAAAGTGTTTAGGGTATGGTTGTGCTACAACTATGGGATCCAGAGGTTGACTACATATCTCTCGATAATTGTACGAGGGACGGTAGGGATCTATCTCGGTCCATACGCGAAGCTAACTGTTTCACCATGGCTTCCAGATTATTGGTTTGCCCACCATATTGATTCGGTAGGGCATTAATATGGGATTTGTGAACATATGATGGAGGGACATGAAGATTAGATGCTATGTTGCTATTGTGTAAATTGTTGGTAGGAAGGGTGTTATGAAGAAGTTTTGAAGTTGTATTATGTTGTATCCCCGATTGTTGAAAATTGGTGTTTGGCTTTATTTTAGGTTTTTGTCGATTTGAAGCATATTGATCAATAGTTTGGCGAAATAAAGCAGTGAATGAAGGTTTCTTTTGTGTGGGAATGATTTTAGGCTCAATAACAGGTTCCTTAGGGGGTTGGGTAACCTGTTGTTTTTGCATGTTCTCAATCATAGTGACCATATCTCTATTGGATGGTCCAGCCTTATCACTTTCTTGATCAACAAAGGACAAGGGATTAGTGTGTATGTTAAACATATCTTCCATGGCTGCTTGAGTGTCACTAATTTGTCCTCTATCAATACGAACTGCCATATTAAGAGCACCAATGTTATTATTGAAAAATTTCCAGAAATGATCTAAGTTATCAAAAGCAATAGTTCCATCTGGAGCCATTCTAGGGGATGAGGATCCTTCCTCTTTAAGATTTTCTTGTTGTTCATTTTCTTCAGCCAGCTCATCTTCTGGCTGTTCTAGAGTTTCTCCTTCCGGAATTGATTCCTCAGGAAGGACATTTGGGTTTTTTGTTTTGTCTCCTAACCAATCTTCTTCTTCTTCTTCAGTTTGTTTACCATTCCTAAGTCTAGGCATTGTGCTTAAATTTAGATTTCAGCAAATATATATATACTTGTATATATATATATATATGCAACAAGCTTAAGAGGTATATATTTTAATTATATACCTACTATAGTATTTGAAATAAAATGTTTTAGTTTTGTTATGTTTTGGTTTTTCTTGTTTTTTCTGTTTTTGTTTTTTTTTGTTTTTGTAACAATATTATAAAGATAACAAACAACACACTAAATGCAAGAAATAATAATAATGAAAGCAATGATCTAGTCTTCTATAAACAATTTATAAATATCATTAATGGGCTCGAGTTCTTCAGGAGTCATGAAGTGTTCTTCAAATTGAAAATTTTCTTTCAAGAATTTAATGAAATGTGCTATAGCAATACCGTGTATTTCAGATTCTGGTTGATAATAATAATTCTCACGACAATATTCACGATATAACATAGCTCTAGGAACTCTATTCCATATTTTTCTAATCATAAGATCAGTTTCTTGGACTTCTATATGAACTAGAAGTTGGCGTACCACAACTGCGTTCTCGAGGTATTCCTCGAAGGTGAACAATTCTGAAGACACAAGAGCTCTCCTATAAGCTAACCACCTATGGCAGGCTCTCTGAAGTTCATGATAAAAAATGAGTTGATGAGGATCCAGGATCCTATCTAGGGCAAACCTCTTGATTTGTTTAAGTTGTATTGATCTAGATGAAATGATACCTAGCCTCCTATCAAGTTCTTTCCACAAAAGTTGGTTTCTATCCTGTTTCAGGCACACTAAGCACATAATTAACTTCTATGGCTGCTAATTGGTTTTCAACATTTATAGTGACAGCTAGTCTTTTCTTAGGAGCTACCATCTAGACATGATATGCAACTTAGTAGTTTTCTAATGATTTCAAATGCATCTATGTTTTTGTTTTTTTTTTTTTTGTTTTCAAAAGGTTTTAGTTTCACGTCGGGTTCACCAAAATGTATCGTTCCAAATTTTTCGCATCCTTACCTTCAGGCTAAAGGATCCATGCCCGAAAGGAGGATGGGAAAAGGATGGGACAATACCTCGGACTGAGAGGCCCTTTGAAGGTCCCGCCTCTCGGGGAGGGGTATTAAGGTGATTTTTCGACGGATGGTGGGGTTCACCAGGAAACGTTTAGTGGCAGTTTCCACGCCTAGGTTGGGAATGAGTTTGATGTGTTCAATTTTAGCTTTAAACATCCAAGTCCTAGGTTTGGCCAGATGAATCTAAGTTGTTCTATTATGAAAATGCAAATTAAATGAAGACAAAAAATAGATTTAAACAGAAAACATAGAGAATAATTAAGTGAAGAGATCCATACCTGGTTTCGGATGTCTGATGGAGGTTCTGATTTTTGAAGCAGTCAAGATCGTCTGGAATTTGACAGAATCGTCTCCTATCTGACAGGATCGTCTGAGATCTGACGAATTCGTCAGACAAATTCGTCAGAGACCTGCAATCAAAGAAATAGATACAAAATACAGAAAATGCAGCTATGCCAACGAAAGGGCAATGATGTAGAATGACAAGTAATAATGTTAAAATGATAATAATAAACAAAAACACGAGTGCATTACAATGATTTAATGACAATTTATGATTTTATTATGCATTAAGACTATATGGGTGAACTTCGGGATGCAAAATAATAATAAGTTTAACTAATGCAAAGCAAAACAGTAAAAAATGGAGGAAGAATGCAAACTCAGGGCACTGATTGCCCCCAATGTTGACTGCAGTCGAAATCATCTCGGATTGGTACGAAATCATCTCGAATTGGACAGGATCGTCTGCGACGATCTGAGCTTGCTTCGGCTAAAGAATAACAAAGTTCCTGCAAGAAAATTTGAAAAGATACAAAGGCAAACAATGGTCTAGGATATTCTAATGCATGTAAACTCGAAGTGCAGAAAAATTCAGCCAGGGGGATGTCAAGGGGGGTCCTAAGGTTTAAATAGGCTTAGGAGGGAGGTTAGGAGGTTGGAGATCATCCTAATCTGGAAGATCTCCAACGGGGGAGGTCTCTAACGGTGCAGACACGCTTCTGCCCAGATTAGAGACGTCGTTGAAACAGAAGCTAATTATGAAAAATTAGTTTTGGGACGAAATCGGCTGGACGTTCTGCTCCAGACGAAATCGTCCGATCTGAGGCGATATCGTCTGATCGGAGACGATATCGTCCAACGGATGAAACAAACTCTAAAAATGGCACGAAAAATGAGGAAACGGGTAGCAGGCGGTTTGGGAGCAGTTTTGGGGTTAAAATTTGAATTTGAATTATTACTAAGGTAATTTTAATTATTTGCTAAGGTTTACTGCGCCAATTTTAGGGTGCTACAGCTAGGAAACATCCTGGAGTATTTTGGAAGGGTTGTGAACACCCTAAAACATTCCTAGAATGCTTAGCAGCGTTTGATGGATTCTTGACAATGTTCAGGGGTTTCTAAGGAGGGTACTGCAGAACCCAATCTGGTTCATAGGAGATTTGGGTGACAAAAATAGAGGATGCAACAGCAATGAGGGGGAAAATGGTAGCAAAATGCTATGGTTTTGGGTTGGATGGAAGTGAGGGCTCTTGACTACTTAACAAATCAAATGACTACTTAACCACTTAACCCTCATTCACAAAAGTGAATGATATTTTATAATTTGCCTTCAACATGCTAGGATTTTTATGACATCAACGAGCGATCAAGATTAAAACGTGATGAAGGGCTAGTATTATGTCTTTGAAATATGTCATGGATCATGTCAAGTGGATGGATAAGATTAAGTCATGATGAATGGTTGTGATTTATTCATATATAAATATATGAATATTAATTAAATAAATATAAATATATAAAATATTTATACTTATATATATATATATATAATGGACGATGATGATTGAATGATGTGGATAGATGACAAGTGGCTAGGATTTGGTGTCTACAGATACCCCTTTTTGTATCACGTTGCATAAAACACAATGCGGTGCAAAAACATGAGACACCTGGTTTGGTGAAGCAACTTTCTTTCCTTGGAGCACAAGAAGATCTTGGAGACAAAAAATAAATTGTAGGTGTACCTTACCCCTTCAATTAGTGAATGAGTGAAGAATGAATCTCACGAGTCAATTGATAGAATTATGGGTGATAATGTGGGTGTAAATGCCAGTGAATGATGTGTGTTGTTTTTGCCCCAATAGATGAAAGGGTTTTTGGTGATGTTGATGATATAAATGATGTAAATATCTATGAATTATGTAGGGTGAAATGCAATGGATGATTATGTTCTTGACCTAATAGAAAAGGGGTTTTTCCAAGTGTGGGTGATGATGTGTTATGTTTTTGCCCCAACATAAGAAGGGGTTTTTTCCAATGTAGGTGATAATGTGATGTAAATTCCAGTGAATGATGTGTGTTGTTTTTGCCTCAACAAATGAAAGGGTTTTTTGAAAATGAATAATGTAGTGGACTATGAATAGTGCAATGATTGATTATATTTTTGTCCCAATAGAAAAAAGAGGTTTTTTGGATGTGGAAAGATGCAATGAATTATGTAAATGGATATGTTGATATTGAATCAAGGTCAAGGTTGGTTGCCCCAAGTTTTGGGATGGTTCCATGTTTTTGAGAATTTGCTCTTAGCACAATGTGCAGTGTTGGAGAGAAAACATATAGTCAACATTGGTGAACATGTGGTGGAGGCGGGAGGACCACCTCTCTTCATGCAACCACACTTTTTTAACCTAACTATTGGTTTGATGTAATGGAAATTTATAATAGAGTTCCACATTTTGCCTGCGAAAGGGTTAATGATAGCATTGAGCAAATTTTTATGAACATGGTCGCGTTCACAAATGGATTGACCATCTTGATTTGATGTCGAATATGACACAAGATGATGATGTGAGCAAGCATCCTTATGGTGATCTATCCATCCTACCAAAATTGCATGGATAACCAATTGTTGCAATCACCAGGGGTAATAGAATAAACCACTATATACGAGGTTTGCTTGGATGATATGATTGATGTAAATGAATTCTATTTTTATCCCAACAAAAAGGGGTTTTTATCATGTGGATGATATGAGTGATGTAAATGAATTCTATTTTTGACCCAACAGAAAAGGGGTTTGTGACATTGTGGATGATAGAATGTTGTAAATGAATGTGAATAATGTAATGAAGGTGAAAGGATTCTATTTTTACCCCAACATAAAAGGGGTTTTGTGACATGTGTATGATATGAATGATGTAAATGAATATGCAATGCTTATGAATGATTCAATGATTGAGTCTATTTTTGCCCCAACATAAATGGGGTTTTGATTTGAATTGATATTACCTTTGCCTTGGCAGGATAGGGTTGGTGATGGATTGATTGATGGTAAATGCAAGGTAAAGAGTGTAACCTTTGATAAAAGGATGCAACCTTTTGAACATAGCAATTTATTTGATGAAGTCATTTTTTGGAATGATAGGGAAGGTATGATACCTTAAGCACCCCTAGTTGATTGATTGTTTTATTGGTAAAGGTGTGATAACTTGAACATCCCCAAGTGGAAAAAATCGATGTGAATGATGGAGAAGGTGTGATACCTTAAGCACCCCCAAGTTGTGTGATGATGGTGTGGTGTATGCAAATAAATGAATGACATCATGTTCTAATGATCATTTGTAAAATTTTTGGACTCTTAATTTATCAACTTTACCTTTGATGCTTAATCAGGGACACCAACTATAGACACTAAAATATAGCCACTTGTCATCCATTTGTATCCTCCAATCATAGTCATCCATTTATATATATAGATATTAATAATATATATTTATTTAATAAATATATATGTATTTATGTGAAAAAATCCTAGCCATCAACCATGACTTAATCTCAGCCATCCACCCACCTTAATCCATGTCACATGCTCAATTTTAATCTCAACCCTTCCTCATGTTTTAATCTCAACCACTCGTTATTGTCATCAGAACCCTAACATGATCAAGGGAAGATTATAAAAGATGATTCATCTTGATGAACCAATGTCCACAAAAAATACACAAGGTCCCGAATTTGAATATTTTATCCACTTGTAAAACCCTCACTGTTGCCATTGCACCTTTCATTTTCATCGTCACAAAACCCTCATGAACCAGATCTAGTTCTACTTCACCCCATCTACCCCCAAACACCTCCTAGAGTTCATGGAATGCTACTGAGCATTTCCAGAATACTTTTGGGTGTTTGTAGTCACCCCTCGAACACCTCAAGGCGTTTCACACAACCTATTTGCAGTCCATAAACCCTTGAGAACTTACAAGCACTCGTGCAACTCTCGAACACAAAAAAGGAGCACAAATCAACATCACATCCACTTTCTTGATAAGGTAAGATATAATTTAGCATTAATGTACATTTTTTCATTTAGTTTATAGTTAACATTGCAACATTAGGGTTTATAGGTTTTTACTATTTAAAGGGCCTCACATAGTGGAGCCCTCATAGGTGTTATTAACCCTTGTATGTTGATTTATGTTTGCAGGTGTAGGAACCATATTTTTGGAAGTTGTTGCAGCTAGGGTGGTCTTGTAGGGATACACAAGACCACTCACATAGTTGTTTGGAGTAGAAGACAATGTAGAATACACCATATGTTCACTTGTGAATAAGGGTTTTTAAACCCTATATTTGTAATTTTGTATTAATAAAAAATCATATTGTAACAATGGAGACCAAGGCTCCCCCCATAATAATATCAATATTATTGTCTTCAATTGTGCAATAAGTTCTTGTGTTGATTTTATTATCTATTGATTTGGTGTTGTCATTTTTTGCTTTACAAAATGGCAATCATGGTGGGACCCCAAAGGGTTCCTCATTTTTATTTACTTCTTGATTGGGCACCAAACATTTTTATCATATAAATGTTGGCCCAACCATTGATTTTTTATATCTCTAAGATTGCTATCCAAGGGTTTATCCCAATCCTCCTATTTCTTGACCAAAATAGATTTGGCTACCGCCCTCTGAATAGAAAGCCAAGTTTAGGATTTGGAAATTCTTTCTTCATTAAAAATAATTTTATTTCTTCGAAGCTAGATCATCCATATAATGTAAGTGAAGGTCCACTCCCAAATGTCTCTCATATAATCAGGATCATATCTTCGTACAAACCACTCGACTATCTGATCCCTAATATATTGAAAATTATGGAGGGGTTTTCTCTAGGAGTTTGCAAATTCTTGCCAGAGAGATTGAGCAAAGGGGCACGAGATGAAGAGATGGTTGGTGGTTTTAGAGTCAACTTCATAATTAGGGTATATAAAGGGGCTAGAATAACCTCTCTTCATAAATTTATGACCAGTTAGGATTTTGTCTTGCACCACCAGTCAAACAAAAATAGAGATCTTGGGCCACACTCCTTTCCTCCAATTTTTTTGCCAAATTCTATTCCAATCCCCATTAAAGTTAGCCTCCATAAGGAAATTATAAGCTTTCTTGGTAGTAAAGTTTCCATCTCCACTACTCCCCCAACACAACACATCTTGGCCCTTACATAAGGAAAGCTTCCTTCCAGAGATGATTCCCTAGAGATTACATTTATCAACATCCCTGATTTGATTAGGCCAAGACCAAGGATATTTCCAAACACGCAATGCGACCCTACCGATCTCATGGGGAATGGGATGGTCCTAAAAATAGTCCTTGACTCGACTCCAACCCTCCATTTCAAAGGCCTCTTTCAAACTAGATAAGGAGTTATCTTCTCTTAAAGGAGCATACTGGTTCCATGCATCCTCCCAAAAGAGAGCTTGGTTGCCATCCCTAATCTTCTAGAAGGCAACAAAACACACCCATGCGCTATGGGATGTCAAGCTAGACCAAAGAGAAGACCCCAAAGGAAAATTTTCAAGCCTGATCACCTCTTTCTAGTCCACCTCAGGGATATATTTTTGTCTAAGAATTTTGGCCCAAAAGAGGTTCTCTCCATTGCAAAATCTCCATAACAATTTTCCATTAAGGGCCTTGTTGAATATTTGAAGATCTTTGATACCAATGACCCCCTCCTGGAGAGGTTTACAAACTTATTTCCAAGAAACAAGAGAACATTTCATTTCAAGAGAGGGACCACCCCAAAAAAGTCCTTTTGAAGTTTTTTGAGTTGGTTTAAAACCTTTACAGGTGCTAATAAAGTAGAAAATAAGTAGACCGAGAATGCTTGAAGAACATACTTGAGAAGGGTTAATCTACTTGTCGAGGAAAACCATTTGAAAGTTCATCCCTACAACCTATTTTTAAATTTGGAGAGAATTTCATTCCAATCTAGTCTTTTAGGATTAGAGTTAGGTAAAGGAAAGCCCAGGTACTTAAATGGAAGAGAGGACCTCTCATAGTTGAAAAACCTAGAAATATTTTCTTGGACATGAATGGGGATATTGAAGAAAAAAATTTCATCTTCTGCACATTGATGGCTCCTCCAAAGTCATCTAGATAATCCTCTAAAATTTCCTTAAATCTATGAGCCTCCCTAAGAGTGGCTTCCCCCATAAGCAAAGTATCATCCACGAACTTGAGGTGGGAAATAGCCTGCTCATCCCTTTCCACAAAAACACCCTTCAAGAGACCAAGGCTCTTATATTTTTGGATCAGTCTCCCAAGACCTTCTACCAAAATATTAAATAGGTAAGGAGAGAGAGGATCTCCCTGTCTTAGAACTCTAGATAAAGCAAAGAAACCGATAGGAGAACCATTAACCAAAACTGCAATTGTGATCGAGGAGATACAAGCTTTCACCCACTCAATCCAATCATGACAGAAACCAAAGCTTTCCAAAATATTTAAAAGGAAGGTTTGATTAAATCGATCATAAGATTTAGCCATGTCTAGCTGAATAAGAATCCCCCTATCTATGTTGTACTTCATGGAGTGGATAGTTTCTTGAGCAATGAGGATGGTATCCAGGATTTGTCTGCCTTGCACAAATCCACCCTACTCTTAAGAAATGATAGAGTCAAGGATCTTCTTGAGTCTATTAGCCATTACTTTAGCAATAATTTTATAAGTAGTATTACACAAGGATATGGGTCTAAAGTTCTCCATACGAGTAGCATGATGGGTCTTAGGGATAAGATTTAGGAAAGTGGAGTTAAGGGTTCTCAACAAATACTTAGAATGATGAGCCTCCTCCACCACCCGATGGATGTCATTCTTAATGATGTCCCAATAGCACTGGTAGAAATCAATGGGAAAGCCATCAAGACCAGGAGATTTCTCTTTCTTAAATATAAAGACAACATCTTCCACTTCTTCCAAACTAACAGTCTTAGTAAGACTTTCATTTTGCTCATGGGAAACCTTCAAGGGAATGGCAGAAAAGACTCTTTCTCTAGCTTGAATTCTATCAATCAGAGGTTCAGTTAGGAGGATTTTGAAATAATTTTCTGCCAATAGGCCAATCTCTTGAGAATCCTCCATAATATCTCCCTCTGAGTTTTTCAATCTAGAAATTCTATTCAAATTCCTATTATGGAGAGTGGTTCTATGGAAAAAGGTAGAGTTCCCATCTTCTTCCTTCAACCAGTTAATCCTTGAAAAAGGGAAATTTTTTGTTTCCTTTCATCTACTGAGATCCTTCTCAAGGCTAAGAAGGACCTTTGTAAGCCCTTGGGACTCCACTTGACTTTGAAGAAGAATGACATCCTTGTCCAGGGCTTCTCTTTTTTTGAAGATATCCCCAAAGAATTGCTTTTTCCAGATCCTAATTTTCAAAAAATAATTTGAAAAATTTATACTAAAACAAGATCATTTACAAGTTGGGATGAGACTTCTCCCAACCTTAGCCAAAGAGAACACATGTTTACAATAGTAAAAGAAGATTTGCATTGGAGCCAAATCTCCTAAACCATATCTCTACAATGGTTGTTCACTTGTTTACAACTGTAAAAGAAGATCTACATTGGAGCCAAATCTCCTAAACCATATTTCTACAATGGTTGTCCAAATTAGCTAAACACTAGATTTTCTCACCAACCTACCTAATCATCTCATCCTCAATAGTTGTGTCATTGTGCCACTGAACCCCTACCTCCTTCTCAGTACCCATATTAACCAGGAAGTCTACCACTTTATTTAGATCTCTACTCACATAAATTGGAATCACATCATCTAATTTCCTCCACAATTCCTTAATTTGAGTGACAAGAATCCTCAACCTCCATGTCTTCAAAGCAAAGTTCCTCATGCAATCCAAAGCTCCTACCATTATTTGAGAATATGATTCTAGGATTATCCTCCTGTAACCTTGTTTTACTACCCAAATAGAAGCATATTTGATAGCTAAGGCTTCTGCTTCATTATTTGTGGCCCTTCCCATGCCTTGCAGTTCCCATTAGGGTAATATCCCAACATGATTCCTGCAAACCACTCCAATTCCAACTCTACCCTGATTGTCTTTTGCATCTCCATCAGTATTAATTTTAATCCAACCTTTTGGGGGTGGTTTCCAACTAGCTCATTCATGCCCCTCTTGCACTTCAACTTCCTTCTCCATTGTCCCTATAGTTTCCTCTTTAGCACGCACTGCCACAATTTTTAGTGACTTTGCTCTAAATGACCTACCAAACTCCACCTAAAGATGAAAAGTTTTCTTTGAAAAATCTACCATCTCTCCAACCACACTTACCACCAAACAAATTTTAATCCAAGCTCCCAACCGATACAAAGAGCTTTATATTTAAATATACCCCTCTTCCATATTTCCCAAATATTAGTCTGGTTCAAATCATAATTAAATCAAATTTTATAAGATAAAAACCATCTCTCCTAGATCTGGTGCATGAATGGGCACTCAAACATCAAATGGTCAGATATTTCCTCACTCTTGTAGCATAAAACACATTGAGATGGACCAATGATTCCCCTACATATAAGATTATCAAAAGTAAGAATTCCATTATACATGAATTGCCAGGCAAAAGAGTTTACTTTTGGCCAACCCTTGGACTGCCAAATATTTCTCCAATTCTCAACCTGATATGCATGAGGAGGAGGCTCTGGAAGGATCTTATCATATCCATCCTTCATCGTGTAGACACCAAGGCTTACATAACCCCAAGCTAATTCATCCTCCTCATCTCTACCTATGAGAAATATTTCTGCCAATATTTTAGTCATGATGGGTGTCAATTTTATAGGGATTAAAATTGGCCACTCATCCAACTTATTAAACTGCTTAAACTTATAATCCCCCATCAGACTAGTGTTGAAATAACTTTCAATTTTGACCCAACCCCTAGTTTCCATGGTTATTTTTATTGGTTGTAGTTCTACAAATTCAACAATGATAGGTGGGTATTGATCCCATGAATCTATCCAAAATCGTGCCTTCTCCCCTCTCCCCACTTCCCAAAATAATCCATCTTTAACTACCTGAGATCCTAAATTTAGAGCCCGCCACACTAAGGATCCATTACCATCCAAAGAGAAACGACCCACCTCATTTGGGTTTACTTATCCCAAATATTTACTAGTTAAAACTCTACTAAATAAATAAGTTGGTTGGGAAATCCACCTCTAATAAAGCTTTCTAGCCAAAGATTTATTATTTAACTTTGATATCCTCAGTCCCAAACCTCCTTTTACCTTGGGTTGGCTTACTTTCTCCCAACCTACTAAGGCCCATTTCCTCTCTCCTTTTACTCCTCCCCATAAAAATTTTCTAGCCATCTTGTCCAACTCTTTCCATATGGTATGTGGGGTAGCAAGGATAGAAATTTTATAAATTGGCATGGCTTGAATGAATGACTATAAAAAGGTTAATCTACCCCCATAACTTAACCATTTGTGAGACCAATGATTGATTTTTTCCTTTATACAATCCAAAATATTCCTCTATATATCTATTTTAAGTTTTTTAAAATGCAAAGGGACCCCCAAGTATACCATTGGGAGAGAAGTCCTTGTGAATCCCAAGATATCTAAAATTATTTCTTGAAGCCTTTCATCAAGATTGAAAAAGACCACTTTGGATTGATTTTCATTGATGACTTGGTTTGTGGCCCTAAGGTAGACATTAAGTGTATCTCTAATCATTATTGCTTCCTTGAAGTTGGCCACTCCCACCAATCCTGTGTCATCCAAAAACTATAGGTGAATCAAAACTTCCTCACCCACCTTGATACTTGTTAGCAAATCTTGTTGTCTTCTCCTCAAGATGAGTCTACCCAAACCTTCAACCAATATGATAAAAATATAAGGGGAACAAGGATCTCCTTTATGAAGGCCTTGAGTAGCTCCAAATGATGGCAAGGGAAGACCCTTGATTAACATTGAGTATGTTGAAGTAGAAACACAACTCATGATCCATTCTATCCAATCCTGAGAGAAACCAAAGGCTGCTATTATCTTTGACAAGAAGCTCCACTCCACCCTATCACAAGCCTTTGACATATCCAATTTTATAAACATTCCTCTATTACCATATTTTTGCATTGAATGGATTGCCTCCTGAGATAGAACCACACCATCCAAGATCTATCTGCCCTCTACAAAACCCCCTTGCTTCGAGGAGATAATGCTATGTAGAAGAGGTTTTAGCCACTAAACCATTACCTTTGTGATTATTTTATACATGAAATTGCATAAGGTAATAGGTCTATAATCTGAAATATGCATCCCCTCCTCCCTTTTTGGAATTAAGGCAATGAAAGTATGATATAATGCTTTAAGCATTCTTTTACAACCTTTGGACTGCTTTATAACAACCATTACATACTCCTCCAAGTTGTCCCAGAAGGCCTGAAAAAACTCAATTGGAAAGCCATATGGACCTAGAGTTTTTTGGTGCTCATTCCAAAGACTACTTTCTTTAGTTCCTCTCAATCAATGGGTTTAAGTAGGACATGATTTTATTCTTCAAAGATAACGGAGGGTATGACAACAAGAAATTCTTTTTGAGCCTCTTCATCTTGCACCATACTCTCCTTAAATAATTTAGAAAAATAATCCATGAATGGAAATGCATACCTAGAATTGTATCAAAGGAGTGTTCGTTCTCATCTTGAAGAGCTTCCATGTTGTTCGTTTGTCTCCTATCACCGGTAACCCGATGGAAATATTTGGTATTTTTATCACCTTCTACTAACCAAGTGGTTCTTGCTCTCCGTTTCTAGTAAATATCCTCTTGGCTTAACGTAATGCATCATCCTCTTCTTTGAGTTGCTCTGTAATTGTTCCTTCCCTGAAGTGTTTTTGAACCTCATCCCATCTGGCCACCAATGGAGCTCTTTGGACCTGAAAGTCTGTCTTGTTAGCTCACCTCCATTGTTTTAGTTGATCCTTGACATAATGAAGTTTGTGGAATCTAAACATTGTTGTCCCATATGTTGGACGACCCTCTTCCCACCATTATGGAATTTTTTTCAAGTTCCTCTTTTTGTAACCAAAAGTTTTCAAATTTGAATGGTTTGTGATGCCACATTGTCTTGATCCCCCTTCCAAAAAAATGGGAAAGTGATATAAAACAGGACACTCCAAAATCTAAAATTTTATATTCCATTTCACAAATGCCTCCTCTAAAACCAAAAAATGATCTAACTTCACCTTCTTGCTATGTGGCTCCATCCTCTTATTAGTCCAAGTGTAGTTGGTTCCAGGGAATTTAATATCCACCAAGTGTAATGCATGGACTTGGGCAATCATAAATTGATCCCCTAGGTCTAAAATTGGGGTTCCCCCTTCCTGATTTCTAGAGGATAATTTAGCATTAAAATACCCAACAACAATCCAATCTAACTCCTCCCTTGAGACTCTCATGTTATGCACCACTTTCCATTGATGCATTTGACCATCTAGGTTTTGAGCCCCATATAATTTTTGATTAAAACTTGCTCAACTATCACATTGTTCCTAAAATGAGATGTGAGGACACCCCTCCAAGCTATATGTTCTATTATCATCCATTCAAGAGAGTTCCAAAAAGTAACTATCCCCCTGAGGCCCCTTGGGCATCCACTTCCATATGACCAACACCCCTCCAAAGTCTATTTATTGTTTTACACATAAGATCCAACGATATTTTTGTCTCCTCGATAAGCAAAAAAATTGTTTTACATTTTTCTAAGTCTTCAAACAATAGATTTATGGGTTCTATTGTTTAAACCCCTAACATTCCATGATTGTATAATCATTGGTTACCTTGAGAGTAGTAAAAATCTATTGGCCTCACCAATCCTCCAGTGATCAGTTTGTCTCCTTGAACTGCTATCAATTCCTTATTTGATTTTCTACCCACTCCTTGAGAGCTAATATTTTTTGATCTCTTTTCCACTTGAGTTATCCCTAGAGTTGGTCTTTCTTTGTTATTTTCTACTATACCCATGATGACATCCTTAATTATTGACTACTCTTGGTTATGCACTATCACTGCCCCTGCAATCTCTGATTACGGTAACTCATTGTACTCAAGTACCTGCTCTAGGATGGGAGGAGGTTTAAGAGGGGCTTGAACATGGATGTTATTGTTTTTATTATTCCCATCCAATCCTTCCATGAATTATTTTTCTTCCTGGTCCACTAGTGTCTTGAAGATCTCATACCTATTGGAGGGCTTGAGTTGGGTTTACTCTTTGCCATCATTTTTCTTTTGCCTTCTTATTTTGGGTTGTTCAAAACCATCTCCCTGTGCTTCTTTGCCCTAAGAAACATTGGTTGTTTCTTTATTGAGTGTTGACTTACCCTCCTTAGGAAGATTTGATATTCCCATAAGAGCCTCCATTTATATGTTCATATTGTTTGGGTAGGATCGGGCCAAATGCCCATATTTATGGTAAACTCTGCATCTGAAGGGCAATGCCTCATAATTTGGTTGTTGAATCCAAGATAGTCTTGCAAGTTCGAGTTCAACCTTTGTTGGAAAAGGTTGGCTAAGATCCATTTCCACGCATAATCTAGCATAAATAGTTGTTTTTCCTTCCATTGTGTCTTTGGAAACACCCAAATGTCTTCCAAAGGAATTGCCAATAATTTCCAATACATACCCACTCCAAAACTCCATTTGAAGTGCATACAAATCAATCCAAATAGGGACAACAATGGGTTCAATTTGAGGATCAAATCCCACTCCCCAGGGCTAAAAAAATAATCTTGCCAGACCATGATTTCTCTTTTCTATTTTGAAAGCTCTATTTCTATCGACAAGTGAAGAGAAATTAACAATAAAATATCCATTGTTGATAAACCACAAAGAATACTCACCAAGAGGATCCCGATTTTGCTAGACCTAGGAATGCAAATAATTTAGGGTAGGGCAAGTACCCATGAATTTACAAATTAAATTATGGTTGGCTCTATTATCCTTTGCTCAATGACAATCATTGGCCTTTATTCTAACTATGGTTAGCATCCATTAACTCGTTGAGATGTTGATCTATTTCCAACAACCGTAAAGAGCATTTTTAATGCAATTTTTTGTGCTTCTTCAATCTCTGTTGGAGATTTATCCTTTAAAAAATCTACAAAATAATTGTCTCTCTAAAAGAGGATCCTAAGGTGTCCCCATTGGGCCCTCCTAGGGCAACAATCTTGTCTTCAATTCCACAACAACCAAAAATATCTTTGGCTACCCAACGCGTTGCTATTACCTTTTCATTTTCCTCAAACCTTAACTTTTCAAATCCTAATTTTCATCTTGATAAAACTGAGTCTTTTTTCTAGAAGATACATGTGAGTTCCCCACTTTGGCTTCCCTTCCCTCCACTAGAACCTAACTTTCTCTTCTAGGTGAGGGTGAAGAAACCACATGCTCTCAAATTTAAAGGGAGACTGTCTAGGGCGAGTAGAAATATGCAAACTTATGGAAATGGGCCAATGGTCCGAGAGAGAGCCTGGTAAGATAAAGGAATCAGTGACAAAGGATGCCTCAAGGAAACTCTCCGTAACAAGGAATCTATCCAATCTCTCAACCACAAAGGCCTTCCCAACTCTTCTATTATTCCAAGTGAATTGCCCCTCTTTTGGGATCACATCAATTAAGTTGAGGCTGGAAATGAAAGAGTCAAAGTCTTCGCTACTTCTATCCAGTTTCCTAATCCCCCTTCTTCTCACTAAGGTTACGAATAGCATTGAAATCCCCTCCAATGATCCATTTATCATTTCTAGACTAATCATGAGAAGAGATAATATTATCCCAACACCCAACTTTACTTTGGGTAATATTAGGACCATAAATGTTTATGACTCAAACTTGGAAAGGGGATGAAACTAATCTAAAATTAATAGAGATCCACCACTTGCCTACAAGGGAATCCATCACCAAGCATTTTCTAGGATTCCATAAAATCTCCAAACCCCCTGTCTGACCCTTAGCTACAATTGCCAAACATTCTGCACCCTTCCAAATTTGATTAGTTTTGAGAGCCATCTCTGCTAGATTCAACTTGGTTTCTTGAAGAAAAATAATGTTAGGGCTCTCCAGGCTAATCCTTCTCTTAAGGATTCTACATTTACTTAGAGAGTGTAACCCACGGATATTCCAAGAGAGGATCTTCATTGTAAACCACTTGTGAAGCGTTTCCCTACCAAAAACTCTGTAGTCAAAGGTACCACCAGTCCAAAATCCCTGAGGGTCTTCCTTGTGTCTTCCAAGAGATTGACGAAAGATTTCCTTCCTTTCTTGAGCTAATTAAATTTATGAGTCTTACTTTTGGTATAAGAGGTAGTCTTTAGTCCCATACGACAAGTCTTAGGGGAAAAGTTCCCCAAGTCTTTTGATTTTTTCTTCCTCTTAAATTTTTACTTTACCTTTGCTTTATTTCCTTCAAGATTCAAGGACTTTGAGAGACTATAGTTGAAGGGGATAGAAGAAAGGTCATTAACATTAAGAGTTAAAGAGGGGTTGGTGGAAGAGGATACTACAATTTCATGACTAGGTCAATGTTACAGGATGGTTTGACCACTCTCCTCCCTCTCTGGTTGGCAAGATCCCTTCAAGGGAGGGTCCTGGGGTCTTTCTTCCAAAATCTTCTTGTGTTGAATAGGCTCACTAGCATCCATGGGGGTATCTTCAAGGCTCAAAATTTGTTGGGGATTCCTCTAGATAAAATCCCCTTCATCTAGGTTTTTCAAACCTTTCATAGATTGCTTAGCAGGAATTTCCACTACATTTTCCCTCTTACTCCCTTCTTGGTTAGTTTGTTCATGTTCCTCTACGAGGATATCTACGATTTTCCCCATATCTTGGTTTGTCTCTTGTAGAACCACAAATGTATTAGTTTGTATATTTTTTGTTCCCTTTTCTTCTTCCACTCTTGTTTATTCTTTTTGTTAGATAGTTTGGGATGTTGCCACTCTTCCTTCTTTCCTGTTGTATCATTCTTCTTATCTATATCTTCCATTTCTTGCTTAAGGGCAGGGACTTTTTGAAGGATATGACCATGAGCATGGTAAAATATGTAACGAAAGGGCACATTCTTATAATCTAGGTCTTGGGTCCAATCATAATCCCCTACGCTAAGAATAATTGCCTTCGAAAGAGGGCACAATAGGTCAACATGGATACAAATACGAGCAAAGGTTGTAACACGAGCCGTTTTAGTTATTTGGGACATTCCTACATATTATCCTATCATATTTCCAATTCCTTTAAGGGTTTCCTTATTCCAGAATTCCAGAGGGAGAGCATATAGCCGAGCCCAGACCAGGGCTTTGGTTGGATTTTCTTTGTTGGGATCAAAGCCTATGGTCCAGTTATGCATAAAGAGACCTGCCCTTGCTATGAAATAAAGGTCCCCATATTGAATCATTTCTTTATCCTCCATGCAACTAAAAATGACTATGAAGAATCCTTTAGGACAAATTTTAAGTTCTACTTCTTCCTTTGATTTCCAAACTTCCCTTATCCAATTTAACAGAACCCGCTCCCTCGACTAGAAACCAGTGAAGCGATAAATTAATGCCCGCTCAAAGAAATAGGAAATTTCTTGTTTAAAGGAATCAGGTTTGACACATAAGCACGGCAAATCTAAAGTTTTATCCAAGCATTTGTTGAAGGCTAGGGGTCAGGAAATCTCTTGATTTTTCCCTCTTTAGAAGCTTCATACTTAAAACCTCTCGACGAACTCCCACTTTTGTTTGAAGAACCTTTTTTCAGCACTACATCTTGAAAAGAGATTGATGGCAAGCCTCCCGAAGATGCAACAAATAGTAAAGAAAGAAAAAAAAAAAAAATTGGAGCAAACAAATACTAAAAGTATCAAAAGAGAAAGAAAATTGCAAGATCATGAGTATGGGACCCTTCCCTCACTTTCCCAAGAGAGAATTTTTTTTTGCGAAGATAGAGATGCTTCTAAGGCAAATGGATACAATTAGGGTTTCAACAGGCCCGTAATTTGCTTTTGCACTAATCACACACTGTTTTTAATTCTCCTTCTTAAACAAAACTATAAATAAATATAGTTCCTTTGCTGATGTTAAGTTTTGACTTGTTACACATCAATAAATTTGTAGATCTCTGCAATGAAGATCCCTAAATTTAGAGCCCTAGCGACATAACAAAAACTGCTATAGACATAGACTTTCAGTATTCCTCCTATTACTTGCACTCCAATCATTCAAAATGCTACTGTAATGTCGTAGATCGCCGAAATTCCTCCTCTAAAACCCTAGTTTTCCATTATTCATCACCTCCAATAACGAATCCCTAACCCTTCATAAGATCTCAAAACCACCTCATTTCATTCCATCTTCATATCTTAATTTCATTTATTTATTTAATTTTCCAAATTCAATTCTCTTTCACAATTTCACAATTATATTTCAAGTTCATCCAAATTCCAATCGATTCAATCTTCAAATCAAACTTCAAATGTTTAGTTTCCTCGTATCTCCCATTCATTAATTCGTTCTTTAATAATTTCTTTTAACTCCAAAGTTTAACCTTATAATAATCAAATTTCAAATTTATTCTCCAAGCCTTATAACTCCAAACTTAATCGATCTAATAAATGAGGCACCCAAAAATAACTTATTACCAAATATTAAATCATTATCTTGATTTTTGCCATGTTATTCAAATGAACAATGTTATGCACTTTATCTGGGGCATTACCCAACTGATGCACTTTGTTTGTTGCTAAATATTTTCAATGTGACTTTACCTTCCTTGAATTTACCTTTCCCTTTGGTCATGGCTTCTCAGAGTGCCTTTATCACTTTTTCATCGACTCTTCCAACATGTTCTTCACTCTTCATAGACTTAATATTTCCACATAGGCCACATTATTTTCTTCATTGTAGTAAATGTTTAGACATCTTTTCTCTCTAAATGTTTAAAAAATAATTCCTTCATGTTCCTCTCGCTTCCATCAAATCATCTACTATTATTCTCCAAAGCATTCTTTGCATTTTCATTATATCTTTGTTCACACCATTTGAGACTATTTTTTTTTTTTAAATATAAAAATATAGTAGATAGCTCTATCAACATTAAAAGAGTTGATGAAATGTTGGATTAACTATTTTAAAAGTAAAACATTAAATATTATGTTGAGAATTAACCTTTCATTATTTATAAGAATATATGGTTTGAAAGAAATAATAATTTTTTTTAAATAAATCGCAATGCTCAAATTTAAAACTGTGTTATGCTTATAAATATAATACTCATCATCAAAAATTTGAAATACTGATAACAATTTAATTATAAAATTTAAATATACACAAAAGAATTATTTGTTATAATTACATTAAAAAAAATCTACTTTGATCTAATGTAAGAAACACGCAAAGCATATCAACAGCGCATGTAAAAAACAAAGTAGAGACTTGGAAATGGGTTTGCGGATGTTGATTGTGGATACCTTCATTACTAGTTATTAAACCATTATGGAATAAGCAGAGTTGGAAAGAGAAGCCACTATAGGCTGTTAGACAGAGAGATGGGTAGGGTTCAACAAGAAGTAATGGTTCAACGGTCTCTGGTTGCCAAGTTCCCTTGTATTTCACCAATCTTCTTTATACATATTATAACGGTAAGCTTCACTTCTTTTGTTTTTCGTTTTACATTTTTCTGCTTAATTTGAAATATTGTTTGATCTTGTATTTTGAGAATTTGAATTGAATCGACAGGGTTTTCCCACATTGGTGAATTCGATTACAGTTATAGTGTTTGCGTGGAACAGCGGATATGGAGAACTTGCACACAGGAGAGGAATTCACAAAAAATGGTAATCCAAATCGAATCATCCTTTGAATAATAGCAGTTATCGTTCCATCAGCTTAGTAGTTGAGATGCACGGATTCCTTTTGCATTATAATCTGGTTCTTCTTACAGTGTATGCGTGCGTTAATGATTTTATGTTGGATTATAAGGTTAGATCTGTAAATCTTCCATTCATTATGTTTATTTGAGATTCTCAGTTTAGATATCAGTTTCCAAGTTGCAATTTGAGGATCATTTAAACAATTTATTTCCTCTAGGAACATCATATAGGGAACTCAGAAATCTCAGTTGAAAATGAGAAACACTATGACAGCATAAAACAATCAATTTATGTAAAGATGAAATTGCCTTTGATACATTGTGTGTGTGAGATGGGTATAATTCTGCGCAGAAAAGATTTGCCAAAGGGATTCCCTTTTCACTTCTGGGACCTTTCATTTCCCAACTAAGGTTGCATTCTTGGATTAAATGCCGGTAATACCAAGCAACTTTGTGGGCAACATAAATGTTTCAAGACATCAATTATAATTCTCAAGCCCCTCCTTTTCATGAAGATATTTCCAAGTGTTAGGATAAGAATTGTATCAGATAAGTTACTTTGGTTTTTAGTATGATTGGGGATTTTATACTATCCAATCAATACCAACATAACATGTAACCTTCTCTACATATTACTGAATATGCAATACAAAGTGAGTGGCTCGTGTTAAATTTCTATATGCTATCAGAGCCATGATATCTGATCATGTGGATTTCTGATCTTGGCAAGCATCGTGAGGCTTAGCTCCAATGGTCTGTTTGGAAAACTAAAGTATGGTGGAGGCACATTCTCTAACCCTGACCTAGGGGTAGAAGGGCATGGTAGATGAATGCCAGCTGTTATGTGAAAATAGTGCCAGTACATCTTATTCCAAGTTTATGCCTTCAATTATGGAAGGAACCATAAGCATCAGGTGCTAGGAAGAATAGGTGTGCACCATTTTGGGTAGTATCCTAGCTGCCACAAATCTGATGCTGAAGCTCTAGAAGTTCTGTCCACATTCACTCTGTCTAGGAATAATACATTTCCTCTCCTGTGCAGATCTCCAGTAGAGACATGTTTGTTTTAGAACCAACAAGCATGTGAACAGCGAACCACTTTCTCTGATGTCCTTGTTCTGTCCCCTAGCACCCTAGGCTATTCTGCATCAGACAAGAGAAGATCAACAGGCAAACCCAAACAGTTTTGCCAACACATTGTCCTCATCATAGTTATTGGGCTGAAAGGTCAGCATAACCTGCTTGAGGCGCTGAACAGTGGCTTCTAATAGATCCCTATTTGTGTGCTGCCCCTTGGGAGTTGTCTGGATCAGCTGGCAATGGTGATCAATGATTTCTCAGCATTCCTGATGATGATTGTGCACAATTAATAATTGTTTCCAATGCTCTGCAACATTTTCTCTGGATAGCATTTTCTCATAGTCCAACTTCAACTAATCAATAATATCTGAAGTTAAACATCTATCCCATTGGTCCAACTTCAACTAATCAGTAGTTTACTTTTCCAGTGTCATTTATCTGAAGTTAAACATCTATCCCATTGGTCCAACTTCAACTAATCAGTAGTTTACAACTCCAAATCGAATGGATTTGAAGAGACTTTATGATTTAGCAATTTTGGTATTCTAACTAGTAAGCTATTATATGCATTAAGACACTACGATTTTTAGTCTTTGAAAATCTATTTTTCTTATGTCTTTTCATGATATTGAGCATTTTCTACATTTCATGTTTAAATATTGTTTCACAAATAGTAGCATAGTCGGCAAAAGATGCAGTGGGCAAGGCTTTCCATTTTTACACAATTATTAAGTTATAATACCACTACGATTTGGGTATTGATATTATATGGTGGGGTCTTTTCAATTCTATATAAATAAATATTTTCTTTATTTTTATTTTTATAGTTATAATAATTATAATATATTATTTTAGTTAAAGAATATAATTGAACTGAGGGAAGTATCTGGGCCAACATCTCTGCCCAAAAACTCATTGTGAGGAGTACCTCAGGATTTTTTTTTTTTACTTTTCCTTTTTAATATTATTATTTAATTATTTACAATGATAAATTTTATAGTATTTAATATTATTTTATTATATTTTGACATTGATTATTTTTTAAAATTTGTTATGTGAATTGTATTATCTTATGACCACATAGTGATCATACAACAACTTGACTATTATACATTAAAACCTTCATCCTAACATCCTATTCATTTGTAATGATAATATGTAGATGTTAAGAGTTAGTACTAATCATATGTAGATGTCAAGTTTAGCAACTGGAAACCATCTTGCCAAGAAGGATTCTCCAGCCCTGGTCTTGTCCTTTGATAGCTCTCACACGATAACTGGGCTTAACTTAAGTTTGATATGGCAGATAATTTCAATGTCTTATTAAACAACAATAGACAACTCTTTTCGACATCAAGTTGTAGTGTAACTCTCTCTCTTACACGCAGCTACAACTGATGCAAACAACACCTATTAATTGGAGCTTCCTCTGAGTGCTTATGCACAAAGCGATGGCCAGAAATAACCCAATACCAACATTTGAGCAAAACAAAGGCCCCACAAATTTCTAAGACCACAAATCTCCTGCTCTGATACTACTGATGTGGAACTAACATGAAGCTGAAAATTGCATTATGGTGGATGCTTAAATAAGCACCAAGGAGAAACGTACATGAAACAAACAACAATCTGCCTGCTATGAGATCATAACAAGCTAACACTAGAAGCTAACAACAATCTAACAAACTCAAAGATAATGTGACTGTACAACAAGTTGAATTTGTTTACAACATTGCATTTTCATGACTTTTTCCAAAATTTTCTACTTCAGGTGCATCAAATCCAAAGGCAAATCATCAATCAAAATGCTTTATGCCTTTTCTCATAGAATAAAACCTTGTTCTCCATCTGCTCTGTCACACACTTATTCTCTCTTACTTCTCTAAGCATCCAGCTCTTCAATACCTTCTACCCTTTGATTGGAAATCTGTTTAATACTTTTTTTACTTTTCTTCTCCATGACTGCGATCACCTCCATCATCTACCATGCCTTGATCATTACTGCTCTGCTCTGAGAACTTCTATGTGTCATCCTCTTTCTTGAAATAACTTCTTTTTTCCCTATTTCTTATAAGCAACTTTGAACTTGAGATGCTTTACCTGAACCCTTTGATCCTTCTGTGATTGCCTCCATTGGAACATTTTTTATGCCAGGCTCCCTTAAGAAAACAGGAACCTGTCTGGAAACTAAGCGGATGAGTGATCCAGGTATATGGTGGTTTGTCAGCACTAGATTAAGAAATTAGGAAGGCCCTCAATGCTTTGTACATATTTCAAATATCAAAGAAAATATGTCACCATAAGTGTCTAGTAGTAATAACATATACTGCAGCTATAGAATTCAACAAGACTAAAACTATTTAAACCTTAATTCATATATATATATATTGCTTAGTCAACTTAAATAAATCACAGTACTGCAATGTCTTACTTTTAGCACCAGACTGAGATGCACACTACCATTCGTGAGGCAATAAATAAAATGAATGTTTATAAATTGAACTTTTTAGCCTCTTACAAATAAGAAAAAACATTCTACATTAAGTTTAGATAGATGATGGCAAAAAAAACATACGGGATAGTCAATACTGGAAGTCCTTCCTCTAATCCAAGACAAAGAATTGTGCCATACCAGCCACCCTGTATGAGACTTTTCTAATTAATTAGAATCAATGAAATCAAGGTCTCTTCATTCTTATCATGGGTTCATTTTCTATATATTCAAATTATGATGCCACATTTTCAATAGAGGAGAAAGAAAGATATAGAATACTATACAATGTTCATATATACCTGAAAACATGCAAGACCTTAGTAAACTGTAGTACAAGAGATAAAAAGGTTAGTGATAAAATCAACAAAAAATCTACAAGTAAACATGAAAATTGATTTAAATAATATCCGTTGATTTCAACAACTTTTAGGCCCAAAGGGTTTGAGGCAAGTAGTGGAGACCAAAGATTTTTTAACCCATAAGTCAAAGTTCCAATCCCATGGGTTTTTCAACCCATAAGCCAAAGTTCCAATCCCATGGGTAAATCTTAATATTTGGGACCATGGGATTGAAGTCTGATTGGTGATAATCTTTGGATTATAAGGACCCCACCAGGGTTCAATTCCCATGGGTGTTGTGATAAGATTTATTGTAACACCACAATAATGCGGTTCATTGAAATAACAAGATAACATGGTCACAGAGGAGAAAGAAAGATATAGAATACTATACAGTGTTCATATATTTATATGAAAACAAACAAGACCATAGTAAACTATAGTACAAGAGCTAGAAATGTTAGCAACAAAATCAACAAAAGTCTACAAGTAAACATGAAAATTGATTTAAATAATAGAAATCTAACACCAATTTTTTTTTTTTTTTTAATTTACATGGTGGAATCGGTAGCCGCCACGAATCTGGGCAGGCTGTCCGGCTTTTATGACTGCCACAGTATTCTACACTGTCCACCCCGGAAGCCGCCACACAATTCTTCGTGTAGTCTGCCCCTATAACCACCATGCCACAATTATTTTAAACCTTTTATGCCATTGAAAGCACCAGGAAAGGGACAAGAATTCAGTCCGACGAGGCCCGAGATTTGAACCTTGGACCTCCCCCCCCTTATGGGGTTTGGTCGAACCAATTGGTCTACACCTCGGACCTTAAAAACCTAACACCAATTGATTTCAACAACTTTTAGGCCAAAGGGTTTGAGGCCAACAGTGGGGATCGAGGATTTTTCAACCGATAAGCCAAGGTTCCAATCTAATGGGTGAATTTTTATTATTTAAGCCCATGGGATTGAAGTCCAAATGTTGATAATCTCTGGCTTAGAAGGAGCCCACCAGGGTTCAGTTCCCATGGGTGTCATGATAAGGTTTGTTGTAACACCACAAAAGAATGTTGAATTGAGTCATCTCTGTAAGACAACCAATAAATTACATGCATGCTTACAAATAGTATTTGAATTAATATGTACAACTTTAATGCAAGTATTCCTTGTAAACATTATTGATTATATTGTTATTCCATTGAAATCATGTTCAAAAAAAGCAATTCTTCATTGTGAATTGAGGAAAACGCAGACTAAATAACTGAACATTTTTAACTCATAAATTCAAATAACATGTGCTTGTTTAGTAAAGCGTGTCTGGAACTTTGCCAGTGACATACTGGAAAAAAATTCTGGAAAATGCAATTATAGGGCACCTTGGGAGATAAGAGATATATGATAATTCAGTATTGTTCAGTTGAAATTGAAATCGAGTTACCATGGACAATTCTGTTCTAATATTTCTATTTGCAATTTTCATGTTGTTCATCATTTTAAAATCATATGTATACTAATAATAATAAACTATTGTATATACCCAGTTCAAAGAAATAAATGTGTCCTGCATGTACCCGGTTGGTCTAAGTTCATAAATGGCGTTCAACAGTATGTCATGATAGGTAGCTTAACTGATATCTCAAGTGATTAGGATTTGTATATGGTTTGCATAATTAGTAGAAAGCCTAAGCAGATGTTTTGATTATTACCTTGATAACCTCGAGTATATGATACTCATACCTAATTGCATCAATAACAGATAAGTCCAGATAAGTCCACCAATGGACACTGTCCAAAAAAACCCCAAAACAAAAAAAAAAAAATTTAGGTTCCACCAATGGAGACTCTGTCTGAAGACTTGTATTATTCTCTTGAAGCAACAGATCATTGAACTGTTCCAGCCTGTCAAAATATGGAAAATATATACGGGAATTAAAACTGATTATGTGGTTGTCTAAAAATGAAAATAAGATTTACAGGTCTTTTATATGTTTCCTGCCTGTAATTAATGACCACTGCAGTCCCAGAACATTGCACTGGAAAATGTGTGTAAGCCAAAGAAAACCTACTAAATGTACAGTATGTTATACTGCATGTTTTGAGGAAAAAATTTAGGTGCAAGGCAATAAGAAATAAATTAAGCATACATGACACTCACGTGATTTTATATAGGAACACATGTGCTTTACTATTGTTGCATTGAGTTGGATTTAGGAATGCTACTCCTCCTGGACCCCATGTACTATGTGTGATCTCCCAAAAAACAAACGATGCGGAAGCAGTTTCCATCGTATACTTTGTGGAGGACTTTTATCTTTAGAACTAGGACAGCAATTTGCCATGCCTTCCGCCTACTCCAACTGTTAGTAATGCTAATGTGCAGTCAACATATTACTAACCTACAAGTAAAACCATGACCATTATAAAGTAAAATAACAAGGAAAATATTAAAATAGGATGTACCTGCCCCCCTTCAATATAACAAAGAAACGTTTTTTTCCACATGTTTGACCCATAACATGCATACCAAACATACATTTTACGCAGGACCGATCTCCAGCTACAGGCATTAGCATTGTTTTTTGTTGAAACTGTAGCTGACTTGTTACAATCTTTAAAACTAGAGGTTGATAGAATACTTGCATTATCCCTAATTGTCGATGGAAGACCAATATCCCTCTTTAAGACAAACACAAATTGATTTGGCATTTTCTCGTTATCATGCTTACCATCATCAATTTTCAATTCATTTAGAGGTTCAATAATGTTTTCAAGAGCTTCAACAACAGGACCCGTATGAAATGTAGAACTTGATATTTCTCCTGTGGCTTCATAGTCTTCACCTGATTTAGAGCTTTCTTCACTTGAACTCAAAATTAGCTGAAAGATGAATAAAGAAAGATAAAATGATTAGAAATCTTGTGATTAGTACAAAGCACAATATATACATGATATCAAGATGTGTGCAGGGTAAGAAACAAAGGCCAACTTATTACAAATTAAACAAAAAACTAATGATGTAATAAAGCACAAAAAACTGCTATTTCATATTCAAAAGTAATCTACTGCCTATGAATACTTCCAGTTTCCATTGTTAACAACGTTGATAGCAAAAAGCATCCTACTCACAACCCAAAGGGATTGGGGCAATTAGTGGGGAGAGAAATGTATGGAGTATCACACCATAAGCTAGGGTTCTAATATCATGGGTGAACCTTGACATTTAAATAAAATGGCATGAGATCAAATGGTTAAAAACTTGGACCACCAAAGGGGACACCGAGGTTCAAATATTGCTCGGAAGTATATGCATAATAGCCAATATGGTTTGTCGCAATGCCACTATGTGGTTTGTTAAAATATTGTGATAATACCATCATGATGTAATAAGGGTGAGGCTCATTTCAATCCTATATAACCGATTAAAAAATCATCTTACTCACCTTCCAGTTTCTTTCCTGTTCTATTTACAATTAATATCTTATGTACAAATGTCCCCAAGGGCTAGGTGGATTACCAAGAGGAGACCTAGGTTCAAACCTTGGGGGCATAACCAATAAAAGGCAAAGGTAGTATGAGTCCGCTGAGTGCGCTCCAGGTTGATAATGACGGTACCAATCCTAAGCCATCGGGGGTCTCCCTCACTTCGGGCCACGTTTATTGAGGCAAGGCAGGGGTTATAGAGGCAGCTTCAATGATTTGACCTGTGTTCGGAGGTAGAAACCTCGGGGAGAATGTCTGACCCCGTGCCCAGTTGTTAAAGATGAAAGGATGTTACCGATTCCCTTGATATCAAAAAAAAAAAATATTATGTGCAAATTGTATGGACAAGGACACAGAGAAGGGAAAGGTCATCCACATGTTCAAGGTGAAAATTACATATTTTGCAGGAACCTTTTTGAATACTTGCAATGCATCAAATTGTTGGTTTGTAAAATTCATTTTCCAAAAGCCATATGTAGAAAACAAAATGTTTTTCTCCGTTAGTATGCAGAGGGGTAGCTCCTTGCAATTCACTTTGAAATTTTCTAAATTTAATAATTATATATTTTGTAATTCAGAACTCAAAAGAGTTCAGCCCCAAAATGCTTTTTGGAAGCTGTTGGTTATGAATCTGTCATTTAGGAAAGGATTTTAGTCTTTTGCGCCCTAGATTCGCCCAACAGATTGAAAGGCCGGAAGGAAGGGATGCCTTTCGTGCCAATCTTCGGAGAAGGCCGGCTCCTATACTACACTACTGGGGGTTTTTAGATAAGAGAATAGGAAAGAGATTGTAAAATGCAGAAAGAGATGTAAATATCATGCAGTTTGGGTGGGAAAGAACAAGCAACACGATTACTAGCTAATACACAAACCAACAACAATCAAAACAAAGCATGTAACAGAAACTGTCACTGCGATTCCTTCCTATGTATCCTTCAGTTTCGTATTCCAGATTCAATTAATTGCCAATGCTTAAATCCAGAGTTCAGAATTACAGCAATCAGAAAAATAAATGAACACGGAGCAGAAATACTAGCAGAAGGCAGCATAAAAGAAAGAGACAAATGTCAGAGCCAAGGATGCTTAGTATTGGAAGCAAGTGTTTGTTACAGCAGAGCTTTCTAGCAATATGTTCCCCCCCTTTTTACAATGAAAGTCCACTGCTATTTATAGCAGAATTTTCCCCCCGATTACAATGGAAAACGAATGAATGATCTTATTCGTCAATATAGGCAACCATAGATCTCACTTGTCAGAAGACATAAACTAGTGAATTTCCCCTTATGCCCTAACAAACAATCAACGTTTCCCTTGGCTTTAAGACACCTCTTTTTGATTTCAAGGAAGCGATCTAACTGATGCACGAAATCCAAAAACTGCAAAAGCTATCGAGATTAGACCCTTGCTGGCCGTGAGCGTACTTGCAACAAGATTCACTTGAATCTGGTACAGCTCCGGACAGATCTAGTGGTTGAGAAGGCACGTCTGATCAATGCGGTAGGTGCAGTACGAACTGCTGTTGAATGACTGTTGTTAATGTTCACCTACCCTGTACTTTTGAAGTACACCTTCTGTTCTGTCGTGTCAGACTCGAATCTCGAAATCCGTGCATCTTCTGCCTGAGTCTGAGGTTCGCTGAAATGGAGGGGGGGTGACCAAAATCGCTTAATGAAAATAGCGACCCCAGGAGTCGCTCCAAAATGGAGCGAACTCGGGCTACGCACTTGCCTTAAAAAAATCTGTGATTGGTCCTTTCCTGCTAGCAGTCGCTGAATGGGGGGGGGGGGGCGACGACGGTCGCTGGCTGATAGCAGTGATGTCGGGAGTCGCTCGAAAAATGAGCGACCGACGTCACTCAGGCAACCTTATGCCTTAGAAGAAATTCCTGAGACCCTCGCCCGTGGTCGCTGAAAAACTACAGCGATGTCGGGTATCGCTCCAAAATGGAGCGACCGACGTCAACCCCTGAAAATTGCACCTACTGGCGGTCGCTTGAAAACTGGGCGACGACGGCGGTCGCTGGCGGAATTGAGCGACGACGGGAGTCGCTCCAAAATGGAGCGACTGGCATCGTCTCAGCACTTAGAAAATTTTGCATTATCTTTCAACCGTCGACGATGGTTGCTGAAAATTGGGGCGACCGTCGTCGGTCGCTGAAAAACGGAGCGACCGCGGGTGTCACTTGGATAGGGGAGCGACCGACGTCAACGCCAATACTTAGACACGTTTTGTCCTTCTTCGCCTATTGACCGTGATCGCTAAAACAAAGAGCGACAACTGGCGTCGCTGACAGAAATGAGCAACCGGCGTTGGTCGCCACCAAACGGAGCGACCGACGTCGATAAACACTTAGGCGCTTTTTGCTTGCTCACCCTTGTTGACCGCGGTCACTGAAGAAAGGAGCGATCGACGTCGATCACTGAAAAACCGAGCGATCGGCGTCAATAGCTCATACTTAGAATTTTTTACGTCTTTTCTCCTCCCGCCGCTGTTCGCTGGAAACTACAACGACGACAGGTGTCGTTGGAAAGAAAGGGCGATGACGGGGGTCGCTCCAAAATGGAGCGACCGCGGGAAACTTTCACACTTAGACAAATTTTAACACTTTTTTCCCGCTCGCCTTGCTGCTTGGTGTTGCCGTCGGTCGCCGGAGAGAGGCGCAAGGCTGGGAATCGCTGGAAAGAGGGAGCGACTCCCGGGATCGCTCCAAAAGTGAGCGACCAAGGGAGTGCCCGACTTAGAAAAATTTAGGCTTTTCCCAAACCCTGCAGAACCTGCTAAACACTTGGAAAACAAAGCTGGAAACTGGAAACATGAAAACTGCCTGAACAAAGTTGGAAAGGAAGGAGGAAGGAAGAATCTAGTTTGAACAGTTGCAACAGTAATTTTTTCAGATTTTTCAAAAATTTTACCCCTTAGCAAAATGTGGCAACATTCCTGGCGGCTCGCGGGGTATCGAGCTCGCCTCGATGCAAGGACCCATGCCTTCATCCTTTGGGCTCGGAGTCACCCCCGGTCCCTGCTTCTTCCTGCTGTGGCCCTTCTTTCTGCTGCTCTGCTTCTTGCTGCTCTTCTTCTTCAACACTGTCCTCTTCGGACTCTTCCTCTGATTCTTCTTCTTCCGACTCTCCTTCCGACTGCCCGCCTTCTTCTTCTTCTTGATCTGGGGGGGCAAGGCGGTCGTGGATGTGCTCATAAGTAGCCTGAACCTAAGTCCAAGCTGCTTCCTGGAAGGGCTCGAGGTCGCTGATATCTTTCAACATACATTTGAAGGCCTCGACCTGGAGCATATCGACCGCATTGAACCTCTCACTCAACTCGTTGAGGCAGGTGCTAATCTTGCAGAATCGAGACACCAACTGTGTAACCTGCGCTTCAAGAATTGGGTCCGCCCAGTTATCTATCTCCGTTGTATCTGCCTGGAAGGCTTCCCAGATTGGCTTCAATTCCTCTCTGGGCCGGCAGTTTCCATCTTCATTTATGAAATTTGGGAACCCAAGCGATGCAAGGGTTTGGAAAGGGATCAGGCAGATGCTTTTCTCTTTTTCCAATGCGTCCAACATTCTCCTGGCTTTCCGGATCTTTTCTGTTTTTTCAAAATATAAATGCAAGGTTGCCCTTGCAACGGCCCAATCAAGGGCAATCTGAGACATGGGGACAAATTGGAGGCCCTGGCGCTCGTATCCTTCAAGTTTAATAGCCAAGTCGAGCCATCGCTGAGCTTGGCGTTCGACCTCCTCTACCATAGGCTTGCCCTGGGCAGATACTTCTTGCACCTTGGAGATGAATGCGAGGACTGAGAGAGATCTGGAGACGTGGGTCTTGAAACCCTTCAGCAGACCAGCATGGATTTCCTTGACTCAGTCTTTCGAAAAGGCGCAACTTGTGTAGCCCTTTCCTCCAATTGCTGCTGAACTCCCTGAAGTTGGCCCTGTAATTCAACGATTTGGGTCTGTGCTTCCTCTTTCTCTTTGGTTTGTTGCTTTGCAGCCTCCTTTTGGTCAGTTACCTCTTTTTCCACGGCTGCCAGACGCTCCCTCAGCTTTTGGGACTCATCCTGGGCATCCTCCAGTTGCGCTTGCATTTTTGCCATATCTTCCTCCAGTCTGATTTTTTCGTTCTCCACCTCGTAGAAGCGCTTTTTCATCTGGTGATGATTTACATACAATGTATCAGCCCTCAGGTGGATGCCCCCTATTTCATTCTCCACGCTAATGTCGTTTAGGTCCTTATCCTTACGGTGGTACTCGTAGTCATCCAAAGCCATATCTTTCAAGGGCTTTTTCACCTTGGGGACCCTCTTTTCAGTGTGCAACACCATATTGTCCAGGTCAAACCTGGCGCGCTTCTCTACTCCAGCCAGCTCCTCACCTCTCCTCTTTTTCACCTCCTGGAGCCATCTGAAGGAGCTTTGCTCTGCTTGGGCCGCCATGGGCTGATGCTCCGTCATTTCCAACTGTGGTTCGCCGAGCTCCATTTCTCCGAACATAGGATAGGCCAAAGGCAAATCTTGTTGGGGCATCTGTTCGTCTGCGAACAGATGAGGGGAAATGGCGCTTGAGGGTTCAGTCGCCTTTGGGGACGACTCGGCTCGAGGCAGGAGGTTCCTCGAGATGCAAAGAGGGTTTCTCAACAAATACACCTGCTGAAGACGAAGGATGGGGAGAACGCAGGGGTTCTTCAGCGGCGACACCTGGCTGGGTATGACCTAGAGTTTCAAAGGCGCTAGGGTCTTGAAGAAAACACGTCAAATGCCTACTGATCGGACTGGGTGGAAGTAGAAGGTTGGAGTTTCTTGGAAATGGGCTGGGATATGGCAACGAGGACTGGTTTAGCGGAGGTGGAAGAGGGCGCTACAGGCAATGGATCATAAGACTGTTGAGAGAAGATAGAAAGCGTACCTATGAGCTCTGCTTGAGTTGGCGTGTCGAAAACCTGCGTTATCCATGGGCCCACTTCTTCTGGTGGAGGGGTGTCCTCTTTGACAACAATGATTTCTTTAGCGGCAACCTTCTTCTGCGGTGTCACCACGGTCTGCTGCACAACCTCTTTTCGAGGTGTAGCCTTTTTCTTCTTGAACTTCTCAAACCTTTTTCTTTCTTTTTTAGGCTTGGCCGCCTTTTCTTTGGCAGCGGCTGAGGCTGGGGAAATGTTGGTGACTGCTCCCGGAAGAGCCCTAGAGGTTTTAAACTTCAACTTCACCTTTTTCCTCAGAGGCTCTAGAACTTCTTCTGCTGCTTCGGCCAACTGTTCTGACCCTTGTGGCTTTTCAGGGGGTGGCTGCACCATGGGCCCTGCCGTCTGACTCCTCACCACTTCACTGCTGGATCCTCCTTGCACAAGTGGTTGCCTGGGTGGGGCCTGTCCCTTTTGTAGGTGATGGATGCCTCGGGGCACGATATCACGGAACACGATGGGCCGCCACGTGGCGATGTGATTATCATAGAGGTCGGAGAACTGATAGTCATTGGCCAACAATTTTTCAGACTTCTCTTTCTTGGTGTGGGCCCTCGTGATCCACCATTGCGCTATCTTTTCGTCCTTCCAACCCAAACCTTTCACTTTCGGCAACATTCTCCTGTAAGCCTGGGTGTTTGTTTTGTGAGCATCATTATGGGCAGGGTCATACTCCGCCTCAACAAAGTAGAAATCGTGCCAAGGCGGGAACGACTGCATCTCTTCTATATGCCACTCCAGGTCGCCTCTTGACGGATTATTTCGCTCCCCCATGATCTCCTCTTGGCGCGGGCAGGCATGGAAGTTTTTCATCTCTGTGAATTCTTTTACTTTGTCGAGGGGGTCATACCTCCATCGCTGGGGAAGCTCAACCAGGCCGAAACTCAGGAGTGTAGCCGCTAAGTATTCATTCTGCCCATTTGTGTTGACCTCAATATCGCCCCATGTGATTGGGTACTTGAAAATGTGGCCCCATTTTCTCCCTTGACCATATTCCTGGTCTGCATAGTCCATCTGCCGCGCTGCCTCCAAGGCGAATGCATATTCTGTGCAAAAATAAGGCAGGAGGAAGGGTTTGCCTGTGAACCCAAAAATTCTGATCACAAACCCTTGTGTTAATTTGAAAGTGTCGCCTATATTTCCCCGCACAATTCTGTCTCTCATTTCACGGGGGACACGCGGGCATGTGCCGTTGAGGATGGCTAGGGCAGGGCCCAAGAATGCCAAATTGAATTTATAGTATGACTCCCTCCTCGACAAGACCCGAGTCCATTCATACACTGGGAGTTGCATGCCATTTTTGTCCTTGCGCTGGACAGGGATCGTCTTCATCTTGTCGTGCATGTGGAACAGAAATAACCAGGCCAGGAACGAACACTGCCTGAAGGACTGAGTCCTTCCCTCTCTCAGGTCTTGAAGGCGTGTATGCAAACTGTGCGCTACATAATCAGCCCAGTCGAAGAAGACTGGCTTGGTCTCTGGCTTCATGGCGTTGGGGTCATAGAAATCCCCATGCAAATGCACTCTGCGATAGCAACTTGGTAAGGATGAACCACTCCGTCTGCACCGCAGCCCAAGACCCAGGCCAGCATAGAATAGAGTGACTTGCTTTTAAAATTTTCCAGGGGTATTGGCAATTCTGGCCATCGTTTGGGCGGCTCGCGCAGCTGGGACTCCATGAAGGACAACATTTTTGGGTTGTCTGAGTACCTCTCAGTCTGCTCGTCGAGATTGACTCTCCTGACTGTATAATTCCTATCCGGCGAATGACGAGGCGCGAAGGCCATTTGGACAGTCTCCTTATAGAGAGAGAACATAACCGTTCCCTCATGGTCCCGGACTTGTCTGGTGCTTGGCTTGTAATTTCTGGCGATGGCCGCAACCAGCTCTGGACAATGGTGCACCGGTGGGCATAAAAACCAATACAAGTGCGAATAGTAGGCTGCGACGAAAGGATGCGAAGCAGGAACTTTCTTCCGCCACTCTTCTATGGTGCGCCGCAGTTGTTCAATGTTGTAAGAGTAGCTGCCATCCCTGTATCTTATCAAATTGTCCACAGGCAGCGGAGGAGGAACTTGCCCTGCTTGCCTTGATTGGCCTTTTTTCTTAGACGTTGTCCCTGATGCCTTCGCCTTCCCTTTGTCCTTCCTTTCTTTTTTCTTTCCGCTCTCTGGTGTGCCCGAAGCTGCCTGCTCAGATGTTTTACCCTTCTCCTCCACTCTCCCTTTTTCCCATGGCGATGGAACAATTCAAATTCGCAGTTGTTTGCTGGTAAATGTTTCTGAATTTATCCTCTGGTGCAGCTTGGAGTTCGCCTGGGTGAAACTGACAGAGTGAAATGAACGACTGAGCTTTTATGGGAGTGGGTAAAAAATCATCATTAATGGCGAGCGCTGGAGTTAAAGACAGGGTGCACGAAGTGGGTGGGCATGCCGTTATTCTTTGGTGGCCGTGCACAAGATCTCCCTTGGTAGCGCAACCTCTCGATTATTGGCCCAGGGCTTGTCCTTTGCTTTTAATGAAATCAGCTTTGAAAACTGTGCAAGGACCCTTCATTATAACGTGCGCCTTGAAGACGTCACCCGCCGCCACCTTGGCACGCAACCCAATGTTCGTTGTGCTTGAAAATTGTGCCGAAGACGAGCGTCGCTCGAAACTAGGAGCGATTCCTGGAATCGCTGAAAAAATGAGCGATTTGGAGCATTTGGCGTCTTGGCGAGCGACCGGCGTCAACTGGGACTTAGAAAAATCTCCAACTTTGTTTTCTCCCTCATGTCTTTGCCTTGCCAAGGTTCGCTCAAAACTTGAGCGACGACGGTCGTCGCCCGGAAAAACGGGCGACCGCGGGAGTCGCTCCAAAATGGAGCGACTCGACGTCGACACCAACACTTAGCATTTTCTCTTGCGCTTCTTGGACCTTGACGGCGTTCGCTTTTAAATACGAACGAATACCGGAGTCGCTTAAAAAATGAGCGACTTCGGGTGGCTCTCCCATACTTAGAAATTTTTTAGGCTCTTTTCCTTGACGCACCTCGGCTACCAAACTCGCGCTCTACTTTGAGCCTTTTGGGATTTTCGAGTGACCGCTGTCTTCTCTCCTTTTTGGCTTAACTTTGGTGCTTCTCAGGATCGCCACTTTTTGAGGGCGATTTCGGTCATCACCTAGATTTGGAGGGACTTTGAGCGCGGGCTCCTTGCCTTAGCAATTTATTTTCTTTTTTTTTTGGCACTTCGAAGTTCGCTGAATTTTGTGGGCGACCATCGGAGACGTTAACAGATTGAGCGACCACGGGCATTTAGGCAGTTAAACAAATTTTGTGCCCTTTCCCCATTGGTTGAGCCACTTGGAAAATGGCCAGAGTTCGCTGAAAACTTGAGCGACGACGGTCGTCGCCGGCTAAATTAGGCGAACCTCAACAACTTAATCTGCATGGGCACTTAGTGAATTTTTCAATTTTTTCGACCCCATTGATCTCTTCAACCTGAGAACTCAGCAAACCCTGCGTCTTTACTGCTCTGCTACAGGAAACATCCTCTATACAAGAAACATGGCTCTGCATTTTTCTTGGAACAAAAATTTACAACTCGGAGGCTGAACGCTTGGGCTAAAAGCAGGAAAATTACAACTACTAAAAAGCATATTTACATGCAGAAAAACAAATTCAAACTGTAGAAAAGAAAGTATGTACAAGGGAGAAACTTTTGAGATTTTTTCAATGGTGATAGGCTTTCAGATGAAAGCCGTTGACCGGTATAGGAAGGATCTGGCCCTCCATGTCCCGCAGCACAAAGGAGTTAAACTGGTTCACTCGGGCAACCGGAAAGGGGCCTTCCCAGAAGGCGTCGAATTTGTCATGGTTCCTTGGTTTTGCCTTCCAGACATCCCATTTCAGCACTAGATCCCCGATCTTGAAGACCCTGGCTGTAGTCCCTTTCGCGAACCAGTTTCGGGTGGCATCTGTGTGCTTCAAAAAAGCTTCATAAGCTTTTTCCCTCTCTTCCTCAAGCTGCAACAACTGTGCTAACCTGGCATCGAGAGGATCCAGGTTATTTTTTTCATCATCTAGCAGCCAGAGTGCGGGCATCTCGATATGGGTGGGCAAAACAGCCTCCTTCCCGTAGACTAGCGCGTATGGCGACATTTTGATTGACCTTTTGAAAGAGATACGGTCTGCCCATAGCGCTCGGTCCAGGTGCAGGTGCCAGGATCTCTTGTTCCTTTCTAGAGTCTTCTTTATGATCTTCATCAGATTCTTGTTTGTAGACTCGGCTAGGCCGTTTCCCTACGGGTAGTAGTTGGAGGACATCTTGTGGTAAATCCCATACTTGCAGGTAAACTCTGTGAGTACAGCCCCTGCGAACCCTGGTCCGTTGTCCGTCACAATAGCCTCTGGGATCCCGAAGCGAGTGATCAGGCTTTCAAGGAAGGCGATGACCGTCTCCTAGTCGGCATGCTTGGTAGGTATCGCCTCTGCCCATCGGGTGAAGTAATCCGTGGCGGTCAGGATGAACTTATGCCCCGTCGAGGAATTTGGCGATATTGTCCCGATGAAATCAAGGCCCCATTGTTGGAAGGGAGCCTCAGCCTGGATTGGCTGGAGAGGCATTGGCGCATTCTTATTTCGGTCGGTGAACCTTTGACACTTTTCGCATTTTTGGCAGACTGCATATGCATCTGCAAAGATGGTGGGCCAATAATAGCCCGCTCTGATAATTTTCAAGGCCGTAGGCCTTCCTGAGAGATGTCCTCCCGACATTCCAAAATGGAATTCGTCGAGGACCTTTTGTTTCTCTGTCCCCTTGACGCATCGCAAGAGGACACCATCAACATTTTTGAAAAATAGCCCCTCGGGGCGCAGAACATACTTCTGAGACTGGAGCCTAAATCTCCTCCTCTGAGAGGCATTGAGGTGGTCAGGACACATCCCGGTACTGAAGTACCAAACAATTTCATCAGTCCAGTCACTGTCCTCTGCTGAAGAATTGGCAAAGTTTCCCTCTAGGACTGGGTTATCCCATTGACAGGCGGCTACCTCTGCAGCAACACTCCTTGCTAGCTCTTGGCACAGTGCCCGACCTCTGATTAGCTTGGTGGGTCGAACCTCTATGTCAAATTCCTGAATCTTGGCGATCCAACCGGCTCTTTTGTTGCCCAGTTCTCCTTGGATGATGAAACTTCTGACATCTGGATGGACAACAAATACCGTGGTTCTGCTCTGGGAGACGAAGTGCTTGAACTTTTTGAAGGACCTCATGACTGCATGCACTTGTCGTTCGATGAAGTTATACCTCTCTTCATGCGGTTGGATTACCTGGCTTAAGAAGGCAAACGGGCCGCTCTTCGCCATCATCCCCTTTCTGTGTCAGGACTGCAGCATAGCTTTCAGGCTCTCCCACTACATACAGGATGAAATCCTTGGAATAATCTGGGTTTATCAGCACAGGTGCCTGAGCAATCCTAGCCTTGATCTCTTCAAAGGCCTTTTTCCTCTCCTCAGTCCAGACAAACTCGACATCTTTCTTCAGGAGTTCGGCCATTGGTTTGATAACTTGAGCAAAATCGGGCACGAACTTCCTCACGAAGTTAATCTGGCCAAAGAAGGACTGCAGCCCTTTCTTGTTAATTGGGATCGGCAATCGGAGAAGAGCCTCTGCTCTGTCGGGGTCAACTGCAAGGCCCTTTTCAGAAATCACATGGCCTAGTAGTTTTCCTTCCTTCACAGCAAAGACCGACTTCTTGGGATTAATAGATATGCCGAATTCACGACACCTTTCAAACACTTGCCGCAGATGGGAGGCATGTTCTTCTCTTCTGTGTGAAAACACAGTCATGTCATCCAAATAGATGACAATAATTTTGTTTAACAGCTCACGGAATGCCAGGTCCATGGCTCTCTGGAATGTAGCCCCTGCATTAGACAGACCGAAGGGCATGCGCTGATAGGCAAACGTCCCCCATTTGGTGGTGAATGCCGTCTTGTGTTGATCCTCGTCCTTCACCCAGATCTGATTGTAGCCAGAGAATCCATCTAGGAGAGAGAATCGTTGAGCTCCTGCGACCACATGAAGAATTTGATCGATTTGTGGGAGCGGATAGTGGTCCTTCAGCGAGGCCTGGTTTAGATTGCGGAAATCCACGCAGAGGCGAATGTCCCCATTCTTCTTTCTAACCGGGACCAGATTCGCAACCCAAGAAGAATGCTTGATGGGATAGATGATTTTTGCTTCCAGCATCTTCAAGAGTTCGACTCTCATCAGCGTCTCGATCTTTGGGTTGACCGGCCTCTGTTTTTGTCTGCAGGGTTTCACCCCTTCTTCCAGCTCTATGGTGTGCTGGATGATCTCTCTATCATACCCTTTCAAGTCCTGGTAACACCAAGCAACAATGTTTGGGTACTCTTTGCACAAGGCCCGAATTTGCTCCAATTCCTCTGGAGTGCATCCTGTGCCGACTTTGATCACCTTTTCGGGCTCTAGCTCCAGATCTCTGTACTGCTTGGAGTCCACTTTGATCCGATGAGATATTGCTCTATCATTTTGATCAAACAGGCTCTCTAGGGTAATGAGCCCCTTTGGGACATGGTTATTTTTTAACTGTATCAACCCCTCATACTGCTCGTCATTAGGGTCTCTACCTTCAATTGTACTAGCTTCATGAATAAAAAAATTGATGATTTCCTCGTCACAGTCGAACACCTGCCAGTGGGTGTCCCTATCAGGCACAAAAGGCCTGTAAATAGTACGTATATGTTTCGACTTGCATAGTGTCATCAGCCGGGACGTACCTGGCTCCAACAGACGCCAAGATATCAGCATGTTTATTTTTCTCCCGGGAGATGGCTTTAACATTGAGGGACTCAAATGATTCCATTAAGTCCCAGACCCGATTGTGGTACGCCTTGAGGTAATGCTTCTTTGAGAGGCACTTATTGGTGATCTGCTTGCATACCAGCTCTGAATCTCCAAAGATCTGCAGCTGCTTGATCCCCAACCTCTCTGCTTTCTTCAAACCCAAACACAGGGCTTCATACTCGGCCGCATTGTTAGTGCAACTCCACGCTAGCCTGTAGCAATAATCTTTCTGCTCTCCCGAGGGTGAGACTAGAAGGACCCCTGCTCCGGTGCCGTTCTTGCATCGGGTGCCGTCAAAGTATAGCTTCCACAGCTCATTCGGGGCAGGGCCTATGTCTTCTTTCGCCGTCTCCTTCGGCTTCTCAGGCTGGGTGATAGAGTAGCAGCCTATGTCTGATTCAATCATGGCATTAAAATCAAGCAGGGAGAATTCATCCTCCGCTTGTAGCTGCTCTATGGCCTCTTCCACCAGGTCCACTTCTTCTAACTCTTCAGTCATCAGATGGACCGATTCATTTTGCTGCTCCTCCTCGGGCATTTTTTCAACCAGGAAAGTGGAAGGTTTTTCATTGTAGATCTTCACTTTCCTCCCTTTGAAGGGGACCTCCATATGAGAGTAGTCCAGAGACAGGTATCCACCCAGCTTGGCGGTGAATTCCCTCGAGAGGCACATGCCGAAGTAGGGTTCCAGGTCAACGACCACAACTTCTTGAATCACCACGATCTCAGGCGCCTTGTGTAGCTGGATAGGGATATCCTTGATGACGCCCACTGTTTTCACAGGAGTGCCATCTAGTTGCAGGACACCTTGGCTGCTCCGCGTGTATTCCATGCCGATCTCTTCACAGACTGCCCTTGGCATGACGGTGGTTGATGTGCCAGAATCAATCATGCAGTTGTGCACCACGCATCCTTCCATCCGCAGAGACAAATAAAAAGGAGGTGGTCTGTTCTTCCCCGTGATTGAAGTTGTCAGAGGCTGAGCTAACACGGGTTGTGGTGGCTTTCCTCCTTTAACAGTTTTTCGAGACTCTTGCAACAGATCCACCTGCCCGGGGAGTTGTAGGGCATCGTACATGCTTATCTTTGCCGGGGTCTTCTTGAGCTCGTCAACAATGTTGTAGGCCGAAGTAGTGGGCCCCTCAGTTTCTTTCGTCGGCTCATACCTGGTGCGATACTGCTGCGTTGCCTCGACCCTTTGCCGCTTTGTCAACGACGGGTACTTGAGCTTTTCTCGCGCCTGCTCCTTGGTTTCAGCCGGAGGTTGGGTCACTGGAGCCTTTGCTGGTGGTGGGTTCTCTTTCGCCGGTGGAGGCAAAGGAACCATGTCAGGGAGCTTTCGAGGCAGGCTGCACCTTTTCTCGCCTGGTATACACCTTCAGAGGTTGCATTTGGGCTGCGTCCACTTCGATTGGCTTCTTACCACCCTTGGTCAGAATTGACATCGGGTCCTCCTCAAAGACCGCGAAGTTGCGCTCTTCTTCCCGAATCATGTTAACTTGATCATCCGGGTTGCTGCTTGCAAGAGTCTGGACATAATGCTGATGCAGCATGCAACTGTCTTCTCCGTGAGGATCATTGCAAGTGGAGCACCAGTGCACACGATCTGAGGTGCTCGGCTCAGCGTTGTTAGCAACATTCCTTGCTGGAGGCCTATTGGCTTGAGCCGCTTGGTCTCTTGTCAGCGTCGGAGGAGGATAGGATCTCCTAGGGATGAATTCTTGCTGGGCCTGCTTCTTTTTCAAGATTGCCATGTCATTGGACAACGTTCGGTAGCCAGAAGCAAGAGACTGTACCTCTTGCAGAATCTTAGTCTGTATATCAATATTGGGTTGGGCTGATTGGGCTGGCGGAGGCAATGGTGCTAACGACGGGATTGGGGGCACTGAATTGAGATACTACTGGTGCGGGATTCCACGATGGGTTTTGATATGCAGAAGATGCGGAAGGGGTTTGGGCAGATGCACTAGGATATTGTGATTGAGGGAAATCAGGGTAAATTGGTGCCTGCATCTTAGGCGGGAGCCTACCGATAGCAATCAAATCCAGCTCTGCCTTTTGGGCCAGCTCGTACAACTCGGGGAAAGTGTTGATATTGGAAAACTTGATGATCATACTGATATCCGAGTTGAAGGCTCTGAGGTAGTAGTAGGCAGCTTGTCCAGCGGTAGGCCGCAGTTCAATGGGTACTCTTTTCCAGGATCTTGCAAACCTCACATTGAAATCCGATATCTCCTCTTGTTGATGTCGTTGGATGGTTTGAAACTGATGCAACAACGAGGACGGATCTGCGGACTCATTGAATCCTTTCACTAGTTGCCCCGCTAGTTGGCCCCATCCAGTGATAGCGTCGGTTGGCAAGGATCTATACCAATATAGGAGCTTCCCGCGTAAAGAGAGAGCCAACAACCGTACCATGACACTTTCATCAGTGATGGCGTGGAGCGCAGCCAGGGCCAGTATGTCTTGAATGTGTTCATAGGTCGTCTTCCCAGTCCCGTCATACGTAGGTATAGCCTTCAAGGCGACAGCGGGAACAACGGCTTGCCCAACTAAATTGAGAGGGCCTGTAGAGTCCCAGACTAGAAACAGCTGGAGCAACAGGCGATTGATTTGCTTGTTCTGCTGCTGGTTCTGCTGATTTTGGTTTGATGGTACATTCGCCATATTAGCGTTCAGATTAGGCTGAACGAGTGCTCCAAGAACAACTAACAGTGAGTCGGGCTGGACCAGATTGTCTTGATGGTCTGGAGAGTTCGGAGGATCTTGCTCGTCAACTGGAGCTTCTTGTAAAAATGCTTCGTCTTGGTAGGCGCGATACTCAACTAGCCTGGGGCGTTCTTCGATAGCAGTAATGTCAAGCTCGTAAAACTCAGGCTCTTCCTCCGCGTTTCTAACTCTCCATCTTGTATGCATGAAGGGCTTAAAAGCTTGGACCAGTCTTCGAGACTCGGAAGATATTCAGGTTCAACAGAGTCGCCAGGTGTTCAGATTCGATAGCACTGAAGCGAACACCGATACTTCAATACCGCTTATGAGGTGGAACACTCGTGTCCCACCGGGCGTGCCAGAGAAACTGTTGGTTACGAATCTGCCATTTAGGAAAGGATTTTAGTCTTTTGTGCCCTAGATTCGCCCAACAGATTGAAAGGCCGGAAGGAAGGGATGCCTTTCGTGCCAATCTCCGGAGAAGGCCGGCTCCTATACTACACTACTAAGGGTTTTTAGATAAGAGAACAGGAAAGAGAATTGTAAAATGCAGAAAGAAATGTAAATATCATGCGGTTTGGGTGGGAAAGAACAAGCAACACGATTACTAGCTAATACACAAACCAACAACAATCAAAACAAAGCATGTAACATAAACTGTCACTGCGATTCCTTCCTATGTATCCTTCAGTTTCGTATTCCAGATTCAATTAATTGCCAATGCTTAAATTCAGAGTTCAGAATTACAACAATCAGAAAAATAAATGAACACGGAGCAGAAATACTAGCAGAAGGCAGCATAAAAGAAAGAGACAAATGTCAGAGCCAAGGATGCTTTAGTATTGGAAGCAAGTGTTTGTTATAGCAGAGCTTTCTAGCAATATGTTCCCCCCTTTTTACAATGAAAGTCCACTGCTATTTATAGCAGAATTTCCCCCCCGATACAATGATGCACGGAATCCAAAAACTGCAAAAGCTGCCGAGATTAGACCCTTGTTGGCCGTGAGCGTACCTGCAACAAGATTCACCTAAATCTGGTACAGCTCCGAACAGATCTGGTGGTTGAGAAGGCACGTCTGATCAATGCGGTAGGTGCAGTACAAACTGCTGTTGAATGCTTGTTGTCAATGTTCACCTACCCTGTACTTTTGAAGTACACCTTCTGCTCTATCTTGTCAGACTCGAATCTCGAAATCCATGCATCTTCTGCCTGAGTCCGAGGTTCGCTGAAATGGAGGGGGTTGACCAAAGTCGCTGAATAAAAACAGCGACCCCGGGAGTCGCTCCAGAATGGAGCGAACCGGGCTACGCACTTGCCTTAGAAAAATCTGCGATTGGTCCTTTTTTGGTAGCAGTCGCTGAATGGGGGGGCGACGACGGTCGTTGGCTGATAGTAGCAATGCCGGGAGTCACTCAAAAAATGAGCGACCGACGTCAATCAGGCAACCTTATGCCTTAGAAAAAATTCCTGAGACCCTTGCCCGTGGTCGCGGAAAAACTGCAGCGATGTCGGGTATCGTGTTGGCAATTTTGGGTACCTTGAGTACATTGCCTTTGCCTAAGTTTAGGTGTTGTCATTGATGTCAAGGAGCTATTGGTAGATGTTGTTTTTGATGTCAAGGAGTTCTTGGAGCAATTTGTTTTTATGTCTAAGGATGTGTTTTGATGACGGTTTCAGCTGGTCAGTAAGTCTCCAAGAAATTCAGAGTAGCCCAGTTGCCAAAAATCCAGAAAAAGATAAGTTAGAAAAAGTTTGTAGGCTGCTGGAAAAACTGTCGCGATTTCGCGACATGTTTGAGGAGAGAGAAAGGTTGGCCAAACATGTCGCGATTTCGCGACATGTTTGAGGAGAGAGAAAGGTTGGCCAAAATTGTCGCGATTTCGCGACATGTTTGAGGAGAGAGAAAGGTTGGCCAAAACTGTCGCGATTTCGCGACATGTAGGAAGGCAGAGGCAAAGTGGGCAAAAGTGTCACGATTTCGCGACAAGTTTCGAAGAAGTTGTACGGATGCAGAAAGTGTCGCGATTTCGCGACAAGTTGAGCTGGTAGTGTTGAGTTGCAGGAAGTGTCGCGATTTCGCGACAAGTTTCGAAGAAGTTGTACGGATGCAGAAAGTGTCGCGATTTCGCGACAGGTTGAGTTGGCAGCTTGCAGTTGGCAAAAGCGTCGCGATTTCGCAACATGTTCCAGTTTCGCGAACAGTTGACAAGAAAGAGCTTAAGGCAGTGAAAGCGTCGCGATTTCGCGACATGTTTCATTTTCGCTAGTGCAAACCAAGAAAAGGATGAAGGAGCAAGAGGTGTCGCGATTTCGCGATAGAGTTGCTGATGACGTCAGCTAAAGGCAAAGATGTCTCGATTTCGCGACAGTAGCGGAGAAAAAGGCTTTGCAGTCCAGAACGTCGCGATTTTGCGACAAGAATCATGATGACGTCAGCAAAAGGCAAAGGTGTCGCGATTTCGCGACAGTAGCGGAGAAGAAGGCTTTGCAGTCCAGAGCGTCGCGATTTCGCAACAAGAATCATGATGACGTCAGCAAGAGGCAAAGGTGTCGCGATTTCGCGACAGTAGCGAAGAAGAAGGCTTTGCAGTCCAGACCGTCGCGATTTCGCGACAAGAATCAGGATGACGTCAGCAAGAGGCAAAGGTGTCGCAATTTCGCGACAGTAGCGGAGAAGGCATTGAAGTCTAGAGCGTCGCGATTTCGCGACAAGAGTCATGATGACGTCAGCAAAAGCTGTAGTGTCGCGATTTCGCGACAACAAACCAAAGAAGGTGTACGACTGACAAAGGCGTAGTGATATCGCGACATGTTTGAGTGTCGTGCGAGAAAAACTACAGACACGACGAGAGGCGGTTGAAGCCGACGAAGTTAACCTTGGCCGACGAAGTTTAAGGTTTTACAGCCGACGTGTTAGAAGATTGAACAGCCGACTAAAGAACAAGATTTTATCTTGAGATTGTGAGTATTTAAAGGAGGACTGTTTGAGCAATTTTGTGTGTGGATGAAGTGTGCGTTCGAAGTGTGGCGTTTGCAGAGTTAGTGCGACTAGTGAGGTTCGAGTATCGAAAAGCAGAGAGCGAAGTTTGACTGCAGCATTAGAGTGCATTTCGTTGAATCTTCTAAGTGTCAAAGACTGTGGTGCTGTTTGCGCGGAGAATGTGCTGTTGTTTGTGAAGAAGACTGTACGAAAAGAATGAGCTGTTGTGATTACACATAGGCGCATAAATTGCTGTGCATTCGAATGCTGCAGTGATTGCGAAGACTATGCAAAGGGTGGAATTAGATTTAAGGACAGTTGTGATTGCAACTGTGTTCACGCGATCTGTGTAAAAGAAAACAAAGTGAGCAAAGTAGATGCTTGTTGTAATTGCGAAACGATTGTGAAGAACGAACGACGGTGAAGAGTTGTTCTCCAACCAAGTACAAAAAGAAGCAGAGGAAGAGGACAGAAGCTGTACCAAACCGAAGGATCGTGTTTTGGTGCGAGAAAAGAGGATCAGCTTGCCGTGACAGTTGAGGACGAGAGATCTCCGACGAGAGCGAGAGAAGAAGGTGTTTTCCGTGGAAAGAGTTCCACTTGCTAAGGGCAAAAAGAGATAGAGGTCTTCTAGAGGATCACTAGCAAAGCAGATTTAGGGGAAGGTGTCTCCTTTGAGCCGAGGCTCATAAATATTGTAATCGGGAAGGATTCCCAGAGGTTTTAAGTAAGGGGGAGAGTTTTCAAGAGAAGAGGAAAGCTTCAAGTCAGGGGGAGCAAAACTTGAAGAGTTTGATTTCAGTTTTGGCTCTTGAAAGATGTGTTTTAGTTAAGGATTGCCATCAATGACAAAGGGGGAGATTGTTGGCAATTTTGGGTACCTTGAGTACATTGCCTTTGCCTAAGTTTAGGTGTTGTCATTGATTGATGTCAAGGAGCTATTGGTAGATGTTGTTTTTGATGTCAAGGAGTTCTTGGAGCAATTTGTTTTTATGTCTAAGGATGTGTTTTGATGACGGTTTCAGCTGGTCAGTAAGTCTCCAAGAAATTCAGAGTAGCCCGATTGCCAAAAATCCAGAAAAAGATAAGTTAGAAAAAGTTTGCAGGCTGCTGGAAAAACATGTCGCGATTTCGCGACATGTTTGAGGAGAGAGAAAGGTTGGCCAAAACTGTCGCGATTTCGCAACATTTTTGAGGAGAGAGAAAGGTTGGCCAAACATGTCGCGATTTCGCGACATGTTTGAGGAGAGAGAAAGGTTGGCCAAAACTGTCGCGATTTCGCGACATGCAGGAAGGCAGAGGCAAAGTGGGCAAAAGTGTCGCGATTTCGCGACAAGTTTCGAAGAAGTTGTACGGATGCAGAAAGTGTCGCGATTTCGCAACAAGTTGAGCTGGCAGTGTTGAGTTGCAGGAAGTGTCGCGATTTCGCGACAAGTTTCGAAGAAGTTGTACGGATGCAGAAAGTGTCGCGATTTCGCGACAGGTTGAGTTGGCAGCTTGCAGTTGGCAAAAGCGTCGCGATTTTGCGACATGTTCCAGTTTCGCGAACAGTTGACAAGAAAGAGCTTAAGGCAGCGAAAGCGTCGCGATTTCGCGACATGTTTCATTTTCGCTAGTGCAAACCAAGAAAAGGATGAAGGAGCAAGAGGTGTCGCGATTTCGTGACAGAGTTGCTGATGACGTCAGCTAAAGGCAAAGATGTCGCGATTTCGCGACAGTAGCGGAGAAAAAGGCTTTGCAGTCCAGAACGTCGCGATTTTGCGACAAGAATCATGATGACGTCAGCAAAAGGCAAAGGTGTCGTGATTTCGCGACAGTAGCGGAGAAGAAGGCTTTGCAGTCCAGAGCGTCGCGATTTCGCGACAAGAATCATGATGACGTCAGCAAGAGGCAAAGGTGTCGCGATTTCGCGACAGTAGCGAAGAAGAAGGCTTTGCAGTCTAGAGCGTCGCGATTTCGCGACAAGAATCAGGATGACGTCAGCAAGAGGCAAAGGTGTCGCGATTTCGCGACAGTAGCGGAGAAGGCATTGAAGTCTAGAGCGTCGCGATTTCGCGACAAGAGTCATGATGACGTCAGCAAAAGCTGTAGTGTCGCGATTTCGCGACAACAAACCAAAGAAGGTGTACGGCAGACAAAGGCGTAGCGATATCGTGACATGTTTGAGTGTCGCGCGAGAAAAGCTACAGAGCAGCAGAGGCGGTTGAAGCCGACGAAGTTAACCTTGGCCGACGAAGTTTAAGGTTTTACAGCCGACGTGTTAGAAGATTGAACAGCCGACTAAAGAACAAGATTTTATCTTGAGATTGTGAGTATTTAAAGGAGGACTATTTGAGCAATTTTGTGTGTGGATGAAGTGTGCGTTCGAAGTGTGGCGTTTGCAGAGTTAGTGCGACTAGTGAGGTTCGAGTATCGAAAAGCAGAGAGCGAATTTTGACTGCAGCATTAGAGTGCATTTCGTTGAATCTTCTAAGTGTCAAAGACTGTGGTGCTGTTTGCGCGGAGAATGTGCTGTTGTTTGTGAAGAAGACTGTGCGAAAAGAATGAGCTGTTGTGATTACACATAGGCGCATAAATTGCTGTGCATTCGAATGCTGCAGTGATTGCGAAGACTATGCAAAGGGTGGAATTAGATTTAAGGACAGTTGTGATTGCAACTGTGTTCACGCAGTCTGTGTAAAAGAAAACAAAGTGAGCAAAGTAGATGCTGCTGTAATTGCGAAACAGTTGTGAAGAACGAACGACAGTGAAGAGTTGTTCTCCAACCAAGTACAAAAAAGAACAGAGGAAGAGGACAGAACTGTACCAAACCGAAGGACTGTGTTTTGGTGTAGAAAAGAGGATCGACTTGCTGTGACAGATTTGAGGACGAGAGATCTCCGACCGGAGCGAGAGAAGACGGGTGTTTTCCGTGGAAAGAGTTCCACTTGCTAAGGGCAAAAAGAGATAGAGGTCTTCTAGAGGATCACTAGCAAAGCAGATTTAGGGGAAGGTGTCTCCTTTGAGCTGAGGCTCATAAATATTGTAATCGGGAAGGATTCCTAGAGGTTTTAAGTAAGGGGGAGAGTTTTCAAGAGAAGAGGAAAGCTTCAAGTCAGGGGGAGCAAAACTTGAAGAGTTTGATTTCAGTTTTGGCTCTTGAAAGATGTGTTTTAGTTAAGGATTGCCATCAATGACAAAGGGGGAGATTGTTGGCAATTTTGGGTACCTTGAGTACATTGCCTTTGCCTAAGTTTAGGTGGTCATTGATTGATGTCAAGGAGCTATTGGTAGATGTTGTTTTTGATGTCAAGGAGTTCTTGGAACAATTTGTTTTTATGTCTAAGGATGTGTTTTGATGACGGTTTCAGCTGGTCAGTAAGTCTCCAAGAAATTCAGAGTAGCCCAGTTGCCAAAAATCGAGAAAAAGATAAGTTAGAAAAAGTTTGCGAGATTTCTTTGGACAAACATGTCGCGATTTCGCGACATGTTTGAGGAGAGAGAAAGGTTGGCCAAAACTGTCGCGATTTCGCGACATGTTTGAGGAGAGAGAAAGGTTGGCCAAAACTGTCACGATTTCGCATTTCGCGACATGTTTGAGGAGAGAGAAAGGTTGGCCAAACATGTCGCGATTTCGCGACATGTTTGAGGAGAGAGAAAGGTTGGCCAAAACTGTCGCGATTTCGCGACATGCAGGAAGGCAGAGGCAAAGTGGGCAAAAGTGTCGCGATTTCGAGACAAGTTTCGAAGAAGTTGTACGGATGCAGAAAGTGTCGCGATTTCGCGACAAGTTGAGTTGGCAATGTTGAGTTGCAGGAAGTGTCGCGATTTCGCGACAAGTTTCGAAGAAGTTGTACGGATGCAGAAAGTGTCGCGATTTCGCGACAAGTTGAGTTGGCAGCTTGCAGTTGGCAAAAGCGTCGCGATTTCGCGACATGTTCCAGTTTCGCGAACAGTTGACAAGAAAGAGCTTAAGGCAGCGAAAGCGTCGCGATTTCGCGACATGTTTCATTTTCGCTAGTGCAAACCAAGAAAAGGATGAAGGAGCAAGAGGTGTCGCGATTTTGCGACAGAGTTGCTGATGACGTCAGCTAAAGGCAAAGATGTCTCGATTTCGCGACAGTAGCGGAGAAAAAGGCTTTGCAGTCCAGAACGTCGCGATTTCGCGACAAGAATCATGATGACGTCAGCAAAAGGCAAAGGTGTCGCGATTTCGCGACAGTAGCGGAGAAGAAGGCTTTGCAGTCCGGAGCGTCGCGATTTCGCGACAAGAATCATGATGACGTCAGCAAGAGGCAAAGGTGTCACGATTTCGTGACAGTAGCGGAGAAGAAGGCTTTGCAGTCCAGAGCGTCGCGATTTCGCGACAAGAATCAGGATGACGTCAGCAAGAGGCAAAGGTGTCGCGATTTCGCGACAGTAGCGGAGAAGAAGGCATTGAAGTCTAGAGCGTCGCGATTTCGCGACAAGAGTCATGATGACGTCAGCAAAAGGCTGTAGTGTCGCGATTTCGCGACAACAAACCAAAGAAGGTGTACGACAGACGAAGGCGTAGCGATATTGCGACATGTTTGAGTGTCGCGCGAGAAAAGCTACAGCACAGCAGAGGCGGTTGAAGCCGACGAAGTTAACCTTGGCCGACGAAGTTTAAGGTTTTACAGCCGACGTGTTAGAAGATTGAACAACCGACTAAAGAACAAGATTTTATCTTGAGATTGTGAGTATTTAAAGGACTGTTTGAGCAATTTTGTGTGTGGATGAAGTGTGCGTTCGAAGTGTGGCGTTCGCAGAGTTAGTGCGACTAGTGAGGTTCGAGTATCGAAAAGCAGAGAGCGAAGTTTGACTGCAGCATTAGAGTGCATTTCGTTGAATCTTCTAAGTGTCAAAGACTGTGGTGCTGTTTGCGTGGAGAATGTGCTGTTGTTTGTGAAGAAGACTGTGCGAAAAGAATGAGCTGTTGTGATTACACATAGGCGCATAAATTGCTGTGCATTCGAATGCTGCAGTGATTGCGAAGACTATGCAAAGGGTGGAATTAGATTTAAGGACAGTTGTGATTGCAACTGTGTTCACGCATTCTGTGTAAAAGAAAGCAAAGTGAGCAAAGTAGATGCTGCTGTAATTGCGAAATAGTTGTGAAGAACGAACGACAGTGAAGAGTTGTTCTCCAACCAAGTACAGAAAAGAACAGAGGAAGAGGACAGAACTGTGCCAGACCGAAGGACTATGTTTTGGTGCGAGAAAGAGGACCGACTTGCTTGTGACGATTTGAGGACGAGAGAACTCCAGCCAGAGCAGAGAAGACATGTGTCTTCCGTGGAAAGAGTTCCACTTGCTAAGGGCAAAAAGAGATAGAGGTCTTCTAGAGGATCACTAGCAAAGCGATTTAGGGGAAGGTGTCTCCTTTGAGCTGAGGCTCATAAATATTGTAATCGGGAAGGATTCCCAGAGGTTTTGATATAACTTTTAGTGGAAAAGTTTTATCCGTGGAGTAGCCCACCTTGGGTGAACCGCGTAAATTGCTGTGTCTCATTTTGTGTTGCTTCTTATGCACTGTTTTACTGCTGTTATTACTGCTATCTTATTCTGCATGTTAATGGTTTGAAAGCTGTATTGATAGATAAATTTAAAAGAGGTCTTATACTGTTCACCCCCCCCTCTCAGTATAAGCTTGTGTTCTTCATATCGCTCCAAAATGGAGCGACCGGTGTCAACCCCTGAAAACTGTACCTGCTGGCGGTCGCTTGAAAACTGGGCGATGACAGCGGTCGTTGGCGGAATTGATCGACGACGGGAGTCGCTCCAAAATGGAGCGACCAACGTAAATTTTGCATTATCTTTCACCCGTCGACGATGGTCGTTGAAAATCGGGGCGATCGATGTCGGTCGCTGAAAAGCGGAGTGACTGCGGCATCACTTGGATAAGGGAGCGACTGGCATCAACGCCAATACTTAGACACTTTTTGTCCTTCTTCTTTGCCTGTTGACCGCGATCGCTAAAACAAAGAGCGACAATGGGCATCGCTGACAGAAATGAGCGACCGGTGTTGGTCACCACCAAACGGAGCTACCGGCGTCGATAAACACAGGCGCTTTTCGCTTGCTCACCCTTGTTGACTGCGGTCGCTGAAGAAAGGAACGATCGACATTGAGCACTGAAAAACCGAGCGACCGGCGTCAATAGCTCATACTTAGAATTTTTTACGTCTTTTCTCCTCTCGTTGTGGTTCGCTGGAAACTACAGCGACGACAGGCGTCGTTGGAAAGAAAGGGCGATGATGGGGGGTCGCTCTAGAATGGAGCGACCGCAGGAAATTCACACTTAGTCAAATTTTAACACTCTTTTCCCACTTGCCTTGCTGCGTGGAGTTGCCGAAATTCGTCGGAGAGAGGCGTAAGGCTGGGAATCGCTGGAAAGAGGGAGCGACTCCCAGGATCGCTCCAAAAGTGAGCGACCAAGGGAGTGCCCCTGACTTAGACAAAACTGGGCTTTTCCCAAACCCTGCAGAACCTGCTGAACACTTGGAAAATAAAACTGGAAACTGAAAACATGAAATCTGCCTGGACAAAGCTGGAAAGGAAGGAGGAAGGAAGAATCTGGTCCAAACAGTTGCAGCAGTAATTTTTTCAGATTTTTCAAAATTTTTACCCCTTAGCAAAATGTGGCAATGAAGCATTTGATTTTAAGTGTTTTTTTGAATGACCATATCCAAATTTTTTAGTAGTTAAATAATCTCTCAAACTTTTGATGGCATGACATTTCTATTGAGTGTTACTTGTGAGCTCTCAGATATACATGATAATAATTCAATAAATTATATAATCTCTATTGTGTTTTTTATTAGTTTGTGCGGCAGAGAATGCTTTATGTTGTTTTGACTTGTTTGAACTTGACGAAAGAAATATGATCTTCAAATAAATCCTTTTAGCATTTACCAAACCTGTGGCTCAATTTTTGCAATCTTGTGTTTGTTACATGATTATACCCAAAGTTGTTAGTTAAATAATCACTCATTGGATGGCTTCACATTTCTGTTTGGTCTAGTATTGTGTTGATTAAAATTCAAGATATGATATAAGCTCTGTTCTAGTGTTTATTACTTTGTGTGGGAGAGATTGTTTATGTTGCTTGTATGTAATTGACAACAAAATATGATCTTCAAAGAAATCCTATTATGTTGCTTGTATGTAATTGACAACAAAATATGATCTTCAAAGAAATCCTATTAACTTTGCATGATAATAATTCAATAAATTATATAATCTCTGTTGTGTTTTTTATTAGTTTGTGCGACAAAGAATGCTTTATGTTGTTTTGACTTGCTTGAACTTGACGAAAAAAATATGATCTTCAAAGAAATCCTTTTAGCATTTACCAAACTTGTGGCTCAATTTTTGCAATCCTGTGTTTGTTACATGATTATACCCAAAGTTGTTAGTTAAATAATCACTTATTGGATGGCTTCACATTTCTGTTTGGTCTAGTATTGCGTTGATTAAATTTCAAGATATGATATAAGCTCTGTTCTAGTGTTTATTACTTTGTGTGGGAGAGAATGGTTTATGTTGCTTGTATGTAATTGACAACAAAATATGATCTTCAAAGAAATCCTATTAACTTTTACCATAATGGGAGCTCATTTTGTAAATTTTCTTTGTTTTGAGGTTTGATTTTAATGGGTTTTGTTTGCAAGTTGGATTTCTTAGTTCTGTTTATGTACACCCAAACCTTTGGACACTCTATGAGTGATGTATGTATATGAGTCGTGATTTATTGTATGGCTTACAAAGATATTTTGTTTCTTTTATATTCCTGTCATTTCTGGTGGAAGAGGAGCTCAGAAAAAGACATTAATACAGTCTATGTAATGTCTGGTTGGTTTTATGGAATTTTTCTGTTCTAGGTATACCCCATATGCTCCTAAATTAATTTGCTTTATCATCTTCAGGAATGCACTGCATTTACCGCTAAATTTGTTGCATTTCAGCCTATTCAATGATCTGAATATGGCCTAGCTAAATATGTTGTCAAAAATTAAAGATTCAAAACTGAGCAATTTTAAGCCACACAAGCTTATGATATGCCATTTACTTGGAAGAGTTAGAAAGTTTGTTGCTTTTTATTAGAATGATAAATGTCGTGGTAATTTCTCTTTATTTGATTTTAGTTTTCCTTTTTAGTGGATCAATTTGGAAACTCTTTTGACACGGGGTGGACCATTGTTGATTTATAGTCATCCTTTTTCCTGGTTCACCATTAAAATTCCTATAGTGGATTTTCTCTTTGGAGAGTATGCATAATCCCTAAGGAGGAGGCATTATCAAACTTGGAATCCCTTTGGCTTAGAAGTTGCAACAAAGGAGTTTGTACTTGACCAAAATTCACCTAGGCCTTGCATCTGACCTCATTGATTAGCCTGCCTAAAGGTGGCTCAATCTACGGAATATGAGGAGCTAACCCGATGGGAGCTTGAATCTGGGTCAACATTACGGCAATTGCCCCAGCCTCCACCTTTTACTGCAAGGTCATGACCTGCTTAATGCCCGACAATTTTCTAGTTATGATTCAGAATGAAACTTGCTTACTAGTCATGCCTCAATGGCTTTTTTTTTCGTTGAAACCTATGGCCATGTTCTGTTTTGACGAGGGCATATCATTTCCACAGATGTAGATATAGCTACTCTGCTGAAATTTTTCATCTATGATAAGGCCATGTGTATGGTAAGTTTGGTATTTGAGCATGCTTTGCGCAACAACATGGCATCTTCTTCTTGAGAGGGAATCCCACCCATGCTGTCCCAGTCAATATCAAGCTCACAAGTGGTCTAAGGATACAGAATCAGATTATGTTAATGTTTTTTTTGCAGACAAGTCTCCTTTGGTATTCACTAATATGAAAGAATATTGAGCTAATATTACATGTTTTAATACATTACTAATATGTAATATGTCTTGCTGTTCTACTGGATATCATGATTTTCTTTGCCCTTATTTTAGCTGAACAACAGAATAATACAGAAGTTTTTTACTTACAACTGTTTACTGTGCATGGGCAGGCTATGTTAAGTTTTTCAATATAATGTTTTGCAACATACAGATTCTCAATTCATGCCTAGGAGATTTTGGAGCAGTTATTGTCCCTTCAAAAATATTATGATTTCACAAGTCTTCATGCTGGACATGGCAAAGTCATGTGTGCTTTTGGTGGCATGCTAACTTCAACAATTGTCATTAATGAGGCAGTGCAATAGTATCCATGAAACCACGTCCAGTATGTAATAGCACATGACATTATACAAGCATGTGTTCATCATTCGACTCTTCCATTTTTGAGATAGGAGTGGGTTATTGTTTGTAAATGTTTGTATAGATATTGGGTAATTGTTTGGTCTTATGGGACCTTAAGCTTTTGAGCTTGCATATTTTGAATATGATGTAAAAAGTCATGAAAACCCTACAGTTGGAGGGGCACTAAGAAACATGGCAGGGACAAAATCAAGAGTTCATATACTTTGTAGACAAAAGTGACTACTCTGGCCTTATTCTTAGGTAGAGAAGTGAGCTGGCTAAGGAGGACTAGCATTGAAGTGTTTACTTTTTTGGTCTTCAGGATTCCAAATCTTGGAGTTTCCCTTTTGGGTATCATGTAAAAGCATACAGAAAGAGGCATTATTCATACAGATACTGAACTGAATTATTTAGAGAATACAGTTGGTATATCTGTCTAATATGTCAGGAGGTAACAATAAAATGGTGCAATAATCAAACTATAGTTAATGTGAAGGAAGTTAACCTCAATCACTGGATATTATAGACTAGGGTAAACAAATTAAATAAACAACAAATATGAAAGTTTGCTGGTGACAAGAATATATGATAAGGCTCTAGGTAAATTTCTCTTATGAGAGAATTTGTCATGTGATACACAAGAAACAGAATTGTGTTGGCGTTTATGAAGTAGATGCATGGGTTAAGAAGAGTAGGTGCAGAATAAATAATGAGTATGAGACAAATAAAGCTTTAGAGAAAATCCTGAGCACTTTATGTTACTTGAATGTGATTTTCTACTTCATAGCAGATGCTCATTATTTTTATCTCTAATATTTTCCTTAGGAAATAACTAAAATTTCCAAGTTCCCTTATGAGTAAAGACAAGACACATAGGAGTTAAATATCCCAAAGATGCATAGTAGAGGCAAATTGAAACCAGCTTAGAGACCACAATGTCTTTATTTCTGCAGTGTTCTGTCCAAAAAAACGTAAGATGTCCTAAGTGCATGAATGACAATCATATCAGATGGATATAAATCTCATAAAGACGCATAACTAAGACAAATTTATAGTTTATATAGTATGTCTGAGACCATTACGTGATTTGAAGTGATATACCTGATTTTTATTTTGTGCAATAAAATCAGCATATCAAGGAAATGTAATGCCACATTCCATGGAACTCTTGCAAGTCTGTTCCTTTGTGGAAGATATATCCAATTGATGTGTATTTGCATTCTAAATTCAACATGAAATGTTGTGGTTGTCTTTATGAATACGAATGGGGGTCATTGCTTTGCCACCAAATGCTCTCACATGTTTTAAATTACTTATATGGTGTTACAGCAGAATTATAGTGCACAAGCTTAAGGTCATCAATCTTACAGGCTCCACAGGCAGATTCTTGCATGCTTTTAATATAGTCTTAGATCTCTGGACTTGATCTGGATGTACAAGAAATTCAAGTAAACTACTCCAAGGAATCAATTTTGGAACACTATTTCTTCGTAAGTATCTTCTTGAATGAGTTTTAACATTCAGAACCAGGGTTGTTACCCAAAAGATGCCAATCTTTCAAAGAGAGATCAATATTATTCTAAAACAATCCCCCTATGTATCTATAGCAACAACCATATAATTGTCAGTATTCATGAGCTGAGAGCCTTTGGAATCAGTTATATACTAGGCTTTCACCCAATCTGCTTGCTACTCAAATTAGATGTACCTTATGGTAAAGGGATTATAATGGCAAAAAGGGATTGATATTAAATTCCAGTTATATACACTTTTTTGGATAAATATATTGTGGCAGATTATTCACATGTTAAAAATGATGCTTAATAGAATTTGGACAGGTGTCAATCTACTATATAGAAACTTTAGGCATAATGTTCTGCATTCACTCATCTCATGCAGAATCAAAGCTTAAATATTTGTTTTCTTACCTAGTTTTTGTACAAAAAATTCTACTTAGCACTGGATACAGCTTGATATATAGTTCTTTCGAAGTCTCTTTGATATTTTTTGTCCAGTTTTAGTGTATCTAATAATAAAGTGTTTTGAGTTTGCGTTTCTTTTGTGCATCTATTAAAGGAAATTGGATATTAATTTATCATTCAATTTTGTGTTCATTTTATGGTGTTGCCCTGTGCCTGCCTAAATTTTTAGTGAAACTAACAATTGGATGTTTTTGGAATTTCAGGGTTTTATATCATTTAACAAGAGAAGTCGTATGCACAGGTATGTTTCAGACTTGTAGTTGTAGCCTTTAGGTTCATTTAGTATGGTCATTGATGCTTGAGTACATTTTAATGCTTTGCTGTAAGTGAGTACTTTATTAAATTTTGTATCTTTTTGTTCATTGTGCACGTCAGAAACATGGGTGATGGTTCACATGACAAAGTGGGCCTGTCGAACCTTCTAGAGAAGACACCATTAAGACAAATTCCTTATCATATTACCAGAGTGGTGAAAGTCAGTTCCTTTACAGAAGTCAGGAGTGGCCGTCAGGATAAGGTAAGTGAAGCCATTTTGGTTATAAAACAAACCATACATTGAATAAAGACCCTAATTGTGAATTCTTTGTTTTCTTCATTAAGCAATTTTATCATGGAAGTCAAGAATTGTTTGGCCTTCTTCAGATGGTTGTTTTTGTGAAGGGATTGTTTCCCAATTCAATTGAATGGTGAATTTATTCTCTTATTTGATTTTATGTGGACTGAAATGTTTCTTGTAATTTGATGAACTGTATGGATATTTTGTTGCCGAGTATCATAATTCGTTGTAACTGCATGCAGAGGCATTATATCTTTTGCATTATTGGTAAGTGAGCATTTATATGCCATAGCAAACTTTAGCAGGCATTAGATGCTATTTCCCATTAATATATTTAGTATTTACTATTGAATGTGCAAATAGAGAACCAAATATCTTGCATCCTACCTCTTCATATGTGTTGTGTTATGTTAAGGTCACCAATACTAGATATCTGTGCACCAAAATGTTTATATTAAAAAATATTGTACTAAGAGAGAGAGAGAGAGAGAGAGAGAGAGAGTATGTTGTTGTTAGGGAAGTATATGTATACTTCTTATGGATTCTTATGGAGTTGGTCATGTATATGGATGGATTGGCAAAGATGAAATTGATTTTTTTTTAATTACATCAGGCGCAATAGTCATAGCATAGCACATAATTTTAAATGAAGAAAATCACATTATATTTAATGCATATTTTATGGTGCAATAAGTAATATTATACCCATAGGCATATATATTTTGACACAGAAGAACTCCTAAGGTTGAAGCTAAGGAACTGCTAGCCTAACTAGCATCAGTAAATCAGTTGCAGCTAGTTAAGCTACACCATATTTTCTTTGGAGGAAGAGTAAAATGGCTTCATTATGGATATGCATGCAGAATGATAACTACTGGTAGATTGTTGTTGTAAATGAGAGATGAAACTATTACCTCAATAACAGTAGGCAGGATGATATTGATCAAAACATATATTTATCATTTCTGGGCCGCTACAATCTGTTTCAATATTGTTGTTGCATCATAAGCAAAATGAACGCAAGGTTATCAAACTAGGTTTGTGCAAAGTGTTTTATATTGCATGATTCTCACTATGTGGTGAAGAATTGGATCAGAATCATGAAGGGCATAAAATGGGACACGTAAGCTGCTGCCTCATGTTAATAGAGAAGTGAGTACTATTAATTGGTTTCTTAACTAGAGGAGGGTCAGAATCCTATGGACTTCTGCAATATTTACAAAACACATCTAAGTTGTCTTGATATCCTGTGGAGAGCTTCTTTGTCCATGCACCGTAACTGATGGAGAACATTTTATGCGGATGCAATTCAGAACTCTTCCTATAAAACATCATTTTTGGGCTCAGCTAAGGCTGAAGGAAAATCTGCAAGAAGAGCTCGGATGTTTGTTGTTTGATGTGATGAATGTGCTAAAATTAGAGTGAGAACCTCAGTTGCCTGAAGGAAGTAAGCTGCAGAAATAACGCTTCACATCAAGGCATGATAACTCAAAATGATGGAAGCCGGACTGATAGAGTCATAAACTCACAAGAGGCATCCATTACGAGCAACCAATCACAGGACAAAGCAAAATAGAAAATTGGGCCCAACAATGTATAAGAGAATGATAAGAAGATGCCAAATATATCAAATGTTGCAGGTATAAAGGCATTTGGACCTTATGTGTGGAACAACCAATGTTTTATTCTCACTGAATCTTATTGATGGTGGTTGCATAGAGTAAAGAAGTAACTTGATTGGAAAGAGATGCATAAATGGAAATAATAGAGCCCTAAAAATAACAAGAGAAGTGATGAAATGACCAAACATTAGAGTGTGTATTTTGAACCAAAGTGAGATGTAGATGCAGAAGCTTGTCAAACTGCCAAGAGGTTAAAATTCTGAGTGGCTTGTTCCTCTAAGCCGCAGAGTTAAACTATTTCCCACTAAATCATTTGAGACTAATATTGTTGTTAAAATAAGTTAAAGTGTTTTGTTGGCTTGTGGCTGCTGGCGATCAGTACAAGGAGAACAACTATAATATTTTTCATTATGTCAATATTGTCACCAATTGAAGCACAAGGTATAGCTAGAAGAAGAGGGAGAAGAAATACACTTTAACAGTGGAAGAGGTGGTGAGAAATTTGATCCCAAACAATGTGTTGTAATGTTTGATTAACCTGTTGCATTATTGCTTTTTCTTGACAAGGCAATATAGCTAGAATTTGTCCATGATCAGGATTAAAAGTTTTCTTGGCTTGAGGCAGCAATAGGAGGAGTATGTCATGTTCTTACATATAAGATACTTTGCATCAATGATGCATTGGGCAAGGAGTATAAGATGTGTGATAGATAAGGAGGATAAGACAATTATCTTTATGAAGAAATGTGCATCTCTATAAATGTCATATATAATGTTCTGACATTATTGTAGTGCCTTTACCAATCAAATGCCTAAGATATCCGTTGAAGAGCGACTGCTATTGCGATGCACATGAACAGTCCTAAGTAAGACGGTTGTGACTGGTCACATAAACAGAGTGTAACTCATACCTTACCATTGAACTACCAAACTAGAGCCTGAGTGAAAAAATGGAACATAAGTCACACTTAATCCAATCTCTAATATGCTACAATGTTAATTCATTTGTTCATAGAACTATAGTGGAGGTCTTATATCTAGTATATAGCCTAAATATTTATTGGTAGTATTAACAAACAATTACTTCCACAAGAGTGTGACATGTGGTAATAAGGTTTTGTTGGAAAATTGTGATAATGTGGTCATAATGTAATATGGTTGGGTCCTGTTTCGATCCCACATAACACCCCCCCAGAAAAAATTAGAGAAAATTCAAAATGAAACCTATTCGGTAATCGACCAAAATTCATATCATCATTAGACTCTTCAAAAAAAGTCATAAACTAAAATCTTTGAATAATATAAAAAAATATTTTCAAATCTCAAAGATAAAATCAAAGCTCACAATTCATCAAAATTAATGGATAATTTCTATGGTTTCCCAGCTATTGCTTTTTTAGCTTGAAACCTTCTCTTTCCACGTATATTCTCCGGGAGCCAATTTGGTTACTGATCTCATGTTGGGTGCATAGATATTTTGAACCTTAGGTTTGGGTATTTCCATCATCTTCTATGTTGGTTCAACAAACTGAATTGTAGATTTTACATCTTCAGGCACTGTATTGACATTATTGACAATTTTCACAATTGTATCCATATGAGCCAAATCATAACTCTAAAAGTTGAGGAGTTATTGTTCCTAATATTTCTCTATTTCCTTGATTTTTTTCCTAAAGCTCTGACACATCCATTCCGCAAGTGGTTAAAAAACATTATAGTGCTTTCCTTGTATTCTTGAAAGCTCAAGAATCATGAGCTTAATTACTTGATACATGTATGGATTTGTAGCAGTGGTATGCTAATTGACAACCCTAATACGTGCAAAATTACTTGATTAATATGTATTTTGAAATGAGATCCAACTATCAAACCGTGAAAGACATCTTGATGCATCATCTGCTCAAATCTTGGTAGAGGCAACGAATGGAATCCCTATGCAAGTATGTTTTGATATTGACCACATTGATACCAAGGAGATGTATAGCTAACATCATTAGTTAAATACCATGTTTATGCTCCATGGGAATGATGTGCATTAACATGCAATTATGGAGTAGGAGCGTATGTACAAATCACTTTTACCTTGCTAATTTATAGCAGGGGTCATCAACCTACATCTGAGGGATAAACCTTGAATGGGTATGCCTTGTTCAGATTTATGTATGTTTATTTGTTTGGAACCAACATGATTAAAAAGTTAAATATAACGAGCATTCATAACATGACTTTGCTCAACTCAACAAGAAGTAAAAAACGTGCACATGGATTTAAGAGAAAAAATCCTAAAGTTTATAATTTCCAAAAGGTTTCAGTTTGGTTCAAAAAGGTACCAAAAACTAAAAAGACAACTACAAATACATATATTTTTAATAGTACTCATAAAAATTAAAAAATGCATACCATACATTAAAGATGCAAGATATAATTGAGGTTCATATAAAAAATGCAACTCAAGTAGTACCTGGGGCATTGATGTCGAATGCATGCGATTTATCTTAGAGGATAAAGACAAACCTTCGCTTGAAGAGTGTTTAATGTACCAAGAGTTGAAGATATGAATATTTTCTTAAAATTCATTAACTATAACAATTCTAACTAATTTCAACCGTTGTTAATCACTAGTTTTCCACAACACCTCACAATTACATCAAACAAATTAAGGTTGATATTAAACAAACAGAGGCTCAAATAAGCGATTGAGATTGAAAAATATAAAATTTCCCTAACACCAGAATAGGGAAGATTTGATCATAAACCAAGTTTGGAGACCTATCACATAAAGGCTAAGAAGATAAAAAGTGTACATTTTTGTCTTCTATTTATTTTGTCACATAGGGGTTTGTATTACTCTTTCCATAGAGTTACCAGATTTGTTTCTCATGTACAAGGATCCGGTCCCTTCACCTCATTTATTGAGTTGTATCCACATTCGTACCTAAATTGGGTATTAGAGTGGAATGAAATTTCATGTAATGTGCTCAAATCTGATACGTTTTTTATCATTCATCTTGATGCGAAATTAATCATTCATTATTTTTTCCAAATTCTTGCATATGTTTGTTTTCCAGAGCCTTTTATCTCTATAAGATATGAATGATGGAAGTCTGAAGTCTAATTATTTTAGTCTATTTAAAACACACTTACTATCGTAACTGGAAAACATGGACTTAGCAATTACTCAACAACCTAAAATTGTGACTCATACTTGAGACTCAATAAAGACTTGGCCCAAAAAATGCCTCAAACAGCCCATGGATTTAGAGCAACTGATGGGGAGTGAGGATTTTCGCATTTAAAAACCAAGGTTCAAATATCATGCGTGAACATTAACATTTGAATCAAATGTCATTAGCTCAACCAATTATATTCCTTGACTTTCAAGGAGGAGACCCAATTTTGAATCTCACCAAGGATACATGTTGTGTAGTTTTTAACGTCCACAAGGCCATCAACCATATGGGATGATCCTCATGGAGGATGTTGTTTACCCAATATATTGTTATCCTACCATACTACGACTACCAAAGCATTGTGTACAACCCTACCCCTTGCAAGGTTTGAACTATGGACCTCCTCTATTCAGAGTTCTCCAATATCCATTGTTAGGCCTACTCAGGTAATACCGATGGGGTCCATTTTAATTCCCGTATAATCGATTAAAATATAATAAAAATGAAAAGATGGTTAAAAAAAATTAAAGAGCAAAAAAATCGATCGATGCTTTCGCTCACGTCTTTCTTGTAGTAGTTCCATATCATCTAAGGACATAGGACCTTTCTATCATATTCCCAATTTGGGCTAAATTCTCATGACCTTTTTGCAGTTACACAAAGTTTTTTAACAAATTATCCTGCAAGGAGCCCCAAGTAATTGGGGTATTAACTTGAACGAGCAAAAAACTTGCATTTTTTGTGATTTCACGCAAGTAACTGGTAGTCCTATTCAAATATTAAGTTGTCATGATTTTTCATCTAATTAGTATTATCTATTTCTAAACTAATGTCCAACTAGATAGATAAGAAAGAAAATACAAACGCTTTCTTGTCTGCAATAATTTTCTACTTGTATAATTCCTATGGGCACACTTTTGATAGAATGGAGGTTGGGTGAAGAAGGGGCTCTTAGGTGTGAAGATGAGATCTCTAAAAGAGAATACAAAACAGTCCCCATTCAGTTAGTATCAGCTGTGTACACTAACTGTTCCAATTTAAAATATTAATCATTGTGGTTCCATTAGTATCCATTGAACATCCATTCTTCAGGCTTTGATTATGTGTTCATAATTTAGGATTTAGTGATAAGGCTTTTGCTTTTTTTTTTTTGATTATTTTGTTATAAATATTTATATTAAAAATGTACATTTCTATTTCAATTCACAACATTATAAAAAATTAGGACTAGCACTAGCAAAGTTTTTTATGAATTGAACCTCTACTATGTTCAATTTGCCCTAGTAACTATGTTTCTTGAGGAAAAAATTTCAGTTCGTTTTGGTTATCCCTGGTCCTAGCAAGAATGCCTTTTTAAATTTTTAGTTCCAATTTTTGGTCTTGCGGAGGTTTTCTCCCTGTTTTAGTTAATCTTTTTTTGCCTCTAGAAGAGTGTCTTCTCGAGATTGTACCTTTTGATGCTCATTTTGTAAATAAGGTTTTGGGGCCCTTTTAAAACCCACTCCTCCAATCAATCAAAAAAACTATGTTTCTTGAGGAAAATTTTTAACTATTGGTGGGATTCGTTGATTGGAGTTATATCCACAATAGCTATGATTTCCACCTTCTTGTGTGAAATCCATATTTCAATTTGGTTTTCAACAATAATAAATGGAATACATATGAATGTCATGGATACACCCTTACCTACATTGTGTTTCAATCAAAGGTAGGAATGAAATCAATTTCTTAGTAGTCACAAAAAGAAAAATATTTGACATAAACATGAACCAATATTTTGAAGTGCTCAACCCATGGCTGTAAATGGAACTCCAAATCCAAAATTTTCATTTGAGTATATTTGAAAGATACCATCCACCGGTTAATTTTCCTTGGGTTTATAGCATTGCAAAACCTAAGCAACAATTTCTAGTGATTTCCAAGTAAACAGGGTCAGCAAAAGCTTAAATGTACCAAAGAAGTCTTTACCATGTGCAGTTTCTTCTGCACAAGTATTCAACTCATATGCTAAATACTTTGGTCAATTGTATCTAGTGTCTTTTGTCAAACCCTCAACCAACACCACTACTCATTGGATATTTCAGTACTTTGCATGTGTGAAGCCAACATTATGCAGAAAATTTGATATCAAGATGTTTTACTTGACAATTGTATACTCATCAACACCCCAACTATATGATCATCCATACTAAACTATCAAGTGCAAATATAAAGCCATTTACCTTTGCTGTGATCTAGCAAATATTTGTACCTAACATTACATACAAGATTTGTTTGTCCTTATTTTTTCTAAGACTCTCCCTCATAAATAGGTTTGATCCTAGCAATATTGTTGAAATGCTTAGCTGTGTATTCCATGCCTTAGATTCCTTCAAAAATCTCTACTCACAATGGCAATCTAGTGCCTCATGAAGGTCAAACTTAAGGCTTGGTCTAAAATCAACATAAATTTGATACTGGAAATCAAGTTGTCTCACAACTTAAATGGCTTATGTTTTTCCTATGTTCCAAAAAATTCTGGGATGGGGATAGCGGGACGAATTTATGAGATGGTGGGATGCATTTCAAGACAACAGAATGGTTTTTTTTGGGACTTTAGGATGCATCTCCGAAATGGGCCCCAAATTCCAGGAGTCCCCATGGAACATAGTGTTTTTCTGTGTATTTACAAAGACTTGGGATCAAATGAGGCATATAGATTTTCTCCAACCGCTTTCTCCCTACAAAAGTATGGTAGGGAGAAAGTGGTTGGAGAAGTTTGTTGGTTAGTGAAAATGAGCAAAAGAGTACACAACATTTAGAGTGCTATGCATTTTTAACTCCACAAGGATTTTGATCAAAAAATGATTGAGCTCATTTGAAATTATATCCATCCCTGTTCTCCCTTCTTGTTCCCTCCCTATCCACGCTTGAGCACTCGAGGCCCTAAGCGCATCCCCAGCACTCACGTGACCCCCTGCTCATGCGACCTGTGCTTGAGCAGCCCAATGCTTGTGTGGACCTAAGATCACTTGACCCTAAGCTTGCACAAAAACGTGCTTGCACGACCCCATACTCAAGTGGTCCTGAGCTCATGTGATCCTGTGCTTGAGTGGCCCTAAGCTCGTGCAGCCCCATGCTCGAGTGGCCTAGGCTCTTGCATGGCCTTGCACTCATGTGGTTGTTGTGCCCTAGTGCGACCTCTATGGGATTTGTGTGTGTGCCCTCGCATGATTGTACCCTCGCAGCCATGCCCTAACAAAACCTATCAGCACCCCTATGCAATTCGCAAGTGTGCCCTCAGAGCACCTTGTTTAGCAACCTTATGTTACTAGGGCTATGGGGATTCTTGAGGAAGAAGGAATTATGGAGACGCGAGCTTCTCATAAATCCATCCAACGCCTTCACACAAATTCATATTAGCGTTTGTCTAATTAGATAAATTCTCTCTAAAAACAACTAGATACACAAGCTAGCATTATATTGTCCTTATAATACCAAGTGAAAGATGATAACTGCATTATCATCTATTTCCAGATTAAGCTTTAGGATCAACAAGCCATTATTATTGAAATACATATTACACAACCTCATCAATATTCTATGACTATTCACCCTAAATTTTAAAAATTTGAGACGAACAAAATATCCTTCTAGCTGAACAAGAATGTCTCTAGGAAGCATCAACTGCATAGAGCCAAAAATTAGCCAACCAACAATCTTGGGTTTCGATTGTAGCTACAAAGAAGACCCCCCCTCCCATAGTTGAGCTAGTTTTCTAGGCTAAATTTGAAGAAGAAAGGATATGTAATGCTAAAGTGCTCAATTTCAAGGTTCGTGGGGTGCCCAAACCTACAAATCTGCTTCAAGCTAGCAATATCTTCATTCACAACATTATTGAGTTAATAAATGTTACTATTGAGAAAGCATTGGTCTCTATTGATTCCACATTGGTCGTACACTTCAAGAATGCATAAGAGCATATGAAGGCGTTCAGGGCCAAACAAAAATTATTTAATCTTCAAGACAAGATCTACCTTGATGAGGACCTTACACGATTCCAAGTTGAAGAGTTGAAGAAAGCCAGGGAATAGGTATCTGCAAATAGGAAAGCCAACAAAAGCGCAGTTATTCATAATATGCGTGTAGTTATCAGGGACTCCCCCAGGGTGGTCTAAACCCTTGCCTAATAAGTGACTAAATCGACATGGAAGGGGGGTGACAGATAAGCTAGTTGTAGCTTATTAGAACTACAATGGTATGATATGGTCCGTCCTAGGGTTCCTTTCTGATGTGATTAATGGACATGACATTATTCTTATTTTGAGACACGAAAATCTTGAGCGACCCCTACTAGTTATCTTTCGTTACTTCTGGTGGTCCAGTTATCAACAACTCACTCAACACTCTAGGGGGTTCAAAGATCAAGAGGTATTTCCACTCTCATTAGGGATAGACCCTAGGGTTCGATATCCCTGGTTTCAACTGATCCCCACTCCAGATTTTTATGGATTTAAATCTATCGTCACCCACCTCTTTGGGATATCTACATTACTACCTGTTACTTTCCCCCACCACATCTAACTTTTCTATTCACATGGATGGGGACCCTTTCCAGGACCTCTATGGGGACATTACTAGATACTTGACTTCAGGGGAGATACTTTTATTAAGAGACTTCAATGCTCAAATCGAATCTATGCAAGTTTCTCTTCACGACCTCACAACAGATGAGATGCAGGCTTGGGAATTGGATCTTGATAACCTTGGTTGTGCTCGAACCTCCATCAACACATAGGTTATTACTTACGGTAAGCATCTTCTTGAGTTGGGTGAATCCAACATGCTAGTTCTTCTGAACAATATATCTTATCTTCTAGATTCCAATGGGTTTACTTGTTTTCTTCACAGTGATGGTGTCAGTGTCATGGACTATGCTATTTTCTCTACCTCCCTCATACCATTCATTTATTGGTTCAACATCTCTGATAAATCTTACCCCTTACTTATCATTGAGTTCTTTCTCTTATTTTATCTAATGTTTTCTTTCTTGTTAATCCTCCATATCCTCCTTCCACTTTGGTCCCTCGAGTCATTATAGACTTCGACTATTACTATTCCATTTTCTACATGCATTGGTTGCGTTAGGTTCTCCCAAGGATTTTTGCTCTCCCTGATGTTTCCGATCATTATACTTCCTTGGTCCAAGCTATTTTGAAGACTGCTTTGGACTTGTACCCTCACACCATTTGTCCTCCACACCCCTCCCCCTAGTCATTGCTCCATGAACATTTGTTATAATGAGGAATGTAAATCTGCCCATTGGAGGTTGAAATATACCATTTAGAATCCTTCCCAGCTCTATGCCATCTCACACATAGATTATAGGATGCTTCTTGAAAATAAGTGCCTCTTCCTCTCTTAGCATAGACGATCTTATTCACTCCCTTCAACAATCTCCTAAATCCTTTTAGCGCCTTATCCTCCCTTGTGATCGGATTACTCATGGGATCAATCTTTAGAGCTATTATTGAGGAGGCACATTCAAATTCCTTGAAGGTTTATTGTTGCTTTGTAGACTTCAAGAAAGCTTTTGACACGATGCCTCGACATTTACTTCTTGAGAGACTTTGGTCAGTTGTCATCTCTAGGCAACTTTTGACAACGATTTCATGATTATATGAGACTAAGAAGGGTCAGTTTCACTCTTCTCAAGGGTTTTCAACAAGTATTCTTAGCACCATAGGAGTGAAACAGGGTTGCCCCCTTTCCCTAACATATTTTGGGATCTTCATCAACAAGCTTGAGACTTTTATTAGGGAATATCTCCACGTAGAGGATGGTTGCCTTCTCCACTATGTGCTGATTTCTATTCTACTCTTTGTTTGTAGTAGTATTTATAGTCTAAAATATCACCCTATTGCTCTATTTATCTTGCTTCTATATTTCTACCAATTTATTTTGTATTTGTTTTGTTTTTTTGCTAGTAGGGATTTTGTTCTTTTACAATTGGTATATCCCAAAGTGGCATGGCTATGGTGGTCCTTTTGCAATATTCCATTATATTAAAATTTTAAAACCATATTTCCTTTGTAGTAGTATTTTGGATTTTATAATTTCGTCTCTTTTTGTTGTTGATGATTGGCAATATTCTATTATGATATCACTCATGGTTCTAGGCATTAGTATATTTTTTATAGGCCCTTTTGTCTTCTCTTGTGACATTAGAATTAACTTAGAGACCCCCCATTGATAAGGTTCTTTTGATATTTCTGAGTTATTACCATAATATTCATTAAGACCACTTAATTCCTCTTGGTGGTCTTCTTGAAATTTAAATAATCCTTTTATTGCCTAGTTGGAAGTTCCAAGAAGTGCACCCAAAGTAGTGGAAGGAGGTGTTGTTGGTTGTAAATATATAATTTGTTGGTTTGGGGAATAGGATAAGAGAGGGTGTAGTGGCCTTGGTGGTAGTTTACCTATTTGTATTAAATCATATTTAGTTATGATAATAATTTTGTATATTTTTGGTATAGAATATCCTCTATCAACATGGATATCTCAAAATTCAATGCTCTAAAACAAAAAATCATTGTCAAACCTTGTTGGGGTAGAGCATTTTAGGCATCTGCCAAGATTTATGGAATCTTAGGTTGAAGTCTTCTATCACCTCCATGGGAGCTCTTTTGATTGTTGCTAGTTGTTGTAGGAGCAATACCCTATTTTTCAATTCTCTTAATTGCTCCACAAAAATATTGTTGAGCTGGTCCCAACATGTGATCGACCTAGGCTAGAGTGTAATGTACTATTCTCAAGCTTCTCCTCTAAAGGATGTGGCCAGTAACCTAAGAGCCATGTTTTGCTATAATATATTGTGGATTGTGCATAGACTAGACATGTGGTTAAGGTGTTCAATGGGTTGGTGTGGTCTTCCCAAATAAAATAAGTGAAATACTTTAAAGCCAACTAGGGTATCTCCTCCCATAATTCATTCAACACTCATGGAGCCAATGGATGTCTACCATTCTAGGCAAGGAATGCTCTAGGGGGCAATGGTAGAGGTGAGGTATCCATATTATAGATTGTGATTTTCCTTCTTCATAAAATGGTTGTGAGTAATGATAGTTTTAGACACCCAAAATTAGCCAATTCTATAACCACCTGAACCCATCCTCCAATCAATCCATCAAAATCCCCAAATTGTCACTAGACCCTTGCCAATTTCTCAAATTTCTTCCAAATTCATCCAATTTCCTTTAAAATCTTAATTTCTTGTCTAATCTGCCTAATTTCCTCCAAATTCCCTTATTCTATCTTTGATTCTTCCAATTTATCTAAATTCTCCAAATTTCTCTAATTTCCCTCCAAATACCTTTAATCATCTTTAATTATTATTATTTTTTTTCTAACTCTTCTAATTCCTCTTTAAACCCTTCTAATTCCTTCTTAATTCATTTAATTTTCCTTAATTCTTTCTAGATGCATCTAATTTATCTTAATCATCTTTAATTCATCTAAATTCTCTTAATTCCCCTTTAATTCCTCTAAGTTCTAATTTCCCATAAATCTATTTGTTTCTCCTACTTTCTCTCTAATCTCTCTAATCTATCCCAATTCATCCTTAACATCTTTTATTTCTCCTAATATATTTATAATAATTATTTCTAATTTCCCCCTAATGCCCAATTTCCCTTATTCTTCTTAAATTCTCCTAAATATTAATCTCTTCTTAATCCCCCTAATCCTCTCCATCTTCCATAAATTCCTATTTTGTCCCCCTAATTGTCCTCAAAACTCTCATAACCCCACTTAGCCCTCATTTCCCTACCAAACCCACGATTAAACCCACTAACCACCTCATAATTCTCAATCCAATCACAAAGTCCTCAATCCAATCCCTAAGAAAATATGCAATAAATTCACAAAATCCCAAGATTATTAGCTTTTGAATCTTTAATACTAATGTAAATCGCATAGGAAAATAATCATAGGATATAATATAACGAAGTTGCAATATAATGAGTTAAATATAATAACAATACTCACAGAAAAATCATATAAATATATGCTCACAATATTGCACATAAAATATTAAAAATGCTATTGAATAAAGGTCTACTAATGCAAGCATAAAGTTATGCATGTTCGATGAATATTACAATGCTTTGTCACAAATATATAATTGTATGTGACTTCTCATATGCTACACTCTTGACCTTCATACTTCTTTACAACTCTTCACTTTCCTATTCTAAGGACACATGTAAACGCTTACATATGATACACTTGTACACATTTACACTCACTCATATTTACATGACACTTGTGCATTTTCTACAGATTATTACATTACATAAAATATTTACTCACACTCTAATCTAAGACACAACCCTAATCTAATTTTTAAAATGATGTACCTAGGTGGTACATTGTCATGTACTAAATAATGTAATATTCTCTAACAAAGATAAATCTCCAAAATACAAGTCAACCCCCATAATCCCAATAAAATCCCCTAGAACCCCCCCCTCCCCCCCCACATTAATAACCAAATCCTCCTACATTTTTCCCTTCCATTTTAAATTAATTTAAAATTGTCCTAAAATGCCAAGTCAACCCCCCATGAATATCTCTCATAAATTCACATGTCCTCCCCACCTGCACATTGCATTTTTATGAATTTAAAATTTCCTCCACTTCACCCAATGTTTTCATGTCCCCATGCCCCCTCACTTCCCCTAGGCCAATTTATGGCATTTGGGTGGTGAGGACTCACCTCACCCAAGGCCAATAAACTTGGGAAGGTGCACACTCCTCAATTTGGAATTCCCAAAATTTTATTGGTTTCTCCACAACCCACTTGGCTGCCATGTCACCTCCACATCACCTCCACTTCATCACCCCTTCCCCTTGCCAAAAGCCTACAAATACCCCCTCTTTTCTTCCATTTTGTATATCACATGCTCACATAAGCCAAAACTCTACCAAAATTTTGATCTAAGCCTCCCTTGTGCATTCCAGCCACCACCCATAATAATGCCCTTTTATCATCCCCACTTCACCATGAAGATGAATACAAACTCCCTCATGCCCATAACCCTCTTTTCAAATTGCATGTAAACAAGATACCATCTTGGCACTTGGTTGTAACCAAAGACTCATCTCATTTCCTTGAAGGCCAATAACAAGTTTCAACAACATTAGGGTAGCATAGGCCATGGCCGTCCAACCCTGAATGACTAGAAGTCGTAGTTGTCTGACATCAAAACAATCAACAACAAAAGTTTTCATCCCCCTAGACGATAAAAAATCAAAGATAATTGTTGCCTAGATTTTGGTGACTAAGTATTAAGGATAATACAAGTATATTTCTAGTGTTTTGTGTCATTTTCACATTATATTCTCATCTTGAACAAGGTTTATGGTTCATATCTTTGTGAGATTCGAGGCCTAACCAAGGCATATTTTTAGTGTTTGTCATATTTTGTTCTTATATTCACAATTTTTGTAAGATTTTCATTAAGGTTATTTGTTTATATCTTTCATATAAATTTTGTGGCCTAACCTATGTAGACCCCATTGATGCTACTAACTTGTTGCTCTTGGCTATGTGTAGGTGCTTCAGAGTTGTAGGCAACCTAGAATGGTCAAAACTCCTTCGAGGCTATCAAAACCCATCCAACATTCATGTGTGACGAGAGGAAGATTTGAAAGCACCACTTTTTTATTATAAAAAGTTACCTCCTCAACCTTTTAAGGATAACATTTGTAAGCTCTTAGAGGGTATTTTGTAGAAGGAAAAGCTTGGAATGCAAGGTTTTATTTCATATATGTGTATGGTGCTTTTCTCTTCTCACATAAATAGGGATCACGGTGGGACCTTACTTTAACCTCACCTTGACATTTTGCATTTCTTTTGGGCAGTAGTTTAATCATGTTATTGTTATCTTTTATGTTGGCATATATCTTGTGTGGGTGTTCTTTTAGATTTTTATGTCCTTTTAATTACTATTCCTTGAATATTGCACATGTCTCAACTATCACTAAAGTTGCCATAACACAAACGAGATTGAGACCCATTTAACAGGTCTCTCACTACCTGTGCACAGTCACCATCATTCGACCTCAAATGACCATCAACCTAGGCCATCCAAGCCCCTATGGTCATAGACATAATCTGCTACTACTTAGAGCCATACCCACTGATCAGGTATTGGTCTCACAACAACCCATCATTGCAAGACACAAATGAGTATAAGCCTATACCACCTTTTCAATTGTCAATTTTGAGGTGTCCAAGGTTAGTCCCCTTTCCCTTTTTCAAAATCATCAACAATGACCCTAGAATAACCAGAAAATAGAATCATCAAACATAATTGACCAAACGGGCTCCCAAGTGCAACCATCCAAGGCCAGACAACCTAGATCTATAGCCATTTGATCCCAGACGATCAAAATTCCAATGACTGTGCACCACAAACCCATACCTGTAACCATCAATGACCTTCCAAACAATATGGAACCATAGGTAGGAGGCTTTCTCCCCCTGTTTCAATAAAAATCAGCATCATTCCATTATTTTCACACCAAAGTTACTTTTGATTTTATAGTTTAGTCATTGCCTCAATCTCTTAGCTTAGTGTAGATGTTCAATCCTGTATCCTAGGGTAGCTTAGTCTAGTCATTCTTCTTTCCCCTAGTTTGTGTGCTTGTCTTTCCTAGTTTAAAAGCATGCCTTTCTTTACTATAGATGTTTTTATTTCCACAAGGCTAGTTGCATTTTTTTTTTTTTTTCTGACATAATTTCTTTCATTTCCTTAGATTATATGTTTCCATGTTTATTAGCTTATGTATCTTTGTTTCCTTAGAATTAGTTTCCTTTACATTTCTTAGTATAGTTTGCTTTCATTAGAATAATTGTTCTTATTTCCTTAGTATAGTTGCTTTTATCATTTTTGGCACAATGGCTCATGTCTCATTAGCATGGTTGTTTTTTATCATTCATGGCACAATGGCTCATGTCTCATTAGCACGGTTGCTTTTTATCATTCATGGCACAATGGCTCATGTCTCATTAGCATGGTTGCTTTTTATCATTCTTGGCACAATGGCTCATGTCTCAGTAGCATGGTTGCTTTTCATCATTCTTGGCACAATGGCTCATGTCTCAGTAGCATAGTTGCTTTTCATCATTCTTGGCATAGTGGCTCATGTCTCAGCAGCATAGTTGATTTTTATCATTCTTGGCACAATGACTCATGTCTCAGTAGCATTGTTGCTTTTCATCATTCTTGGCACAATGGCTCATGTCTCCGCAACAATGGCTTATGTCTCGGTAGCATAGTTGCTTTTTATCATTCTTGGCACAATGTCTCATGTCTCATTAGCATTAATTTTTTATTATTATTATAATGGCTCATGTCTCATTAGCATAGTTGCTTTTATTATTCTTGGCATAATGGATCATGTCTCATTAGCATAGTTGCTTTTTATTATTCTTGGCATAATGGATCATGTCTCATTAGCATAGCTGCTTTTCATCATTCTTGGCACAATGGATCATGTCTCATTAGCATAGCTGCTTTTCATCATTCTTGGCACAATGGATCATGTCTCATTAGCATAGCTGCTTTTCATCATTCTTGGCACAATGGATCATGTCTCATTAGCATAGCTGCTTTTCATCATTCTTGGCACAATGGATCATGTCTCATTAGCATAGCTGCTTTTCATCATTCTTGGCACAATGGCCCATGTCTCATTAGCATAGTTGCTTTTTATCATTCTTGGCACAATGGCCCATGTCTCATTAGCATAGTTGCTTTTTATCATTCTTGGCACAATGGCCCATGTCTCATTAGCATAGTTGCTTTTCATCATTCTTGGCACAATGGCCCATGTCTCATAGTTTGTCCTTTAATTTCCATATTAGATTATTTTTTATTGCCATAGCATAATTTGTCGTCCCACCCACTTAGCATAGTTAGTTTGTATTTCTACATTATAGTAGTCTTTTAGTCCTATAGATTAGGTGTTTCTCATAGCATAGATCTTCCCACACATTCTATCCACTAATTCTATTTTGCAATCTCTGTGATTGATCTTTGGACTCATATATAGGTCATAGTTGCAATCATTCGACATCTGAACAATTTACAACTATTATCATTTGAGCCTCAGACGATTACTCCTACAGTAGCTTTCCCTCTATGTTTGGTGTTTTGGAGTCATATACAAGTCACAATTGCAATCTTTTGACCCTAGGACAACTTCAAGTTGTGACCGTCCAGACCTAAGATGGTCACTCCTTGAGTAGGATTTTTGTTCCAATTCGCTCCCAAACATCTTTCTTTTGATCCACAGGTTTTCTATCCATCTCCTATAGTGCGTTCTCTCTCACGTAGGTCTCTTTTGCATAGATCCCATCTTTTCCTTTTTAACTCATTTTTTATGCATAGATTGCATTATCTCTTAAAGTTGTTTTTTTTTTGTATAATTGCATTCATTTCTTCCCATAGGTTGTTAGCTTTTGCAAAAAAATAATAAATAAAATAAGAGAGAGCATCCTTAGGATTAAATTTTGCATTCTTCGCATTTAGATCAAGAAAATTTTTCATCTTGCATCCCTAGGATTACTCTTAAATCTTGCATTAGGCATTTTCAAAATATAAAATAAAAAACAACAAAAATAAACAATCACACTTACACATCATATTCCACAAGATTTTGCGAGGAAAATCAACCGGTGACATTGGACTTCATCCCCAACCATCGGTTGATTCCTTAGCCACCTTAGTGTAGAGTGCATAGTTTATTGGATTTCATCATCAAAAATTTAGTTACCCTTGGGACTAGCCTGTGGTAATTTGAGGTTAGATGCTCTTTGCTCACGGAGCTAAATAATTAGTGGGCACACAACTGTCGTTCTTGTTCGAGCCCAATCGAGGGTGAAGTGAAAGCCAATTGGGCTAGTAGCAGATCCTAGATAAAGTATCCTCCTTTTGGAGGTTTATTCTCCCCCTTAGGATACCCTGTGCCAACCCTCCATCTTAGGAAGCCCTTTTAGTTGTTTGTGTACCACTTCTAATGAAAGGGGTCAGCATAAACACACACTTGTAGATTCCACTCCATTCATCCCATTGTAGTTCATAGGCTTAGGGTACATGTAACAACCCTACTAGAACAATTATTATTTTAATAATTTATACCTGCTTTTATTTGTAATATGTGGTACTGTTGAACGATTTGTGGTTGTAGGAACAAGTTTCTATCTTTAAGTAGGATAAAGTCAAGAGGACTAGGTACCTTCCTTCAGGCGGTAGATGAAAAACGATCATGCGAAGTAAGGAGGGATATGATGGAGGTGTGAGAAAATACCACCATTTGTTATTACATGGAAGCTCATAAAATTGCATCTATGTAGCTACATTCATATAGTTGTATTTGATTTATATTGTATGTATGTCTTATTGCTAAAGTAATATAAATAATTTAAATTACCAAAGCATGAGAGCTATTCTCCCATAACATATGGAAACTTTAAGTTGCGAGAAGAGAAAATAAATTGGAAGAATAAACCTAAGTGGTAATTTAAATAAATGTTTGATGTTTGTAAATTAATTAATAATAAAATAAAATAAAATATAAAATATATATGAAAATAAAATATTTTATATATATATATATATATATATATATATATATATATATATATTTGCTTTTAAATTAAATGAATGTGTATTATTTTAAAGTTTTTAGCTGATGTATTGCATATAATGTTTACTCTAGAAATCAGACTTCGAATAACACTCGGCAGCTGTATAAGATAGGAAAATGCATGGTAGATCCATTTGTCTGAATAAATTGTAAGGAATGAATGTTGAGAAATTTAGGGGATATATCTGTAAGGTAGATCCACTTGTTTGAATAAATTTTCTTCAAGTTTTCTATAAAGGAATGAATATTGAGAAATTTAGGGGGTATATCCTACATGTTCGGGAGAAGTTGGAAGCAATTAGAAGCTGGTGATAATTCGAGTTCAGGTCACACTCTCGTCTTTCTAGTTAATTGATGTTCTTTAAGATTGATGCTATCACTGAAATTTATAAAGAAAATACTATATTGAATGAATGTCTTGGAGAAGTTGGAAGCAATTAGAAGCTGGTGATAATTCGAGTTCAGGTCACACTCTCGTCTTTCTAGTTAATTGATGTTCTTTAAGATTGATGCTATCACTGAAATTTATAAAGAAAATACTATATTGAATGAATGTCTTGGAGAAGTTGGAAGCAATTAGAAGCTGGTGATAATTCGAGTTCAGGTCACACTCTCGTCTTTCTAGTTAATTGATGTTCTTTAAGATTGATGCTATCACTGAAATTTATAAAGAAAATACTATATTGAATGAATGTCTTGTATTCTGTAGATCTAAATAAAAGGGATCTTAGATTATCCATATGATATCCTATGTGTAGTCTTGCTAATTTTGGGGAGTAATTAAATAAAACATTACATATTTCTAAGGTGAAATTTGATTTGCACCATAGTATTTTATTTTGTGTGTTAAATTCGGCCAAGCATAGACTTGTGCTGCTATGTTATTACCTATCATGCGTGCAATGTCTTTAAAATAATGTTATAAGTTTCAATTTGGTATATTGTATTATATACTTTAGTAGATTAAAATAATATTTATGACTCCTCTGAGAGACATCCTTGAGTTTAACTCAGTTTGTGATCCTTTATGACAATAATATTTGGTTATTCAATAAATTTTTATTTGTATAAGTCCTTGATATAACAACAAAGTTTTATCATTGTTGGATTAATTAAAATTATATGATTTGTGCTATTAAAATAAATTCCTTCTCGAAATTGTTTCAAAAATAAATTCATTCTTTTGAATAGTCATAGTTCTTCCCTTGTCATGGGTGTTTTGATGCGTTCACTCAACTTGTGAAAGTTGCAATAATTTCCTTTCATTCTTTTGAATAGTCATAGTTCTTCCCTTGTCATGGGTGTCTTGATGCGTTCACTCAACTTGTGAAAGTTGCAATAATTTCCTTTCCAAATTATTATTATTTAGAGACTGTTAGAGCAAAGTTTAATGGACCAATTAAAGCCCTGTAGGCTCATCCAGTGCACTATAGCACATGCGTTAGTAAATATTCGTTAGCCGACCAAGGAAACATAAGCATTTAAATGGTGTTCTATGTTTGAAATTTATCTGAATATAATTAAACAAGAAAAATTACTTTATTAAAAGCGTAGTTATTTAAATTTTTAATGCATAATCAACAAAATTAGGTTAAGTATGTCTTAGACAAGCTACTTAATTAATCTCACCTTGAATACAACAAGATTAGTTTTGTCATGGACAAATTTTTTTTCAATTTTTTCAAAAAAAAAAAATTTAGGCTTTAGTTTCATAGTACTACGAGGTTAAATTTATTTATAATTTATAAGATTCATAAATTCTAAAAGCTTGAATACCGATAGATGATATTGTTTTATATTCGTCTTTTACATTTGAACATTTTTTTTTGGAAAAGGAGCCCAGATGTATTGTAGAGTCGATATTCGTATCCTTCATTTTCTTTGTGTATCAACATGTTTATTACATGTTTATTGTGAAGTAAACTTAATTGTTCCAATAATTTATTTTTAAAATTTACATGGTGGAATCGGTAGTCGTTATGAATCTAAGTAGGCTGTTCGGATTTTATGGCCGTCATCCTACACTTCTGTTTCGAAAGCTATTACATAGATCTTCGTGCAGTCTACTCTTATAATCATCATGTCACAATCATTTTAAATCTTTTACACTGCCAAAAGCATTAAGGAAGGGATAAATATTCAGTTCGACGAAGCTCGAGATTCAAACCTATCGAACCAATTGATCAAGACCTAATTATTTCAATAATAACAGGATCTTTTATTACCATGAGTACAATTTTAACGAGGGATTGTTAAGTTGTTGCCTTTAAAATAGAAATGTTTATAATAACCAGTTAAATGAGGTCTCTTAAAGTAGATTACCTTTATCCTCCACCTCGCTTAAGGCAGATAATAAATTGTTAATAAAATTTGTTGATTTTGCTAATGAATTTTATAAATTAAAATGGACAAGCTTAGAGACATTGAATTATGTTAAGTTTTTTTAAATGGGATATAGAACTCTATGTTTGAATATATTCTAGTTTAGTAAACAAATTTAGAAAAATGGATCCTCCAAAGAAGTCAAAATTTAATACGCAAAAAGAATCCTTTTGAAAATATACTTTAAATAGAATACTGAAAAGTTGCTTGGAATATGGACTTTCGTGTACGCAAGTTAAAGAAATGCTTTATTGGTAGGCTTAAATAAATATTTTAGTAAGAATATTATGAATGTTTTATAAATTATATTTTATTTAAATAATAGTGTTTTATTTGATAAAAATGATATATTTCTATTGTGTTGATAGATAACGTTTGGAGTCAATTCTTGGAGAATAAAATCTAACTTAGTTTAAAAAAAAATTATGAATAAAATCTAACTTAGTTTAAAAAAAAATTATGTTTAATAAGTGAAGGATTATTTATTATGGAATTTTAAAGTTACTTATTTAGTTAAAAGAGTGTACAAAATAAATTTTTTAATGATTACCATAGATTAATTGGAATTAAAGATGTCATGTTTGTCTTAAAGTTCTACTCAACTAAAAAGTTGTGAATTCAAATCAATTGTTCTTGAAGATTTAATAACATTATGAATTCTTCTCCAAGATAAACATTTCAACCACATGTGGAATCATGTGGAATCACCTTAGGTTTTTTCATTAGGAAAATGGTTAGATGATTACAATGGAAGTTTTGAATTCTTATTCCTAGTAGACCCCTTGAAATTATTCACCATCGTGAAGGATGATACTTAACCATTGTGGAGGATGGTAGAAACCCAAATACCCAACACTGATGATTGCAAGTAGGGCAATCATTATGATTCGGGAGTAGCTGTAGTCTTGACATGTGAGGTTAATATGTAAAGGTAACAAGGGACGGTATGTGATGTTGCCTCTAGGTCGTTGAATGAGTAGTACGGTGATGGATCACTTGCTCATTATATGATTAGGAGATAACTAGCAAGATATCGATGCTAGTATACTCAACGACAAGTTGGTGTGTGAACACTTGTTGTTAATATTGCTATGACAAGTGATACCAAGTCCTGAGTTAGTTTAATGGTGGGCCCTAGTTGACTCTAGTGAAGTATGATCCTCAACTAGACACAATGCATACATACACTAACCTCTTACATATCTAAAAAATATGAAACACAAATTAGGTCAAAGGGACTTAATTCCTCCATGCTAAGGGACGGGTAGAGTATGCATCCACCCTCTAGGTGTTATGGGCCTTAGAGGATAACCTCGATCATAAACCTGCACTCTCATAAAGGAGAATATAGGTTCACAAAAAGGCATCTTCTACAGGATTTGGCCAATCTTGTCCACTTGGGAGACCATGTGTAGCGGTCAATATTCCAAAAAGTAGGTTTGCTATATCTTGTACTAATAAAACGTTGGGTGATACTCAAATTAAATACATCAAATTTTTTACCTTGTATCATGTTTAGTCCTCAAACTATCCAAAATTTTTACTTTGTGAATACCTTGTATCATGTCTAGTCCTCAAACTATCCATTTTTTTTTTTTTTTGTGAAACCAGTGTGCAATATTGAAATGGACAACCAAGTGTGTTAGACTTGGTTTGTTACTATACATCAAACACAAAAACCAAAAGAAAAAATATCAAAACCGTCATTGTCTATTTGCTTGGTTGTTTGTATTTTTGGTTTGTGTAAACAACACATCCTCTTCATATAAGCCATAAAAACCACCACCAAAAATATCAAAAGCACCACAACCTACTCCCCTACCCTCTTGCCACCTATGTCTATCCTTTCCATCCCCACACTTAATCCTTGGAGTTAACCATCTAACCCTTAGATGGTTAACTTTGTGATCATCCAACACCTAGACAACCACCTCAATATCCATATTTTCCCTTCTCCATCTAATCCACTCCCCTTTACCTAGTCTATGTTGTCCTTGGAAGCCTATGGCACCCACTAGAAGCCCAAACCAAGCTCAAATGCACTCTTCCATGAACCATACCAGGTTGATTCCTCATTCTTGGTAACTCCAACATATTTGGGGGAGATGTCTCTCTCTTTGCCTAGTCCTCTCATTAATATTCCTCCTATACCATGTGAACCTACCAAGGTCCATTCTCAACTACCACATCCTACCCTCGGCCTAGTGTCATAGACCAGTTTAACCCAAACCCCTCCTAAGAATACCACTTCATCCTCCTTGCCCTGATCCTCCTTATCCCTACTACCTCTTCCTTCACACCAAGTCTTCACTTCTCATCCTCTCTTCACTTTTGCACCCATGGTTCATATCCGAGCTTTATCCCCTAATATCCCTCTCCTACCTCCTTCCCCTTATTGTCCAATACATTTCTCTTTTATTGTCATATTAAGTTTCCTTAGACCAGTCACCCCACACCCACTTCTTCCCTCCACTCACACTAATCCTCCTCTATCTCAATCGAGGTCCCCAACATTTTTTCCCTCACCTCAAAAATCCCTCTTGAGAGAATCACCTTGTCCTCCATACCCTAACCCAATCATACTTACCACCACCCCTTCCAACACAACCTCTTCCTCCTCTTCTTCCAACCCCTTATTATTTCCCTCATACCCCTCACACAGCCAAACCCCAACCACCTCACCACTCACCCTATCCTCTCCATCCACCTTTACCTACATTTCCTCATCCCTCCCAACCTAACCCTTTCCATCTTGTTAACCATTCACACATTTATTGCCTAATTCAAGTCCACATGTAGTTGAACTATAACAAATATCAAACCGACTCACAAACCTTGCGCTAAAACTAAGTTATCAAGGCACCCTTGCATCACCTTCAAAACTTCCCTTCAACCAATCTTCCAACACTCCCATTTCTTCTTGACCTATGCATCTTCATTCCCCATCTTATCCCTAAACTCCTCTATTAGAGCCATTGTCAAGTATCTTCCAAAAATTATACAATGCAAAAGTGATTACTCTACCTGACATTTACCTAAAGCAACTCAATAAGCCCAAACCTAAATGGTATAAGATGATAACTATTACATCTAACATCATCAAAGGGGTCATGACCTTGAGGAATATCGATAGTTCTAACATCTAGTGCAAGATCTACTAGATCATAGGGAATTAACTATCTCATCCACATAATCCCTTCCTAATGGCTCCTTTCTTCTTCGATCTCCTTTTCTTCATCAATTTGCCTCTTTCATTGACCCACATATTGCACATAACCACAAATAAAATTCACCCACCCAAATCCTACCCATCCCAAATTACCTCATCACTTGAGTTGGATGACACTCCTAAATCAATGTTGTGTTGAATTTGATCAAATACCCAACACCCATTTTTAGAATCAATGTCTATCCAAGAAACTTGCCTGAGACTATTATGAACCCTAATCAACTGGATCAAAATGTAGAATTTCTCTTCTCAACACAAACTCCAATCAAATTTGATTTACAGCTCACCATGTTTATGTCTATATAGTTTCACATGTCTATGCTACAATTGAGGTGGCAAACATAAAACCACTTACAATTTATTGTAGCATTATGAGAACACCTACCATATGGCTGGTTAATTTGCTAAGTCCAATTAGCTCAATAATTTATCAATGGCAAGGTTCAAAATATTCATCTCTTTCATCCTTGGGGTATTTCACAATGATCATGATTTGAGATAATCTTAAATCTCCTTCTTAAGTTTCAATTGTTATTTTAGTCCCATTTTATTCATCATCAAATGCCATTATCGTCTCATTGCTCACCCATTCCACCCTACATGCCCCTTCCTCCTCACCTCTTAAAGTTTCTTCTCCTCCCTTTCTCTTATAGATTCCACATCATTGTTGTACAGTTACACTTCGAACGACTATGTACCCATAACTAGTTCCTCTATCTCCTTTATTTTTCTTTCTTTCATTCCTTTCTCTTCCTCTATTTCCCCATTCCTCTCCTCTTATTTTCCTCATTCTCTTTCTCTTCTTCAACCTCTCCTTTTGTCATTTCCCTCCCCCTCTTTAACTCCTTTCTAGTTTGGGGGAGTCCATCTTATTTCATTGCTACCCTCTAGTCTAGGGACCTTCAAAACTTGATTCTATTATCTCAAGCCATCCCTTGGTCTTGGGGGAGTTGCAACCCCTTCCCCTCTAATTTTTTTGCACCACATATCAACCAAATATCCCATTCTTAATTTTCATACAACCATTTTACAACACCTTAAATCCAGAGAATAGATGGAACATTGAAAGTACATGATGCCAAAGTTATGACCAAGATACTAGAAGGTGTTGAAGAACTATTGGATAAAAATGAAGAATATCCATCGACTCTACCTCTTTCTACCCTCATTCTTCATCCTTATTTCTTAATTTTTATCCAAGCATGATCCTTTCCTTATCATTCAATTATATTTACCTACTTTGTTAAGCATGGTTTATTGTGTTAATCAAGGCTATCCATACAATCACCTACTCCTTGTCAATCCCCATGTTCCCCTACATCCATAACCCTTTTTTACCATCATGTGTTTTGTATCTTTTTGTCCTTATCATCATAATCACAGTCTCTCCTCATTGTATATACCACATGACAACTTGTTTCTTCCTTGTATTACGATAGACAAATTTGTAGGTTCTTTTAGTTATTTATCCATGTCTAATGGCTCGATAAACATTCATTTACTATCATCCACTCTCTAAGTGTTATAGATATTTAATGGAGCTTTGGTTCTCTGACGGGGCACCGAGAAAACACACTTCTACAAACCCCACTTTTTCATTAATAAAACTGAAATATTACAAGCATACAGCCCGCAGGCTTACATTAGCTAGCTCTCGGCTTAGCTTCACGCTTCTCCGCTCTAAGTGCCTTCCCCGATCCACCGTCCCGCAAATACATAAAAACTGGGTTTTTATAGAGGTCCCGACCCTCTGAAACATCAACTCCCGCCTAAAGGATTCACCAACCCGAATTTAATTTTCCCTCCGAAACATACAAAAGAAAACACGAGAATCAAGACACCAACCCGATTAAAGACCCCTCTCCGCACGGTCCCTGTCATTTCTGAATCCGTCAAAAAATCCTGCGCGCCCATCCTTCTCGTCTTTCGTGCTTCTTGGTCATCCCTCGCTTTGACTTCTGCTTCTGCCACGTGTCACCTTTGAACGGTCTCTGAAAATGTTGTTCCCGCCATATTTTTCTCTTCTTGCGCCATTTTCTCTCTTCGTCGCGATATCGCGACGTTTCTGGCTCCCTGTGCTTCCTTCTCATTTTGGTCGCGATATCGCGACATGTCGCGATATCGCGACCAACTCCCGCTGCCTGCCTGCTTTTCAAAAGATGTCGCGATATCGTGACGTCGCGATATCGCGACCGTTCTGCCACTCCGTCCTCCGCTTTGATTTACGTCGCGATGTCACGACGTCGTGATATCGCAACGTCGCGATATCACGACCATTTTGCCCACCTGTCCTCGCTTTCGGTTTGCGTTGCGATTTCGCTATCGTTTCTGACTTCTGCCCTGACTTCGCCTTGACGTCGTGATTTTGTGACGTCGAGATTTCGCTACCGTTTCCTGCCTTTGCTCCCACCTCGCCTGGACGTCACGATTTCGCTACAGTTCTCCACTTTTGCCTCCGCTTTCGACTTTTCGTCGCGATTTCGCGACGATCGCGATTTTGTGACATGTCACGAAATCGTGGGTCGCGGCCCCTTCTGCCGAACTTTCTCTCTCCTCGTGACTGTCGCGATTTCATGACGTAGCGAAATCGTGACAGTTTCTACACTCCTTGCCTTCTGCTTCTTCTTCTTTCGACTCTTCAGCACGGGTTTTCCCGCAACTTGATGCTTCTGCTGCTGGTGCTGTTGGATGCTCCTGCATCAGACACCCGGGGTACGAGGAGAAGTGATCTTCACTTCTGATTGGTCCTGTTGCCGCCTCCTGCAATACCTCCAGACCATCCTCTGCCTCTGCAGACTGTTCTAACCCCGGCTCTCGGTCCATACTTCTGTCTTCTACCGGACAGATTTCCTCATTGCTGCAAATTTCTTCTGCAGTCTGCTTTAACTCCTCTTTCTTTCTTCGTATTTCTTCTCGCCTTCTTTGTCGCTCCTCTTGCTCCCGTAACTTTATCCCGAGCCATTCTTTTTGCAATGCTTTTAATTGCCGTTGCAAAGCTATGACTTCTTCCTCCGACACCATATCCTCCTTGCTGTCCCGTCTTCTTCGGGAATGCATTTTTCTTGCTTTTCTTATAAAGCTTTAACGATCCGGTGTAGCTGCCTCACGTCCGACGATCTGCTAACACGCCCGGGATCTTAACTCACTCTCTCTCAGAACCCTCCCGCAGGTCCTGGTGCAACTGCCTCACCTTCGACGGATCTGCTGCACACTCAGGAACATTCGCTCTGATACCACTGACGGGGCACCGGGAAAACGCACTTCTACAAACCCCACTTTTTCATTAATAAAACTGAAATATTACAAGCATACAGCCCGCAAGCTTACATTAGCTAGCTCTCGGCTTAGCTTCACGCTTCTCCGCTCTAAGTGCCTTCCCCGATCCACCGTCCCGCAAATACATAAAAACTGGGTTTTTATAGAGGTCCCGACCCTCTGAAACATCAACTCCTGCCTAAAGGATTCACCAACCCGAATTTAATTTTCCCTTCGAAACATACAAAAGAAAACACGAGAATCGGGACACCAACCCGATTAAAGACCCCTCTCCGCATGGTCCCTGTCATTTCTGAATCCGTCAGAAAATCCTGTGCGCCCATCCTTCTCGTCTTCCGTGCTTCTTGGTCATCCCCCGCTTTAACTTCTGCTTCTGCCACATGTCACCTTTGAACGGTCTCCGAAAATGTCATTCCCGCCATATTTTTCTCTTCTCACGCCATTTTCTCTCTCCGTCGTGATATCGCGACGTTTCTGGCTCCCTGCGCTTCCTTCTCATTTTGGTCGCGATATCGCGACCAACTCCCGCTGCTTGCCTGCTTTTCAAAAGATGTCGCGATATCGCGACCGTTCTGCCACTCCGTCCTCCTCTTTGATTTACGTCGCGATGTCGCGACGTCGCGATATCGCGACCATTCTGCCCACCTGTCCTTGCTTTCGGTTTGCTTTGCGATTTCGCTACCATTTTTGACTTCTGCCCTGACTTCGCCTTGACGTCGCGATTTCGCGACGTCGCGATTTTGCTATCGTTTCTTGCCTTTGCTCCCGCCTCGCCTGGACGTCGCGATTTCACGACGTCGTGATTTCGCTACAGTTCTCCACTTTTGCCTCCGCTTCCGACTTTTCGTCGTGATTTCGCGACGGTTGCGAAATCGTGGCCCCTTCTACCGAACTTTCTCTCTCCTTGCGACTATCGCGAATTCGCGACGTAGCGAAATCGCGACAGTTTCTACACTCCTTGCCTTCTGCTTCTTCTTCTTCTGACTCTTCAGCACGGGTTTTCCCGCAACTTGATGCTTCTACTGCTGGTGCTGTTGGATGCTCCTGCATCATTCTCTATCGAACCACCTACGTATTTCACATATTAATCAAATTTTGAGTCTAGGGAAGATGATGTTATGCATAGATCTAGCCATAAAGCAAACGATTTTCCTAGTCATCCTATCATGCACATAATCCAAGCCCATAAATAAAAAAAAGCAAAAAAAAAATCAAGACACAAAAAAAATAGTGCAAAATCATAATTCATCATGGATCCTTAGGAATTTTAGCCATCTCCATCGAGGCTATAAATGCCTGGCTGGTAGTGGAGCAACGTTAAATGATTATGGGACTATCTCCACCAGGGATATAGATGCTTGACTAATAGTGGAGTATACCCTCTACATGGTGACATGTCTATCACATTAGCAACCTTCTTTTGTACATATCTTTGACCACTCATGAATGAGCTAGCTTACAATGGTTTGAGTTACAATTGGTTAATCCTACCTCGCTCAAAATTGGAAATGAACCTCACTATACACACTTTTGTCCTTGATATACATGACTCACTAGGTTTGTATTAGTATCTTTGAGTGCCTAATTGATTAATAAATGAGTTTAATCAGTGTCACTAGGGAGTTTGAGCTTCTTGAAAATACTTTGAGATTCTTACTCCCTAGGACATGTGAAATGACAAGTCATGTTGCCTTTGCTTCTACATTCTACTCATTCATGCATACATTATGTCATGTTTCCTACCACCTATTCTACAATCTTATCATTACGATTGTGTTGATGTCCTTGATTAATCAATTAAAATCATAAGTAGTGATACACATCCAAGCATTTCTTGAATGATAATCAAACGTGGATACATATATCTATCAAGTTATATTCATCACATACACTATCATCCATTTCTATCCATCACTACCTACATCATCTCCCATATTTATAATTTATAATCAATCACATCATCACACATCACACATCACATCAACACAACTCATAATATATATATATATATATATATATATATATATATATCATAAAAAATAATTATACATATAATTTATTTATTCGTAGGCTTTGTACATATGGATCTCAAGCTTGTCATCATCATCACTATGCAAAAATATGGTAACCCAACACATTCTCATTGTTGATCACCATTGGTCTCCCCACTCCCCTCTCACCTCACTCCATGCACCTGTTCAATTCCACTCTATTGTCCTTGTCACTCATCCCCTTAAGAGTATTCGACCCTTGATGCACTTGAAGTCACTAGCTCTATAAACCATGGCACCATTACAACCATCGATGGCCTACTCATCTGGCTTCACTACGAACGTGAAGTGGATGATCATGAAGGAACATCCACCTTATCTCTTAGCATCCTATTCCACAACACCACCACCCATATTCTATCTTACTACAAGCATACCATTATCCTCTCCTCCCTTCATTGGTCTCCTACTACCTTTACCTATAATGTCACTATGGTATTCGCCTCACCTGATCTGGCCATCTACCCCCATAACTACTTTATCTCATGCACCAACCTATCTCACTCTACCACCATAATAGTCTCTTGACTATGTGAGGTATCTCGATAAATCACAATCCTATTCATCTCTACATGTAATATCTATAATTATACTTATAGAGTATCCCTCTCCTCCTACTAGCCCTTCCACCTTTGTCACTTGGTATTCCACTAAATTTTTTCTAGTGCCATGGTAGTCTCATAGTTTATATGCTATCTCTTCAATATATACATGTACTTTACCATAGTAATAAAATCCTTCTATCTATCATCTCCTCCATCCCCTCCATCTCTCGATGATAGCCCTACATCAAGATCCACCTAACATAAAACCTGCCACTGTAAGAGCTCCTCCTATCCTCCCTCCTCAACATCATCCCCTCCTGCCACTATGCCTCCCTCTGACCACGATTGAAAATGCTAACCAAAAAACCACACCTCCTAACCTATTGTTATACCCACATTCACTATATCATTCATCACCAACACCACATACACATTTGCACCTACAGGCTCATGTTATGGGTCTATCACTACCTCATTCCATCATTGTTGGTAGACTACTGTTGGAGGTACTTGTGTTAGGCCACACTATCTTAGTACAGGAACATACTAGAAATACTTGTATTCTATTCCATGTCATCCCACCATCCACCTACCCTATCACACCCATGATAAATGCTCTTTGTCTTCCCTCCAACTCAACCTTCCCCTCCATGACCTCCATATAATATCCTACGACTACAAACATGCAAATAGGTCCTTGTAGTGCACCAATATCCTAGAAAATTGGTGTCCTACTATGCTCACTATCCTCACACTATCTCATAGGGTAAGGAACATCTCCTTCTATATCATCATGTGCCATCCATTGTAACCCCTTTGGTCACCCCACCCAGAAGTGCTCCCATGCCCATACCTATAGAAAACTACAACCCAATACCAATCAATCCCACCATAATATATCATATAATTCCCTATATGTCTAAGCTAACAATACAAGAGCCCATGCATGTACCCTCGAATGCTCAATAAAATTCTACACTAGTCCAAGTAGGTTCCATGGGAATCGTGCACCTGATAAATATGATAAGATGATGTTGGATATCAATGTAATTTGAATATCATGCCTCATAATTAGGATCTTTCCTAATAGTTCACATCAAATAGCACCCTACCACTCTCCATACCAATATCCCTCCATATCTTCTTGTATACCCAACACAACAAGGCCTATCTTTGTGTTGTCGGTGCCATTTGGATCCTCTCCCCATCTACTAGCAACTGAAAGATTTAATACATATCCTTGAATATGATTGCAATCTTCTTTATGAGAATATAAAAGGTACATGTATCAAGATCTCATCTGTCCACCAACACCATCACATATGCATGATCTGCATGTACATTCTCCAATTGCACAATCCCCTCGAAATTGATATCTCATAACCACTACCAGTCATCCATTATCAATCACATCCTCACCTCATAGAACACAACCTTGAACTGATGCCTTGGTATCAATAGCGTCTGCTACAAAATAAACCACACCCAACCAACCATCCATCAACATCACATCATGCAAAAAAAAAATTGAATATGTTTAAGTAGACCAAAGACAAGATTAGACACTTATAAATACTTAATTTTGGAAATCCTCATCCTCATATTTTCATCAACCCCTTTTTTCTAGGGCAAAGATCAGAATCAACCATCAATCATCATTACCCTCTTCTACCAGGGCAAAAAGTAGAATCACTCAATCAACCAATGACATTTTCTATTTTCGTAGATTCTATTTACTTTCATGCCATTTCTTGTTTTTGTCTATTAGATTTACTTTCATGCATTTTCCTATTTTCATAGATTAGAATTTGTTGCTTTCGTAGACTAGATTTCCTTTCCCACTTTCATAGATTAGATTTACTTTCATGCAATTTCTTATTTTAAGATTAGATTTAATTTCCTACAATTTCTTACTTTTGTATATTAGATTTTTCTTGCTTTCATAAATTAGATTTTTTATTTTCGTAGATTAGATTTGCTTTCATGCATTTTCTACTTTCATAGATCAATATTTATTGCTTTTCCATATTAGAATTTATTGCTTTTGTAGACTAGATTTCCTTGCCCACTTTTATAGATTATATTTACTTTCATGCAATTAATTTTTTTTAGATTAGATTTACTTTCCTACATTTTCTTGATTTTGTAGATTAGATTTTTCTTGCTTTTGTAGATTAGGTTTTTTTTGCTCTCATAGATTAGATTTTTCTTGCTTTTTTAGATTATATTTTTCTTGCTTTCATAGATTAGGTTTTTCTTGATTTCATAGATTAGATTTTTGTTGTCATATTGTATTGTTTTCCTAGCATAGATTTACTTTTAAATCCTTTTATGTTTACCTAGACTAGATTTTTGAGTGAACCTCATACCCAGTGGTTGCAATGACTAGTTATCCATGCAATCTAGTAGGATGGATAGATTACCATAAGGACACTCATAGTACAAAAAAGGAAACCCTACAATTTGTCTCCTCTCATGCCAAGTTCCACTCTTTGACCTAGTCCACCTTTTATCAAGTGTTTCATCATTGTTAACTATTTCCTCCTCCATCAACTCATATCTTGAGGGGATAGAAAATACCCACAAGTTTAACCTTAAACAAGTCCAATACTCAAGCACCCAATTTTGAAGTTACATGTGTCCAAAAACCTTTGCTTGAGGCTATCATTAAATCCCTTCTATTGGGGTAAATAGTAGAACTCTATGTTAGAGTATATTACATTATTGAGTACATGCCAATGTACCACCTTGAGTACATAACTAGAGGAGGAGTTTACTTTAGAGTAAGGTTTGAGTAGTTACTACATGCAATGAATAAATTCACAAGTGTCAGAATGTGCAATAATATAAATATGCATGTAGTCCACGTGTGCATGAGTTATAGGATAGGTAGATGAAGAGTCATGGGCCAAGGCACATATCTTCATATATATATATATAGTGAGGTTGTTAAAGATGAGAGATAGTAGTATTAGAAAGAGTGACTAATTACAGTAGTAGAGTCAGTACAATGTAGTTCTTTCATTAAAATTTTTGAGTGTTCATGTCCTCCATAATATTGCATTGTACTATTTTGATGAGCTTTCATTAATAGCATATTTCTAAGCTATTGCAAAATTTTCTCTTATTATTTTTCTGCATATTATAGTGTCATTATCTTATAGTTATCATAGCTTACTCATTTGAGATCTTGTGGTTGAATTTCATTTAATATAAATCATCAAAAGCTAACAGTGGTATCAGAGCACATGATATATCAATAGGAAATGGAGAGGGAGCTACAAGAGAGATTGAGAGGAGATTAGAAATTTTATTTTTAGAATTTTTGAAAATTGCATTTGGCAAGAGTCTTTCCACAAAATTGCTAGAAAAAATCGTGAAGACTAGGACTCAACATAAATTCCACTAGATTGATAAATCAACTAGTGAAGATTTATAATCTCTATATTTAAAGTTTTTTCCATTATATTTTTTAACATTTTTTTGTAGAAAAAGGATATTCAAAGAAAGTTGGGAAGCGTTCTACAAAGAGCTAGGAAGAATATCTTCTTTGGAATAAAGAAGCAACAAATGGAATATTGAATATTTGGAGGCCTAAGAAAAAGGTCCCAATGCTAGAGTTATAGACCTATATAGTGTAGAAGATAAAAATGCCGAAGAAGCCTTATTGTATATTGGAGAAAAGGTCAAAGAAGCCTTACTACATATTGAAGGAAGTAGAGACTCCAAAAAGAGTCCTAGAAAATATTGGAGATTGGTGATCTCCATTGAAGATTAAAGCCTGCAGATTGCAGAAGGAGAAAACAACTGAAGAAGTTTAAGAGAAACACAAGAGGTTCCATTGAAAAACTTCCTATTTTTGGAAGATTGAAGATATATAAGGACTATCAAAAGTCCTATTCCAAAATCCAAAAGTAGCATATTTTAATGATCTGAGAAAAGAGATCTCATTACAAAATTCTATAGTTGAAGATTGAAAGAGATCAAGAAAGGTCTCATTGAATTTTTGAGAAGACTAGAGAATCTTTAGAAATTTGAATACCCTAGAGAAGAGGTCTCAAGGAAGGCTTGAAAGGAGAAATAAGGAGAAGACTAGAAAAGCCTCATTAAAGGATTTGAAGAAATCCATTGAAGGAGTTCCAAGGAGAAATCAAGGAACAAGATCACTAGCAAGGAGAAGTTCCTAATAGGTCCAGATTTGGGACAATTGTTGCCACCTGAAAAAAATCCCAAAAGGAGAAGAATTTTGCAAGGAGTTTGCCAAATTTTGGAGGATCAAATTGAAGACCTCAACATAGTCAGAATCTTGAGAAGAAGGCTAGGTCGAAGTTAGAATTTGACAAGGAGGTTGAAGGAGAAAGGAGTTTGAAGAAGCCATCAAACTAAAATTTTGGGCAGTAAGTTAGAGGAGTTTCAAAGTTGTGAATTGGTGAGTTAAAGAGTTATTTTGGACAACAAGGGAGATTTGTGATTTCATCTAATATAACACATTAATTAGGTGAATATGATCACCAAAAAATACATCATCTACAAAGGTCATAAAGGTAAGCAAATTAGGTGCAAAATATTCATTATTTGAACACTTATATTTGGTTCATTATTAAGTTTCATTAAGCACCAAATTAGAGTTTAAAAGTTGCAAGAAGGTTTTATATTAAAGTCTTTAAGGGAGTGTAGAAAATAGTTTCTTATAAGGTTAAAACCTGCACATCAAAAATAGGAGTTAGATATATTTCAAGAGAAATAAAAATATCAACTTCCTATTATCTATTAGAAGCAAAGAAGACATTATAGTGCATAATACAATTTACTTTTAAGAGTTCATTAAAAGGAGCAATAAGGAGAAATTACTAGTGCATTATACTAGTTACTCTTAAAAGTTATTAAAGGTGCATTAAGTATTAAGTTAAGGAGAAAAATTAGTGCACAAGTAGGATTAAGTTGGAGTGTCAAGAGACACTATTGAGCACATAGAACCTACAACATATCTTGGTGTAAAAAAGCCACCAAGAGAAAGCATTTCAACAACCAATTCTTAATAAAAAAAAAAAAAAGAAAAAAAAAAAGTGTAAAGAAGCCACCAAAGACACAACACAGAGAGAGACAGGAAAAAAGAGGAAGCATTACAATAGCCAAATCTTAGTGAAGGAACCTGCCATATTCAAGCAAGAAGTGAAGTTACAAAGTGAAGACTAAAGAGTCTCAAAAGTCAAGGTGCAACTAAGGTAATCTATCTTAGTTTATTGTTGATTTATTTCTTCATATACATCTTCTACAAAAGCACAAAAGGAGACAAAGCTTGAGTGTCTCAAAGACATCAACGTAGCACAATATCATATTCAATAAGTGATGATAATTATCAAGGGTAAAGCACAAGCTACTATTCTAAGGAATAAAGCCATATAAAGGGCTCAATACCATCCTCTTCAAGGTGTCAATAGGTACCATATTTGACACCATAGTCTCATGTATGTAGCGCCACAGTATAAGACACCTATCATAGTGAAAAGAACCTTCAACAAGAAGGAGAATAACACGGTAAGCCAAAGTAATAATAGTGCAAGCTAGAAAGTGATGTGGCAAAGACAAGGTGTAAAGGTGAATATCAATAGTTGCCCAAGTAATAGAATAAAGAAGTTTAGACAAATACAAACAACTATCTTCATTGAGAGACACCAACTACATTGGATAAGATCGATCACACACCTTGTTGTTACAAAGAATCCAAACCAAATTGCAAAGGAATTTTACAAGAATAGGTGTTAAGAGAACGAAGAGCATTAAGGGAATAGATGCATTGAAGAATTAGTTGCATGCAAGGGAAGGTTCTTCCACTTGTCATATCAATGTAAGGTATCTTGTGCCACTTGGCACAAAGGAAGAAAGAGCACTTGCATATCTACATAATGCCTACACTAAGGGAGAAGAACACCCAGGTTGAAGTAATGCTCCAAAGAGGAAACAATAATTATTGTTTCAATGCTCAATGCATAACATAAGGTTTGCGGTAGCAATATTAATGCCTCCAAGATTGTAACCTCAAAAACATCGCGTAAGATACGTTATTAAGCAAGATAAATTCCACTTGGCATAGATTTCAAAAGGAGACAAGAGCTATTAATAGCCCTATGCAACAAGAGCATGTAAATCCAACATAGAGAGGTCAAATTGCATTGAAGGAAGAATACCATCATAGAAGGTGTCCATTGAACGTAGAGCATTAATTTCTCACTGTCATATGTTGTAGACCAGCAAATATAGTTCCCAATCTTGGATAGAGGAGTCACAACAAGAGCAATCATATCACAACATAAACCTTACAAATAAGGTATAGTTTTACATGGTTTAATATTTTTCTTCTTTAAGTATAAGGAGTTATAAGGTACATTATATAAGGTTGATTTTATTTATTATTTGCATTGGAGATATAAACAAATACCAATGTTAGTAAATTCGAAAGCAAATCAAAACAAGGAGATTATATTCTTAAGTGGTATTTCAAAAGTACATTAGTTGAAATAAAAATATCATAATATTTGCAATTAATTGAAATAGGAGATATAAGGTTATCCACCTTAGAAAAATTAAAGTATTACTCTTTTGCAAATATTATTATTTTTAAAATTTCCAAATTAGGGAGATATAAGGAGTGCTACATCAAACTTTAGTTTTTGGAATTTAGAAAATTGAACAATTGGAAATTAAGGATAAAAGGAATCAAGTTCATTGATTTCTTAAAAGAGTTGGAATTTATTATACTTGTCCCATATACACATTAAAGGGATAAAATGAATCCAACCATAGATTCTTGAAATTTAGAGAATTTTATCAAATGGAAAAGTGCATAGTTCAATAGGGAGAAATAAGGTGAAATAGGAGTTGATCATTATGTTACCATTGTCTTTAAAATATTAGATAATCAACTCAAAAGAAAATCTAATAGATGCTAAGAACTTTATCAAGACCATAGCATACTCTAATAAATTGGGAGATATAAGGGATTCTACAAAACCTAATATTTGAAAAGGTTTTATCAATTTAGTTCACATACTTAAAACTAGGGAATCATAAGGTAGACAACTACAAAGTTTTAAATTTCAAAGCTTCCATCAAAATTATTTTAAATACTTCAGAATTAAAAGGTATTCTATCTAGTGATTTGGAAAACTAAAGTCTTATCAAAATCATTGATTGAACATTAAGATTCTCAAGGCATTCTCAAAACACTAAGAAGCTATAAGGAGTTCTACTTCAAAAGAAGCATGGAAATAATAGTCAGGAATGCATTCAATAATGAGGAACTATTCCATGAGGTGGAATTTAACTCTCAAAACTTAATAAATACCTTTGAAGGATACAAGTATTTGTAAAAATATTTTTTTTTCATTATTCCTCAAAGAAGCAAAGTTTACAACTCTAATTGGTTATCTTCATGAAGTATATTTAAGAACTTTGTGGAATACTCAAAATATAGTTATATTCACAATATAAGAATGCTTGATGACATATTTATCATTAATTATTTTTTGAACTCTTTCAAAACATGAAACAAAATAGCAATCCAGGCCAATACTATTGAAATTATATACTAACTCAACATGGAGAAGTATTATCACTAAAAAAATTGCAAAAATGAAGAAGAAGAAGGAAAAAGAAGAGTGACAAAAAATAAATATGAAGATGAAAAAATTACTTTCATGTTTTATCTAGATCAAAGTGAATCAAATAAACAAGATGAAGATACTCATCCAGATACGGACAAAGGGTACATAGATGAAAGTAGGAAGGAAGAGCTCAAATTTCAAAATCAAGACAAAGACCATATTGAAGACTAAAGTCTTCAACACCCAAATAATATAATAAAGGGGGGTGTTAGAGTATATTACATTATTTGGTACTTGCCAATGTACCACCTTGAGTATATAACTAGAGTAGGATTTTACTTTAAAGTAAGGTTTGAGTAGTTACTATATGCAATGAATAAATACACAAGTTTTAGAATGTACAATGATGTAAATGTGCATGTAGTCCACATGTGCATGAGTCATAGGATAGGTAGATGAAGAGTCATGGGCCAAGGGACATATCTTCCTATATATATGTCTTTAGTGAATATAAATTAGTAGTGATAGATAGTAGTATTAGAAAGAGTGACTAGTTACATTAGTAGAGTGAGTACAATGTAGTTCTTTCATTGAAATTTTAGAGTGTTCATGTCCTCCATAATATTGCATTGTACTATTTTCGTGAGATTTCATTAATGGCAAATTTTTGAGCTATTACAAAAGTTTCTCTTATTATTTTCTTGCATATTATAGTGTCATTATCTTATAGTTATCATAACTTACTCATTTTACAACTTATGGTTGCATTTCCTTTAATATAATTCATCAAAAGCTAACAGTGGTATCAAAGTACACGGTAGATCGATAGAAATAGAGAGGGAGCCACAAGAGAGATTGAGAGGATATTGGAAATTTTAATTTCAGAATTTTTGAAAATTTCATTTGGCTAGAGCCTTTTTTAGAGTTGCAAAAAAACTCATGAAGACTAGGACTCAACATTAATTCCACTAGATTGACAAATAAACCAGTGAAGATTTATTATATCTAGATTTAAAGTTTCTTCTATTACAATTTTTAACATTTTGCTGTAGAAAAAGGAGATTCAAAAAAAGTTTGTAAGCTTCCTACAAAGAGCTAGGAAGAATATATTCTTTGGAATAAATCCAGTACCTGAAGCAACAAATGGAAGATTGAAGATTTGGAGGATTAAGAAAAAGGTCCCAATGCTAGAGTTGTAGAACTGCAGAGTGTAGAAGAGGAAAAGGCCAAATAAGCCTTATTGTAGATTGGAGAAAAAGCCAAAGAAGCCTTACTCCAGATTGAAAGAAGTAGAGACTCCAAAAAGAGTCCTAGAAAATATTGAAGATTGGTGATCTCCATTGAAGATTAAAGCCTGTAGATTGCAAGAGAAAATAACTAAATAAGTTGAAGAGACCCACAAGAGGTCCCATTGAAAAACTTCCTATTTTTGGAAGATTGAAGATAGAGAAGGACTAGAAAAAGTCTTATTCCAAAATCCTAAAGTATCAGATTTCAAAGATTCGAGAAAAGAGATCTCATTGCAAAATTCCATAGTTGAAGATTGAAAGAGATCAAGAAAGGTCTCATTGAAAATTAGAGAAGCTGCAAAAATTTGAAGACCCTAGAGAAGAGGTCTCAAGGAAGGTTTGAAAGGAGAAATAAGGAGAATACTAGAAAAGCCTCATTAAAGGATTCAGAGAAATCCATTGAAGGAGTTCCAAGGAGAACTCATTGAGGAAACTACTAGCAAGGAGAAGTTCCTAATAAATAAAATTTTGGGACAATTATCGCCATCCAACAACAAGCCCAAAGGAGAAGAATTTGGCAAGGATTTTTCCAAATTTTGGAGGAAAAAAGTGAAGATCTCAAGACAATCAGAATCTTGAGAAGAAGGCCAAGGTCAATGTTAGAATTCAACAAGGAGTTTGAAGGAGAAAGGAGTTAGAAGAAGCCACCTAAAGTAGTTTTTTGATTCTACAATAGAAAATTGAAGGTCTCCAAGGGACAAGTTTCATCTACAATTTGGAGGAGTTTCCTACCAAATTGGAAATATTTGAGAACAAAATTTTGGAGGAAAATTAGTTGCATTAGAATCTGAAAAACCTAGAGTTACAAGCAGCAATTCAGGTATCATTACTAGCTATTAAGTTTCAGAGTTCAAGGGAGCATCGTGAAGGAGATTTAAATCCACCAAACTATATTTTCATTTATCAAGTTAGAGGAGTTTTAAATCTCTGAATTAGTGGGTTAAAGAGTTATTTTGGACAACAAGGAAGAGCTGTGATTTTATCTAATACAGGGCAATAATTATGTGAATCTAATCACCAATAAATACATCATCTACAGAGGTTGTAAAGGTAATAAACTTAGGTGCAAAAGGTTCATGATTTTAACACTTATATTTGGTTTATTATTAAGTTTCATTAACCATAAAATTAGATTTTAAAAGTTGTAAGGAGAAGGTTCCATAGTAAAGTCTTCAAGGGAGTGTAGAAGATAGTTTCTTATAAGGTTAAAACTTGCACATCAAAAATAAGAGTTAAAACTTTGTTGCTCTTATTCATTCAAAAAGCTGGCTGGCTTGTGGTATTCGTCAGTTAGTCCGATCCCGAAAGACACCACTAAATAATAAAGCCCCGGCCCCTCCCATCCAATAGAGTTCCGATTTCTATTATTTATTGATGGGCGAACCTGTAGGAAAGTCTGGGTGGGTTAGAATGTCCTCATGAATGAGGAACCTATATAACCTTTCAGCTATGAATTTGACTCCTGCTCTTCTGTTTTTCCAAGTATATTTAACTTGCACATCAAAAATAAGAGTTAGATATATTTCAAGAGAAAGAAAATATCAACTTCCTATTATCTATTAGAAGCAAAGAAGTGAAATTTGCATAGGTTATAATACATAATAAAAGTTAATTTTAAGAGCTCATTAAAAGGAGCACTCAAGATAAATTACTAGTGCATCATACTAGTTATTATTAAAAGTTATTAAAGGTGCATTAAGTATTAAAGTTAAGGAGGAAAATTAGTGCACAAGCAGGATTAAGTTGGAGTGTCAAGAGATACTATTGAGCACAGGTAACCTACAACATATCTTGGTGTAAATAAGCCACCAAGAAGAAGCATTACAATAGTCAAAGCTTAGTGAAGGAAGCCACCATATTCAAGCAAGGAATATAGCTACAAAGTGAAGAATAAAGAGTCTCAAAGTCAAAGTGCAACTAAGGTAATCTATCTTATTTTATTGTTTATTTATTTCTAGCATCATATACATCTTCTACTTTGTATAAAAAAGGAGATAAAGGTTGAGTGTCTCAAAGACACCAACATAGTATCACAGTAAATAAGTGGTAATCATCATCAAGGGTAAATCACAAGCTACTTTGCTAAGGAGTAGATCCATCTAAATGGCTCAATACAGTTCTCTTCAAGTTGTCAACAAGAACCATATTCAACACCATAGTCTCATGTACACAATGCCACAGTAAAATACACTTGTCATAATGAAAAGAACCTACAACAAGAAGGAGAATAACAAGGTAAACCAAAGTAAAAATAGTGCAAGTTGAAAAATACCGTGGTAAAGACAAGGTACAAAGGTGAATATCAACAGTTACCCAAGTAATAGAAGAAAGAAGCTTGGACGAACATGAACAACCATATTTATTGAGAGATGCAACTTAGGTTGGAGAAGAGCCATTACACACCTTTCTATTACAAAGAATCCAAACCAACTTGCATAGGAAGTTTGCAAGAACAAGCATTAAGAGAACAAAGAGCACCAAGGGAATAGATACATTGAAGAATTGGTTGTATGCAAGGAAAGGTTATTCCACTTGCCATATCAATGTAAGGTATCTTGTGCCACTTGGCACAAAGGAAGAAAGAGCACTTGCATATCTACATAACACCTGCACTAAGGGAGAAGAGCACCCAAGTTGGAGTAACGCTCAAAAGAGGAATCAATAATTATTGTTTCAATGCTCAATACATAATATAAGGTCTGCACCAGCAATATTCATGCCTCTAAGATTGTAACCTCCAAAATATCACATAACATACATTCTTAAGCAAGATAAATACCACTTGGCATATATTTCAAAGGGAGATAAGAGGTATTAATAGCCATGTGCAAGAAGATCATGTATATCCAACAGAGAGGTATTACTACGCGGATAGACAAACCTTAGTACAAGGTTTATGTTTGAAATAACTTGACAATAAATGAAAGTACTGCTTGTGACATTCGGTATGAAAACTATCGAGTGTTCATGAAGATACTTAAACTTGGGGAACAAGTGTTTATGGAAATACTTAAATTTGTGGGCCATACTATTTGATGAATTTTGGTATTTTATTATTAAACTTGTCAAGTGCTTTGGATGAAAAACATTGATCATAATGAGGACTATGGAACAAATTTTTAGGAGTAAAATTTGTGTATCTTGAAACATATTTTAAAGAAAATAAATTGTACATTTGGAAACATATGTAAAGAGTAAATTTGTACAATTTACATAAGTCCCTTTAAAAATATCAATGATGTCATGGTGAAAAACTTTGTGCAAACCATGATAAATGCTTGCTCAAGGATTTGAGATAAATAAAGATCCTTTTTTAGACTAAGAAATATCATTTTTTAAAAGAAATAGCTTATCCTTGATAAGAGATTGGGTAATAACTCTCATGTGCTAGTATTATGTATCTATAGAGCATCTCTTGTAATAAAATAAGGGCCAAGTTTGTAAACCTATAGTGTAATATCGTGGGTAGATTACAAGACCAACCATAGCTAAACTTGAGTGATCTAAGTGATAAATCACAAGAGAGTTGTAGCTAACCTTGGGCAACTATAGCATGATCTTAGTGATAGATCGTGAGACAACTTGGTGGCCTATTTGTGAAAGGACTATAGATTATGATACAAATTAGAAAACCCATTCGTAAAGGAACTATAGTACAACCATAATGATGGATTGAAGAACAAATCTGGTTTATAACCTTGTGGTAGGTTATGGTTAAACCCTTGAAGGATTTGTAGAACTATAACTGAATCCATCTAATTAAATGCTATTTCTAATTGAATAAATATGAGATACTTGTGAAAGTATGATTGTGTTTAAATATTATTTATGTTTGAATAAATATGAGAAAGTATGAATGTGATTAAATGCTATTTTTGCTTGAAGAAATATGAGATACTTGTGAAAGTATGATTGATTAAATGTTATTTCTATCTAAATAAATAGGAGATATTTGTTTGTTTAAATGTTATATGCATGAGAGGAATCTTATTTATGAAGTTATGGCATTCTTTGAAATAGACTATCAGTAGTTGATTGTAATAATGTTGTTTCAAAGGCATACCCTTATGGAAAAAGGAGTATGAGATGAAAATGTGATGTTTTAGTATTATAAAAGTATGGGATTTCCTTCCTTTGAATGATGGAATGCTTTAGACAATTACATTGTGGAAAATGTATTGTGTTTGGTTGCATTCAATGAAAAATTATTACATACTATTGTTTGTATAGAATGTATTTCATATACATGTGATGGGTTGTCCTGATTCTAAAAACATCTACAATCTAGAACTGGTGACTTGAAGGGAGTCAAGTAAATATCGGCACTATTGGGTCTCTCTTGGTCATGTAAACATGTTGTAACATTACCTCCTTAAGAGAGGGTCTCCATTGTTGTAAAATATAATTATTAAGATCAATTGTAATTTGATTATATCACTCCTTGAGAGAAAATGTATACAATGTAACACTTGACTTCGAAGGTGTTGGACATTTTGAGTCAAAGTTGTCATTGATGTCAGGAAATGAAATTGTCATTGATGTCAAGGAATAAGCTATCGTTGAAGTCAAAAGGTCGAAAGGAACAATGCAAAGGTTTTTCATAAAAAACCCAAGGAGGCTTTTAAATTCATATTAGAAAGCCCAAGAAAGTTTTAATATTTATTTTATAAATTATTTAAATTCAAATTGAATTTAAAATTTATAAATAAATATTATTTATACAAAACAGTAAAACCTAAGAAGGCTTTAATCCTTAATAAAGTCAAAAGGATTTAAATTTTAATTTCTAAAGAATTTATATAATTTATAAATTAATTATTTAATATCAAAGGTGCCAACGTCTAAGAGAAAAAGGAATTCGTCGACATTTGAAAGTGTGGTGGCATATTGGTATAAAAACCATATGCCTAAGTGGCAAAATAATTATCCCTTGTTCGATTAACAAAGGTTTGCAAGTTGTATGTTTTGTGCGATTTCGTGCAAGGAAGAAGATAAAGTTTTTTGTCTTAAGTGCGTCGGTGAAGGAATAAAATGAAAAGAGCCCTAAGTCACATAACCATCCAGTGTGGTGGTCTAGTGGCAAGTTGGAGTGTGCTAGGGTGCATGTGAGCGGGAGGACCTACGTTCAAATATCGACAAGCAACATTTTGAGTGGACTTGGTCAGCATTTTTGTTAGGCGCCTAAGGAAGCGACACAAATTCTTTTGGGATAGGCACCAAGAGGGAGTAGATAGAGCACGTGGTGCTCTTCCCTCCCAAGGTGAGTGCCTAGCTCACGCGACGGTTGGAGCCACGGCTAGGGCATTGTTAGGAGACGACATCGTGAGTTCGAATCTCACCAAGGCAAAGGTAATAAATTTTTAATATATTTTGTGATGCCTAAGGTTTAGACACAAGGTCCTAGGGAGTTAAAATGGGTAAATAAAAGTATTTTATTTGGTCATTATTTTGGGTAATTGGAGAAATAAGTGGATTGAAGTGTTGGTTAGATTTTGAGAGGACTTCTTGCCATTGAGTTATTTTGAAGGTTATTGTATTAATTTTATTTTTTGGTGTTGGATATTATTTTAATTGGGAGATTATAAGGTGTATTTGGTCAATTATTTTTGTATATATTTATGGATGCTTTATTTAAGATGGAGTGATAAGGTGTATGTGTGTTTTGATATTTGCATTGTATCTTTGAGAGATTTTATCATCTTCTAACTTTCTTGAGCTTGGCAAAGAAGTGTTTGTGGTTGTGGCATATTTTTGAGGTTCCTTCATCATCAAGAAAAATGTATGGGCACATTCTTCCATAGTTGATTTGATTGATTGTTTTCTGGAAAACAAGTTTGGAGTGAAAAAGACTTTGTTAAGTTTATTTTGTTGAGCGTGTTTTGAATTAATGATTCAAGGTTTTCTGGAATAATATTTGTTGATAAAACCTTGTTTGATGAGCATTATTGCGTTGATTGGTTGTTTTTCTGAAAATAAGATTTGGAGTGAAAAGGACTTGGTTGGGATTTCCTTGTTGAGTTGTTGAGCTAGTGTGAATGGAAGTGAACGCTATAATTCTTGATTGATGAGCTTTGTTGAAATCTGAAAGTGAGCTAGTTCATGCTTCATACTTTGTTGAGTAAATATTCTATTTTAAGTTGAGTTTGTGTTGAGTAAATATTCTATTTGAAGTTGAGTTTGTGTTTGGTTGAGTGAAGTGAACTTGAACTAGGGTTTGCAAAGATCATGTGTATCATTGTTATGTGAGATTGGTTGATAAGCATTGTTGGAAACATTTTGAGTGAGTGTTCATATGCTTGGACTAGGGTTTGTGAGCAAGAATTGTTTCATTGAGTGATTGGTTGAGTAGAGTTGGTTGAGCCTAGTCAAGTGAATATGTGAAGTGATTGTTCAAGTTCTATGAAATAAATTATTCTATATTCTGAATTGATTTGAGAAAGAGGTTGAGTGTTAATGAGTGTGAAACATATTGAGTCTCTAACAATTCTCTATATGTTTTTGAAAGAGTGATTGAAAGTAATTGAGTATTGAGGTGAATGTGAAACATATTGAGTCTCTAACAATTCTTTGTATGTTTCTGAAAGAGTGATTGAAAGTGATTGAATATTGATGAATATGAAGCATATTGATTCTCTAACAATTCTCTATATGTTTCTAAGAGTGTGATTGAAAGTGATTGAGCATTATGATGAATGCAGAGCATATTGAGTCTCTAATAATTCTCTTTATGTTTCTATGAGATTGGACAAGTTCAAGTGTGGACTTGTTGAGCAGAGTTGAGGTAAGTCTTTGAGAAGACTTTGTGGAAAAATTTGGGTAAGCTTTTGTGGAAGCTTACAATACATATTGAGAGCAGATTTGGATAAGTTCTAGTGAGGACTTATTGAGCAGATTTGGACAAGTTCTAGTGAGGACTTGTAGAGCAGATTTGGACAAGTTCTAAAGAGGACCTGTGGACAGATTGGTGTGAGCTTTTGTGGAAGATTATAAGGCAGATTTGAGACTAGTATTTGAGAAGACTTGAGAGCAGAGTTGATTGATTGATTTGTTCAAACCTTCAGTTAAGGTTTGGGGCAGATCCAACAAAGTTGATTTGTTATTGATTCAATATTTGAGTTAAGGCTTGAGGACATAGATTGAGGATAAATTTGTGCTAGACCGAAGGATTATGTTTAGTACAGATTCGAGGACAGAGTTTGGTGTAGATTTGAGGACAGGTTTGTGCCAGACCAGAGACATATATTGAGGACATATTTGTGCTAGATCAAAGGACTGTGTTTAGTATAGATTTTAGATAGAGCTTTGGATGTGACAGAGTTAAGGACAGAGGTCTCCAGCCATAGCAAGGAGGACAAGTGTCTTTTGTGTATAGAGTTCCATTTGCTAAGGGCAGTGGAGGCAGAGGTCTTCTAGAGGATCACCAACCAAAGAAGAATTAGGATATTGGTGTCTCTTGTGGATAGAGATCCATAAACTTGATTAGGGGATTTGTGTCTCCTTTGGATAGAGATCCATAAATATTATAATAGGTAAAGGATTTCCAAGAGATTGATTGAGAAAATTTTAGTGAAATATTTTCTCCGTGGAGTAGCCCACATTGGGTGAACCACGTTAAATTGGTGTCTCTATTATGTGTGATGATTTGTGCATTGATTTGGTTACTGCTATTGATATTGCCATTGATTATATTGAATAATATTGTTTGGGAAATAAAAGTAAAAAGTGGTCTTATACTATTCACCCCCCTCTCAATATAATCTTGTGTTCTTCGAAGGATTATAGAATAAATGTAGAGTTACATGATGAAATAAAATTATATTATGATAAGGATTGAATCTCTTAAAGTGACTCAAATATTGTATCTATTTGATATAAAGTAACCTTAAAACAAAAATGAATATCTGATTCATGCATGACACTTAGATATTAATCGTGGGAATGTTTTTAAAAGGGAAAACCTTGAAAGATATCTAAATCATGGAGATTATAGTTGGTTGAACCAAGTAAGGAAAATGGTAGACATTCACAAGTCTATGTGATTTTGTGTGATAACCCCCTTAGCTTCCTACGGGGTATGTGGGAAGGTTAAGCATTGCAGTAATTATGGTTCTATCCTTAATAAAAAACTTACAAAATCTCAATGTATATACCTAATGTAAGGTTGAAAGAGACCTAACATGGAAGCTAGTTTAATGTTTGATTTAAACTAGTAGGGGAAAGAGGGTGTTCCTATTGAGATAGGAGAATTCCCAATTGCAAGGTAAAGAAACCTTACCTGTAGGTCAATATAGGGGTTGGCCACTCCTATCCATAGGATAGACACTGACCATGTCGAAATCCTATGAAGTGCAACCTTGAACTTACTTGGGTACTATCTATAAGAGAACCACATGAAGATACTTTCAATCCACTTATGAACTAATAAAGACTAGACACAAAAAAATTCCCTTAGGTTGGTTGGTATTGGAATTGGGGTCACTACAGTAAAAGATAAATCAATAAGATGCAACAGATAAGGAGGGAGTATTTCCATCAACTCAGTCGTCTATATCAATCCAATAAATTATGATATCTACCATGCTATCAACTTGAGGCTTAAGGTGACTAGTTATTGATGATTATCCCAAATCGATAATGCATGCCTATATGAAGGTATCCATCAGTGTTACCTTTGAGTTGCCTTAGTCATAATTTCTCTAGCCTCAAGTACCCTACTTCTGGTGGAGGATTCTAATTCTTCCACCCAATGAGTGTACCTGATCCTACATATTTAGCAATATATCGGTAGTATCATGCTATTTTAAATCAACTAAATATCACATAGTTGGTTCAATTGCTCAAATTAGGTATTAAAGCATCATAAATTAATACATTGTTTCTCTATACCAAAAATCCCACCAAAGAGGGTCATGATAAAATGTTAATTAAGACTTCAAGAAATATTGTGCTTAATGCTATGGAAGTAAAAAAGATTACAATACACCATCAAGAAAAACAATTGGCTCAATAAGGTCATCAGAGATAATGACCTGGATGTGGAGGAATTTGTTAAGTCAAAATGACAAAGAACTTAATGCACCTTTTAAAGAAGATCCTACGAAAGAAGAAGGATCATTGCTAGCGGGGTTGACCACTACAACTCAAGGTATGGTAAGAGTTGGTGCACTAGAAGCGAGGGATATTGATGAGGGATATTTAACACAAACTCATTCTATGGAAGATCCAACTCATGCTTCAGGCACCCAAGATAAAGCCAACTAGTTGATTGCAGCTTTTGTTGTACATTGTATAATAGTCAACAATTTTGTAAATTGTAAAAGAATGCTTTAAAATCAATAAAAAAGACCATTTCTAGAAATTGTGTATTATCTTTTTCAAATTATTTTTAAAAATTATGATGTTTTGATTAGTTATGTGGATACAATAAATAATTGTGAATTATGAATAAATTGATCAAAAATATGGACATAGGCAAAAAGTTATATTATGTTTTATAAAAACTTTTTAAATGACTGAGTCATTGAATTGCAGCACAAATATTTTCTTTTCCATAAATGGTTTATAAAATACAAATCTAATAAAAAATTTAAATATCATAGACTGACAATCCAATAACAAGGTTTAAATATTAAACATATAATTTCATCAAAATATTCATAATCAAATAATAGGGCTTTGATACACAGAATATCCAATAACATGTCCATGATACAAAAATAGGATTTTTTAGAAATAAACACAATAGAATAACAATGACGTGATATAAAAACAACAAATTTATAGTGCTAGAAACTGAAACAAATACTTTTATGATATCAAAAAATACATTTCTTAGTAAAACAAAAAATAATGTGAAATTTATTCAAATTATAAAAAAATTCTTTGATTATAATGCTGAAAGTTGAAAAAAACACTTTTCAGACTGTACAAATTCTTCTCTACTCATGCCCAAAAAAATTTATTGCTACAATCTGATCAGTGGTACCATTATCATCATCATCATGAGTATTTGTTACACCTCTTTTTTCTGCCAGAGATTTCCAATATGCCAAAGCTCTATCATAAGGTTTTTGCTCCACATCATAGGTCGACACATATACTCTCAAACAATTTTTCAAATTTTTATCCAACCTATTTCAAACTTTAGATATTACAAACGATAATACACTAAACACCCTTTCATTTTCCATTGATTTCAAAATAATTGTTTGACATAATTCATATAAAAAAAAATTTACTCATCATATGATGTAAGACACTACTAAGATGCAATATTTTCCACAAACATGAAATAGAACCTGTTTCATGATGGTTAGTCAATTGTGAAACTTGAGCAACCATTATCGTTCCAAAGTTGTTTGATTGTTTTATCAAAACATCTTTCTTGAGAATACCATTGATTTCAATACCATTGACTTCCACACGTTTAGTGAAATGGTTAGCAAGAGTGCCCATGTATTTGAGAAACAAACCATTTATAGTTTGGTATTTAGTACAAGGATCCCAAAACATGGAGTTAACCACACCCATAGTCTCAAGTAATTCATATCTTTAAAAATGGTCTCTTATTTCTTTTGTCAAGGTTTTTGCTATTTTTCTCAGTTTAATTTTTGTATCGTGTACAACTAAATCAAATTTGTTGTATGTTATGGGCATTTTCTACTCATTTGTAGCTATATATATTTGTTGATCAAAATAATATAAAGGTATTACCTTTTCATGTACATTAATACAAAGATGATCGTTTATGTTGAACTTCAAAAAGTTTTGAGGATCATTGACATTTGTTAATGTTCTCCAACTCTCAAACATGGGATCCATAAAAATTTTAGTAGACGTGTACATCATATCAATATGCATACAAATTTTTTTTCTCATCCTGATGAAATCCAAAATATAAATTGATCTTTGTTGTGCAATTTTAATCAAAGTATTCATTTCTTCCAACATTGGAAGAATACCACACAATATAAGAAGTGTTTCCAAATCACTCATTCAGAATAACAAATCTTTAGCCTTATCAACTGGCCTACGATTTATGTACATAAACCCTACCAAAGATTAATATTCTTTGAAAACTTTATATGCCATTTGATGCAACGAAATCCACCTAGTATCTACATATTTTAACAATTTTTTACCTTCATTAAATCCTAGTGCAAACTATTAAAACTCTGAAAATATTTTTGGACTATACAAAAAATAAGAATGAATTTCATGGATAAGTTCTTCCACTTTTGCTACATTTTTAAATGTGCTCACAATTTTGTATGCAGATTCGTTCTATGATCAATGCAATGAATAGGGATCAAATATGGGATTATTGATTTTGTAGTCAAACACAAATACCATTCCTACGTCCTTGCATTGTAGCAGCACCGTCAACTCTGACACATATTAACTTAGTGGCTCTTTTCATATCATTCATTCTTGTAATCTTCTTTAAACTGGTTACAACAACATTGTAGCAGCACCGCCAACTCTGACACATATTAACTTAGTGGTTCTTTTCATATCATTCATTCTTGTTATTTCCTTTAAACTAGTTACAACAACATTGTAAAGGTTTTTTCATATTGCAATTTTCCACCATATTGCGTACTCTAAGTAAATGAGGCTACCTTAAATTATTTTCCAATGTGTAAACATACATGCAAATCCAAGATGTGTTTTTAACATGTTATGACCCTCCCCTAAAAATATTTTCCATATGATGGACTAATGAATTGTTATGTTGTTTTTGAAGATAGAATTAATGGCATTATCTTGGATTATTTGCAACATATGATTTATTTAATTGTGAATATGATATTACTCATAGTTTGCTTTAGTTGCATGGTTGTAGGAGCAGGTATCCTTCGGATAAAGTAGACAAGGAAGTCACCTCTAAAGAGGAGAAAGAAGTAAATATGGATGAAAATCCATAATCATTCTAATTAGAAGTTACTATTAATTGCAGGTATATATAATTAACTGTAGTTAGCTTTAAATTAGATAATTTTATTAGTTAGCCTCTATTGTAAAATAGAAAATTTAGTTGGATATTTGGTGACTATGACCCCTTCCAAATCAAGGGAGGAGAAGAAGCATATTCCCTCTTGTAATTAAATAACAATTTATCAAATTGATCCCTCTTTCAAATGAAAGGAGGATTGACATCTCTGTAATAGGTAATTTAAATTGATTAAATTAAAAGTAATTTACTATTTGAATAGTACTCTTTTATATTTAACAAAGGATCAAAATTTGGAAATGACCTTGTAGATTTGGACACCTCCAAATGGAAGGAAAATAATGAAGGGCTTAAAGTGGCATCTTTATATTATTATTATAATTAGCCACCTTCATTTGGATTAGGACTCTACTCCACAAGATGAAAGTGTTTGAATTATATTGAAACTCTAGGAGGAGTTTCAATATAAATAAGCCTAGGAGGATAGCCTTGGGGCTTAAGAAAAATTAGAGGTACGAGGAGTTAGGAATCTTAGAAAACATGGAGGAGGTTAGGTGGTAAGCTTAAGGAGGAAGGAGAGTAGGCAATTTTGGAAGCAAGGAGGAGAATCCGGGAGGCTTAAAAGAACTTAAGGAGCCTAACCATTCAGGAGAGCAAGGTTGGAGTATCAAGATTTTATTTTGGTCAGTTTAACCTTTAATGGATAGCAATTCATAGATGTTTAATGCTTGACTTGAAGTCCTAATTACTTGTAATTTCAATATCATTATGCATGTTTTGAAGTACCATTCTAATTGTAAATTTAATGTTAATATATTGGAATTTAAGGCTCAATTGGATTGCATGTTTAGATGTTAGAACCCTGCTATTTTAAGACCCTTTTTTTGCCTTGATCTAACACTCTATGAGGTTGATTAAAATCTTGATATGGCATGCGATTATTAAACTTTAATTAAACCCTGAGAAGAAGTTTGCAATCGGTCTATTTAAGTTGAATGCTTGAATCTCCCTATGTCTTAGTTGAGATATTTAATGGCGGTATTCTTGTGTTTGATAGGATGTATGAATAACCCCTGCCTAATATCTCTAAAAACTTCTTGAGAATCATTCTATCTACCGGTTACAAACAACTACCTTGATTTAATCATTTTCAGTCGATGAGCATAGGGAAACTAGGGGAGGAAAGACATTTTATAGCCTTGTTCAAACTTTGTAAGGAGAGTTGAAGACTTGTTTTGAATGGTTTATGCAACCATTTGTTTGTTACAATAACTTTAGTAGAGCCTCTGTTATGTTTCGTTGAACCAACAAAACCCTTAACTCTTCCTTGAGATCGCTTGGATAAAGTTTACAACCTGGATTGAAGGTAGTTAGTTCATTGAGGGTACTCCTATGAGGTTTTAGGTCTCTGTGAGCCTCTTTAATACTACGTTCTATCCCAGACCATATGTCCTACCTATGATGCTTTGATAGTAACCATAAAACAAGTCAAATAACTAAGCAATTAAACCCTTGAATCCTCCATGTAGAAGTCTTAATATCTAGAACAAATGTTGTGGATGATCTAGGATAGTTCTTCAACCTCCATACATCATTGCCTGCATAGTTAATGCAATATGATTCACGTTTGACCTGCTCAGGCGAGGGACATCATATGGACATCCTCGAGGAATATTGCATATGGGATATGCTTGGGGAATAGATAATATTAAAGAGAGATTAGCTCCCTAAGACTTATCGACCACCAAGTGGTGGTCTTGGGACCAACCACATGGTGGTCAACCATACCAATTGGAGGCACGTATAGGTGGCCTTGTTAATACCATATGTTGGATTTACTTCTCAAATATCATCACTTGATAAATTAGATGCCTTCATTTCATCAATACCATGTGTTAGCCTACAACGTTGCCACATGTTGGATTTGGTTTGATGATGCGTGTGGTTGGTTGGGGCATTCAAAAAGGTTTTTTTATAAGGAATATCATTTATCCCACATTCCCTATTTGGGTGAATGATATGAGACTAATAAAGGGAAATGCTTCCCTTATGTTGTGACCACCACTCGATGGTCATGGTGGCCACCGAGCGACGGTCACTAGCGTTGGTTGGAGGTGTTTGACCATATGGATGTGGTCAGCCTATTCATGGAGACTAGGGTGTCAGTTGTTGGTGCATGGCCACGTGGTGGCATCAGTTGGATTTTATTCCCACTTATTTGACCATTGGTTCACTTGGATGATAGTTGTTTGATAGAACTCGAGTATTTTTGAAACTGCCTAGTGACCATTGGATATAAAAAATATGTTTGTGACCATTAGGCTAAAAAAATAACCATTGGAAAAAATAATTGTTAACCACTAAATTGCTACCGTTGAAAAACCATATTAGTTGTTGGTATGTTTGGACGAATTGGACTGTGGGAATAAATTAAATACTTTTGGAATCTAATTAAACCCATATTTTTGGAGTAAATGAATTAATCATTCTTTTTGTAGTAATTAGAGATTAAGAAGTTTAATCCCTTCCTTGGCTATAAATTGAGATTAAATAGACTAATCCCTTTTAATTGGAGTAATAGAGAAAAAGTGAATGGATCTTTAGGTTAAATTTAGGTAGAAATTGATAGGATCTCATAGCTTGATTATAAAGATAAATTAGATAATATTACCTTGCTTATTGAATGGTCATAACCATTCATGGCTAGAATTGTGGAAGGTTTAAGAGGATGTTAGAACTATTGAAGTTCTAACCCGATGATAGAACTGTGGAAGTTCTAAGTTGATGAAATAAATGAAGAGTTCCTTCTAGAACAAAGGAAGTTCTAGATTTTTGGATTAAACAAAATTAGAAAAAAGAATGAAAGCAAATTTTATTCTTGAAGGAATTATAAGGTCTCTTTTAGGAACTTATTTTATATTATATGAAATAAACGTAGAGGGATTATAGGGTCCCTCCTTAATACTTATTTTATACATTATGAATTTTGGTAGAATAATTGCTTGACTGATGAAAGAGGTTGTTACTAAAGAATATTTGGAAAGAATGGTGTTTTCTTTCATAAAGAATTGTGGAAATTCTTGTGCATTATATTGATGCTTTGGAAAATGGAATTGTGGAAATTCCATAAATTGGTTGTATCGAAATACTTTTATGATAATATAATATGGATTTATTGAGGTTGGGTTTTTACCTTCGGGTTTTCCCAGGATATATGTGGTGCTTTCTTTGAATCTTGCATTACTGCTTTAATTTAATAAATGCTCTTCAATGTGATGGGGAGCCAAATTTTATCACAAAGAAAAGACTCAATTTTATTCAGAAGCATGGAAAGATTTACAATTCCGAACCATGGAATATTTTACAAAGTACAAAAAATTCAAAAGAAGCCGCAGTCTTCGTCTTTTCGGCCTGTCGAGATATTTCAAGCAATCTCCTTTTATAGCGTCAGTTTCTCGTTGCAGAAACGTTTGTCACGATCTCTGTAACCGCTGCCACGATCCCCTGGAATTGCTGTACCAACTTCTGGAACTGTCGTAACGACTTCTGGTAACTGTCAAATGTCGTTCTGTAACGGTCCATGAAAAAGTAACATGTCACGATATCGCGACATCTCTTCATCCCGCTCTTCTCTCTCCTCTTTGGGTCGTGAAAACATGACACCTTTTCTCCTTAGTCAACATGTCACAATATCGTGACACTTTTTCGGCTTTGGTCCTTCTTTGCCAATGTGTCGCGATATCGCGACACTTTTCTTGCCCTTGGCTTTTGTTTAAAACCTGTCATGATATCGCGACACCTTTTATGTCGCGATATCGTGACACTTTCCTTTGCTTCGGCTTTTGGTAAAAACACGTCGCGATATCGTGACACCTTTTATGTCGCGATATCATGACACTTTCTTTAGTCCTTGTCTTTGTTCAAAAGACGTCACGATATCGCGACATCTTTTATGTCACGATATCGCGACACTTTTCGCACTTAGACTATTTTTCAAAACACGTCGTGATATCGCGACATATTTTATGTCGCGATATCGTGACACTTTTCAACACTTAGAATATTTTTCTTGTTTCTTTTGTTTTTGGTGATGCAAGATTGTTGTGCTGCCATTGGATGCTCCTACATCAGACACCCGGGGTAGATTGAGAAGTGATCTTCACTTTTGGATGGTTAGAGGAAAACCTAGGTGATCAACCTCTGTTTTGGACACCCAAGTTGCATCTTCAATAGGTCGGCCCTTCCACTTGACCAAATACTCGGAATATTGTCTGTTTCGGGTACTTATGACTTCATAAGTGTCGAGTATGTCTTCGATTTCGTCTTTGGCTGGAGTAGATGCTGGAATACTTCACAAATCCGGACTTGGTGTCTCGCTGCTACTTCCTTCATGATATTCGACCAAGTCAAAAATATTGAAAATAGGTGAAATATTTAGCTCACTTGGTAGATCTACTTCATAGGCATTTCTTGAATCGCGTTTACCTATGATTCTGCATGGTCCAAACCTCTTCATATTCAACTTATTGTAGGTTTTTCTCAAAAATCGTTCCTTGCGCAAGTGAACCATGACTTCATCTCCTACCTGGAATTCCTTGAAACACCACTTCTGATCTACTCTGGCTTTGTACGTAGCATTCATTTTATTGATATGTTGTTGGATGTAAATTCTTCATGTGCGCTGCAAAGTCTTCTGCTTCAACACTACGCTTTTCTCCTTTATCCATTGGCCTCAACTCAGAAGCATTTCTCGGGTTGTTCCCATACACTATCTGGAATGGGGATTTACTAGTACTACGATTGATAGAATTATTGTAAGCAAACTCTACCTGTGGTAAAATCAGATCCCATCCCTTGGGTTTATCTCCTACCATACATCGTAGAAGATTACCCATACTTCTGTTTACCACTTATGTCTGTCCATAAGTCTACAGGTGGTATGCAGAACTGAAGTTCAACTCTGTTTTCAGCTTCTTCCATAGAGTCCTCTAGAAATACCCTACAAATTTGGTATCTCTATCCGAGACGATGCTTTGGGGTAGACCGTGAAGTCGTACTACCTCCTTGAAAAACAAGCCTGCAACATGAACAACATCACTTGTCTTCTGGAATGGAATAAAATGGGCCATCTTTGAAAACCTGTCAATGACAACAAAAATGGCGTCATTTTCGCATTGTGTCCGTGGTAGACCAAGAACAAAATCCATACTGATGTTTGCCCATGGTCTCTCTGGTACAGGCAATGGCTGATACATTCCCGTATTCTGGCTCACTCCTTTCGCCATCTGGCACACTCTACAACCCTGCACAAATTTTGTCACATCCGGCTGCAACTGTGGCCAATGGTAATTTTCACTAACCAGGGCAATGGTCTTATCTCGACCAAAATGTCCTGCTAGTCCTCCGCTATGTTTCTCCTTGATCAGATTCTCTCGCATGGAACTTTTGGGAATGCACAACTGGTTCTTCCGAAATAACATTCCATCTTGGATCATAAAATCCAACCACTTAGTGCGATCCACAGTAGTAGGAGACAAACATGCCTTCCATGCCTCTACGAAATCTGGATCCTCTGGGTATAAACTCTTAAGTTCATCAAACCCAACAACTTCCACTCTCATTTCTATCAACAAATTATGCCTTCTACTCAAGGCATCTGCAACTCTATTAGATTTGCCACTTCTATGCTTCAGGACAAAGGTATAACTCTGTAGGAATTCAACCCACTTCAGATGTCTCTGGTTAAGTTTACCTTGACTATTTATATACTGTAAATCTTGATGGTCAGTATATAAAACAAACTCTTTGGCTAGCAAATAATATCTCCATTTCTTAAGAGCTTGAATTATAGCATAAAATTCTTGATCATAAACAAAGTATTTCTTTCTAGAATCATTTTATTTTTCACTAAAGTATGCAACAAGTTTACCTTCTTGGCTCAATACAGCTCCAATGACACTGCTACTGGCATCATAGTCAACCTAAAACACTTTATTAAAATCTGGAAGTGCTAGAATGGGTTGTTCTGTCACTTTCTTTTTCAATATGTCCATACTGGTACCTGCCTTGGTAGTCCACTTAAATTCTTTCTTATCCCCTCTCATAGTTTCTGTTAGGGGTGCACAAATACTGCTAAAGTTTCTAATAAATTTTCTATAGAAACTTGCAAGACCATGAAATGATCTTACCTCTGTTACATTCCTTGGGGTAGGCCATTCAATGATAGCCTTCACCTTCTCAGGATCCATTTTCAGACCCTCTTCTGAGATGACAAATCCCAGGTATACCAACTCCTTCTATACAAAACTGCACTTCTTTAAATTTATCAACAACTTCTCCTCTCGCAGCTTTTCAAAAACTATCTGAACATGCATCAAATGCTCATCCAATGTCTTACTAAAAATTAGAATATCATCCAAATAAACTATCACGAACTTTTCCAGGAAGTCTCGCAATACCTCATTCATCAGCCTCATGAACGTACTGGGTGCATTAGTCAATCCAAATGGCATAACTAACCACTCATACAAACCCTCTTTGGTTTTAAAGGCTGTCTTCCACTCGTCACCCTCTCGGACGTGTATCTGGTGATATCTACTCTTTAAATCAATCTTAGTGAAGTATTTAGCTCCACTCAAACAATCCATTATATCGTCCATTCTAGGTAATGGAAATCGATACTTAATGGTAATTTTGTTTATTGCTCTAGAATCAGTGCACATTCTCCATTCTCCACCCTTCTTTGGTGCTAGTACGGTAGGTACTACACAGGGACTTAAACTTGCTCTAATCAATCCCTTCTTCAATAACTCATGAACCTAGCGGTTCAAATCTTCATTCTCTACAGGAGACATTCTATGGGCGACCTTATTGGGTAAGCTAGATCCCGAAATTAAGTCAATCTGATGACTAATCTTCCTCAATGGCAGCAAACCCTCAAGCACATTATCTGATATAATATCAGGAAAATCTACTAACAGATGTTCAACTTCTGCTAGAATGTCTGTATTTTCTTCTTTCTTTACAGTAAGAATTAATGCATAACACATAGAATCCCTCTTCAGACCATCCAAAAATTTTCTACCATCTACTAAACAGATTCTAGCATTATTGCATACCTTTTCCTCTACTTCCTTCAATGGCTTCAGTTTGTGGTGCACTCCATATTTTGTCAGGAAGTAGGTATTTGCATGTCCATCATGCGCTGCATGTCTGTCAAATTGCCAAGTTCTTCCCAACAACAAATGGCAAGCACCATCGGAAAAATATCACATAGGACTTCATCTTGGTATCTTCCAATTTTAAATTTGACCAAGCATTGTTCACTGACCAATGCCCTATGGTCATTTTGCAACCACGCAATCTGGTATGGATGTGGGTGCTGTCTTCTCTCTAGCTTTAACTTAGTCACCATGTCTTCAAATACCAAGTTATCAGTACTTCCATTATCTATAATTACATTACAGACCTTACCTGAACATCTGCACCTTGTGCGAAACAGGATTTTTCTCTAGTCTGGTTCTTTCTCTTCGTTCAACAAGGTTCTCCTTGTGACCATCACTTCTCCTCTCTTTGCTTCTTCAGAGTGCTCCAATTCAACACCATCATCAACGACCGTAGCTTGGGCATTACCATTCAGTCCTCCTAGGCATCCTTTCTTGGTGTTGTGGACACTCAAATGATCGATGTCCTTCTTCCCCACAATTGAAGCAGGTTCCACGAAATCTGCCTCTTCCATTTCCATGTCCACCTCTACCTCTTCCCCTTGGGTAATCATTGTTCTGAGTATGGGGTTGGTAGGTATTCTCCTCCTTCTGTGCCTGGTTACTTGTTTCACCAGTCTTCTTTGGGTCGTCATATTTACCTCCATTGGTTCTTCCACCAGTTCTTCCACCATGACCTCTTCCTCATTGTTTACTGTCAAATATTTTGTTCAATTTCTCTTCAACCTTCAGGGCAAACTAGTAAGCATCCTCAATGGTACTCATTCGAACCAGACTCAACTCGTCTTGCACACTGGTTCTCAATCCATTGATATAACGGGCTACCTTCTCCTTGTTAGCCTCTGAATGGCCAGTTCTGATTGAGATTTTGAAAAATTCTTCTGTATATTCTTTAACAGACTTACTGGACTATCTTAAAATCTGCATTTTCCTTAGCAGATCCAGTTCATAATCTGTTGGGATAAACTGCCTCTTCAGTTTTTCCACCATTCGATCCCATCTGGTGATCCTTTCTTTTCCTCTTCGATTGTGCTCTAGCTGCACTCCTTTCCACCATATACTAGCATGGCCTTTTAATTTTGTCTTTGCAAATTTGATCCGGTTTGGATCTACGACCTCCTCATATTCAAAATACTCTTCCATATCGTTGATCCAGTCAATCAACTCTTATGGATTGAGATTTCCAGAATATGTGGAGACGTCCAACTTCGACCTCTTCCCAATTTGGGATATGGCTCTAATCATTCGAGTTTTTGTAGAACTTATTGCTTCTTCTTCTTCTTCTGATGGGTCATCAACCATCAACCCCGCAAGCTTCATCATCGCTATGGTCTTCTCCTCTTGGCTCTTCTCCTCTTCTCAATTCTTCTTGTAGGGCCTGTACTTGCCTCTGCAATGCTCTGAAGTCACCTTCAGGTACTACATTTCTTCCACCACCATGGTTTCTTCGTGGAGGCATTCTTCTTTGCTTTCTCCTCCAAACTTAACAGAACCTGGTGTAAAACTGCCTCACATTCAACGGTATGTTTCACATGCTCAGGAACTCTAAGCTTCTTCTCTACTCATGCCATTACCACATATTTTGGTGCAAGCTGCCTCACGTTTGGCGCTCTGCTTACACGCTCAGAATCTTCTAGCTCTGATACCACTTGATGGGGAGCCAAATTTTAACACAAAGAAAAGACTCAATTTTATTCAGAAGCATGGAAAGATTTACAATTCCGAACCATGGAAGATTTTACAAAGTAAAAAAAATTCAAAAGAAGTCGCAGTCTTCGTCTTTCCAGCCTTCTAAGATCTTTTGAGCAATCTCCTTTTATAGCATCAGTTTCTCATTGCAGAACCGTTCATCACGATCTCTGTAACCGCTGCCACGATCCCCTGGAACTGTTGTACCGACTTCTGGAACTGTCGTAATGACTTCTGGTAACTGTCAAATGTCATTTTGTAACAGTCCACGAAAAAGTAACATGTCGTGATATCGCAACATCTCTTCATCCCGCTCTTCTCTCTCCTATTTGGGTCACGAAAACACGACACCTTTTCTCCTTAGTCAACATGTCGCGATATCGTGACACCTTTTCGGCTTTGGTCCTTCTTTGTCAATGTGTCGCAATATCGCCACACTTTCCTTGCCCTCGACTTTTGTTTAAAACCTGTCACGATATCGCGACACCTTTTATGTCACGATATCGCGACACTTTCCTTTGCTCCGCCTTTTGGTAAAAACACGTCGCGATATCGCGACATCTTTTATGTCGCGATATCGCGACACTTTCTTTGGTCCTTGCCTTTGTTTAAAATACGTCGCGATATCGCGACACTTTTCGCACTTAGACTATTTTTCAAAACACGTCGCGATATTGTGACATCTTTTCTGTCGCGATATCGTGACACTTTTCAACACTTAGAATATTTTGCTTTCTTTTGTTTTTGGTGATGCAAGATTGTTGTGCTGCCACTGGATGCAAGAGCATCACAATGTAAATTTATTTATGATGCTATGTGCTTAATCTTATGTTAAGTTAGAATATGAATGGAATTATGTCATGTTATATGATGGAATGATTTATATTCATTTTACATGCTTCAGTTAATGATATTTATCTATTGTAATATTTTCATAAAATGATAGATTTCTCATAATATATCATTAGGAGTAGAGACTCTGAAGGCATGAGTTTAATTAAAAATAAATGATGATATTCCATTACTTGAGTATGCAACACTCAAGTCTCCTTGTGATTGAATACTCTAGGTGGTGTAACCTAGAGAGCTTCCAAAGGTAGGTAGACTTTGGAAAGGTCCTAAGAGGCCATGCTTGGACTTGATATCCTATCTTAATGGTATGGAATATCTTTGCAAGTTTGGTGTTGGCACCTTGAATGGGGAGGATCGGGTGGCCAAGTTATTTATCATATGGAGTGATAAATACCTTAATTAGCTATTTTAGTAATTAAGCACCAAGCACTAGATAGCTCACCATGGAGGTGTAGGCATCTAGGCTTCTAGGAATTATACTTGGTTCCATAAGTCACTATAGGATGTGGCCACATCCTGACCACTTGAGTGTCGTCTGTAGTGACTAGTCTCAGTTGTGGTATGCCTAGGGTTGAAAAAGAGAATTGGAATACATTTAACTACACTTTGGGTGGTTTAACCTAGTGTGGATAATTTATACATATATGTGAACTTTATCTAATAAAATTGAAATGTGAAATGGTAATAATTGATGAACCTTACTTATGAGACCTTTGCTTATGAATTCCACACTTAACATTGTGTTGTTTTAAAAAAATTATTAGTCTATCAATGGAATTAAGTAACAATAGTGGTTATAGGGGTTATTACAGTTGGTATCAGAGCCTAGGCTAGCTAATAGATTCTAGTGTTAGATCTAGGTTAGCAAAAGATATGGGCAAGAAGAACTATAGGTTGGTTCAAACCTATTGATTGCTCAATTTGAGCTATGGTTGTTAAACCATTAATGACAAAACATTGCATGAAGTAAAGCATAACATTGATATTATCTTGGAAAAATGATAAATGGGGAGTAAGAAAATAAACCCATTTGGATACACAATTGTGATAATATCTTACGAAGAGGCAAGAGTGGGAATATGATTAGGTGTTTAAACAAAATAATATTTTATATTATTGGATTGGAGAGACTAAGCAATCTCTGAATATAAATATGGCCATTGGCTAGAGCAAGGAGTTGAACATCTCAACCATGGTGAAGGAATGCAAGGATGGAACCATTGGAAAACCAACATATGTCACCACCATATGAAACATCACTCAACAAGCTTGAAGCCTCCCAAATCTACATCTATCACCATAGAATAGTATGCCACCCGACCACCCGGGTGGTGGTCAAGTTTAATAGTGTGTTATACACTATTTAAATACGGGATAGTTCCACTACATGGTGCATGTGGTATTAATATCCACACATAATAAATGGGTGTCAGAATGAACACCAATGATAAAATAAGTTAGTCTAGAATAATAAAGGACTAACTATAAATAGTAAAAATCAATAGTGTGTAATTTGAGTCATTAGTGAATAATTGTTAATATGCAACATTATGAGATGACACCTTATGGATAGTCAAGCAAGATCTAGATCATTGTTGACAGAGTGATAATGATCATAATTAAAGCTATAAAAGTGGGACATGCATAATAGGATCTCATTCATGATGGGAAACATTATAGCCAGGGTGGCTTAGAGAAATGATATATCCCTAGTTAATTAATATGATAATGGTGATGGATGGCTAAAGAAGAATAAGGTGATTTTATATCAAAATGTGATCAGCTAGATGATTGAACATGATCGATGTGTCGTAAACCATTGATTGGTTAGACACTTGGCAATGATCAAAGGAGTAATTCAAATCATTAATTCTATAACTTCAAAGGTTGAGATGAGAACTTGGATTTTATAAATTCAAAGGAGGAAAGAATTACCTATCAATTTCCATGAAGTATATGGTAGTTATACTTATTTTAGGGTTGTCATTACTAAGTTTGAGGGTATTTGGAGCAAACCCTATAGTATGCTTCATGATTTTATTGCTATTGATCACTGACCTACTAGTGCATACACTTTGAGAAGAGAATATGGCTTCTGGTGGTGTTGGATCTAGTCAAGGAGGCCATGCAGAGGAAATAAATCCATTAAATATTGTAAGACCACATCATACGTTTAGAGAAATATTTCAAAGTGTGAGGGATATGTTGAATAACGATGATTGGCGATGGTTGAGAGCAATAGGATTGGAAGGAGTTGTGCATCTAGAGTCGGTGCATGCAGATAGATGTTATCTATCAACTTTGATTGAAATATGGGATCCCAATAGGGGGACATTCTAGTTACCCACTAGAGAGATAACCATCACTCTAGAAGATGTATACCAAATATATCGGTTACCAATAGAGGGATGTACAATAATCATTGTTGAGGAAGCAGAGAAGGGATGATTATTGGAAAGAGTGTTTGGATCCGAGTGGAGAGATGTGAACACTGAGAAGTGTAGTATAATGTATGAGATGCATTATGTGTTGGGAAAATTAACACATAGATAGGCTTTAGTGATGGTGCTCATAACAGGTATTATTTTACCTGATTTATTTGGTGCATGATTTCCCTGGAACCTGTTAGGAGTGGTGCAAGATCTAGTGGATAATTCTATCGTGTTTGCATGGGCACCAACCTTGTTGTCCCAAATTTATAGAGAGTTATTTGAGGTATGAATGACAAGGCGAACATAAATGAGTTGTAGTCTCTTACTACAAGTATGGACCTTGGGAACATTTGGCTATGGAAAGACCTCGAGGATTGCCTTATGATGCACACAGTTTGGTGGGGCTAGAGGTGCCTTATGCATTAATATGGCAAAGGGGGAAAGATCTAAAGTTTAATAGACCACAATAAGGCAATGGAGAGTGGTATCGTTCTATATGTACAAATTTGAAACCTCAAGATGTGATCTGGAATCCATGGAGGAAAGGCCCAATGTGGGTTGAGGATAGAATACAACTAGCTTGTGTGCAATGAGCAAGGTGGTTGATTGGATGATAGAGCATACTTTATGAGTATTTTCAATATACTCAAGTATTGCAATAGTTTGGTATTAGACAAATAATATTAGATCAACCTATGATCTATACAAGGAATAGGAGGAATATAACAGTACTACCACGGATGGAACCATTGTCCATAGAACCAGATGAGGATATATGGGTTCCAAATGATGATGATGTGGGTACAACCCCAGAGTATGATAGATGGTGGGCCACTCAAGGATGGAAAAAAGAGGAGGATACAGAGGAAGACATAGATATAGAAGAAACTGATGAAGTAGTTGAAGATACAGTAGAGGTTGTTGGTAGTGAAGAGGAAATTCCTAGATGACATGTATGTCATCGAGTTGAAATGGAAGTAGGTCCATAAAATTATCAAGAAGATGATGATTGGCATTTGATGATGGATGGAATGCGTGAGGTAAAGTATTTAAGGAAGCAAGTCCAACAACTAGAATCACAAAAGTTGAAACAAGAAGGCTTGTGGATGCTAGAAAATATGAGGTTGGATACTGAGAGAGATATCATCATAGTAGAGAGAGATAGGCTTCATCTAGAGGTAGCTCAAAGAGAAAATTGGAGAGCAACAACATTGATAGCCCTACAAGTGGAAAATGCACTACAATAAGCAAGGGGATATTATAGGTCTGCATTCTTGGTCTCGTGTTTTGATGCATTGGTAAGCCATGATAAGATCGTTCCCTCACAGCCAATTGTTAGGGTATAGTGTGGGTGTCGTAGGACAACATGAGCAAGCCAAGAAATGTCATAGAGCAGAGCTCGGGTAGCTTCTCAAATAGCTTCTCAGATAGCTTCTTCAACACCTTCACAGGAATCCTCCCAAATAGAAGGAGTAGATCCAACATAGAGTGGTGAAAGGATCGAGAGATAGATACTATGAAGTTTATTTCTTGATGTGTATGTTATTGTATTTTGTAAAAATGTAACCAATAAACATGAAAATTAACTCTTGATTAAGTTTTGATCATGCTTAGTTAAGTTTTGACCGTACTTAAATAAAAAATTTCTCTTTAGATTGATAAAGTATGCAATAGAAGTTACATAAGTCCATCTTAGGAGTGAATCCTAAGACTAAAATGAGATAAACCTATTCAATTTTAAGTCCTTAAAAAGGGCTTATAACTATTTTAACCCATAGTCATGTTAACTTAATGAGTTAAGTCAAGAGAATGATTATGCAGGAAACACATAGTTCCCTTATTTTACTCATCTTTGAGGGGTTAAGATGAGTATGAGCATAAAAAGACCTTCTTATAGGAAGTTATGAAGAAGTATATCATCAATTTTGTTGCTCAATAATTTGGAATGACACCTTACATGGAGTAAGTATGGTTATAGATATTATCAGTGGATGATATAATTTATGGAACGACACCTTATGTGGTGAATAGTAGTACATTTTCATAGCAAAGCTAATTAGAAATGAATGATACAATAGTATTCTGATCTAATTAGCTATATAGATTTATTTTTAGAGAATGCATATTATAGCCTTGGTAATCATTTTGTTATTACTTGACATACAAAATACCACACAATATATATATATATATATATATATATATATATATATATATACTTACATACTTTGCAAAGAAGAAACAAGTACTCAAATATTACTTATGATCAAGTGTTTTCCTCCCACTATTGAATCCATTGGTGAATCAAGTGGAAGAGCTAAGCAAACCCTCCACTTTTTGTGGGTCTTAAGCGGTGTACCTTAGACTCTTTTGAGGACTTCACTTGGTATATGTATCTCTTGAAGTATGAACTTAATATAATTCAGGTAATAGTCAAGAAGTTGAATAAGGATTTATACCAGGGGAGTCATCGAGGATGATGCACTGGTAATGGCAAATATGTTTGCCAAAGAGAATTTTAGGATATATGGTTATCCTGAAATGAGAATTAAGATAATATGTTTTTGTCTTTGATGATACCTATTGTCTATAAGGTTATCTCATGATAAATATCATCAAGTTATAGGTTGGAACTCCTTTGTGTGAGATAAACCTAGTTGTATGTAGACTTGTTGAGTCTAAAATGCTATAGAAATATGACTCTATATCATCTCTAGGAAAAGGAAACAATGTTGAACAATGTGCCACTTATGGAAAAATGAGATTAGAAAAACCTATGATTATAGATATGCTTTATATTGCAATAAAACACAGAGGACTATGTTTATTTTAAGGGGGATAGTATGTCACGACCCTCCCTTGACAAGATTTTCCATATGATGGACTAATGAATTGTTATATTTTTTTTGAAAATAGACTAAATGGCATTATCTTGGATTATTTGCAATATATGATTTGTTTAATTGTGATTATGATATTACTGATAGTTTGCTTTAGTTGCATGGTTGAATGAGAAGGTATCCTTCAAATAAAGTAGAAAAGGAAGTCCCCTTTGAAGAGGAGAAAGAAGTAAAGATGGATGAAAATACATAATAATTATAATTAGAAGTTAATATTAATTGCAGGTTTATATAATTAATCATAGTTAGCTTTAAATTAGATAATTTTATTATTTAGCCTATTTTGTAAAATAGGAAATTAAGTTGGATATTTGGTGACTAGGACCCCCTTCCAAACCAAGGGAGGAGAAGGAGCATCTTCCCTCTTGCAATTAAATAACAATTTGTCAAATTGACCCCTCTTCCAAATTAAAGGAGGAGGATTGACATCTCTGCAATAGGTGATTTAAATTGATTAAATTAAAGGTATTTTACTATTTGAATAGTACTCCTTTTAAATTTAACAAAGGATCAAAATTGGGAATGACCCTGTAAATTTGGACACCTCCAAATGGAAGGAGGAGAATGAAGGGTTTAAAGTGGTATATTTATATTATTATAATAATTAGCCACCTTCATTTGGATTAGGACTCTACTCCGCAAGGTGGAAATGGTTGAATTATATTAAAACTCTAGGAGTCTCAATATAAATGAGCCTAGGAGGATAGCCTTGGGGCTTAAGAAAAATTAGAGGTACGAGAAGTTAAGAATCTTAGAAAACATGGAGGACGTTAGGTGGCAAGCTTGAGGAGGATGGAGAATATGCAATTTTGGAAGCAAGGAGGAGAAACCGAGAGGCTTCAAAGAACTTAAGGATCCTAACCATTCAGGAGAGCAAGGTTGGAGTATCAAGATTTTATTTTGGTCAATTTTACCTTTAATGGATTGCAATTCATAGATGTGTAATGCTTGACTTGAAGTCCTAATTACTTGTAATTTCAATATCATTATGCATGTTTTGAAGTACCATTCTAATTGCAAATTTAATGTTAATATATTGGAATTTAAGGCTCAATTGGATTGCATGTTTAGATGTTAGAACCCTGCTATTTTAAGACCCTTTTGCTGCCTTGATCTAACACTCTATGAGGTTGATTAAAATCTTGATATGGCATGTGATTATTAAAATTTAATTAAACCCTGAGAAGAAGTCTGCAATCAGTCTATTTAAGTAGTGGTCTTGGGAACAACCATGTGGTGGTCGATCATGCTAGTTGGAGGTACGTATAGGTGGCCTTATCAATACCATGTGTCAAATTTAATTTTTTAAGATCACCACTTGATAAATTAGATGCCTTCATTTCATCAATACCATGTTTTAGTCTACAATATTGTCACGTATCAACTTTGGTTCAATGATGCCTACGATTGGTCGGGGCATTAAAAAAGGTTTTGTTATAAGGAAGATCATTTATCTCACATTCATTGTGTGGGGGAGTGATATGGGATTAATAAAGGGAAATTCTTCCTTTATGTTGTGACCATCACTCGATGGTCATGGTGGCCATCAAGTGGTGGTCACTAGCATCGGTTGGTGGCGCTTGACCAATGGAGGTGGTTAGCCTAGTCATTAATACTAGGGTGCTAGTTATCGGTGCATGGCCATGTGGTGGCCTCAGTTGGACTTTGTTCTTGATTTTTTTACCGTTGGTTTGCTTGGATGTTAGTTGTTTGATAGAACTCATGTATTTTTGTAACTACCTAGCGATCGTTGGATAAAAACAAATATGTTTGTGACCATTAGGCTAAAAATATAACCATTAGAGAAAACAATTGTTAACCACTGAATTACTATCATTGAAAAACCATATTAGCCATTGGTATGTTTGGACAAATTGGACCGTGGGAATAAATTAAATACTTTTGGAATCTAATTAAACCCACATTTTCGGAGTAAATGAATTAATCATTCTTTTTGCAGTAATTAGAGATTAAGAATTTTAATCCCTTGGCTATAAATTGATATTAAATAGACTAATCCCTTTTAATTGAAGTAATTAGAGAAAAAGTGAATGCATCCTTAGGTTTAATTTAGAGAGAATTTGATAGGATATCATAACTTGATTATAAATATAAATTAGATAATATTACCTTGCTTATTGAATGGTCGTAACCATTCATGGCTAGAATTGTGGAAGGTTTAATATGATGTTAGAACTATGAAAGTTCTAACCTGATGATAGAACTGTGGAAGTTCTAAGTTGATGAAATGAACGAGGAGTTAATTCTAGAACAAAGGAAGTTCTAGGTTTTTGGATTAAACAAACTCAGGAAAAAGAATGAATGCAAAGTTCATTCTTGAAGGAATTATAAGGTCTCTTTTAGGAACCTATTTTATACTATATGAAATAAACATAGAGGGATTATAGGGTCCCTCCTTAATACTTATTTTATACAATATGAATGTTGGTAGCATAATTTCTAGATTGATGAAACAAGTTGTTACTAAAGAATATTTGGAAAGAATGGTGTTTTCTTTCATAAAGAATTGTGGAAATTCTTGTGCATTATATTAATGCTTTGGAAAATGGAATTGTGGAAATTCCATAAAATGGTTGTATCGGAATACTTTTATGATAATATAATATGGATTTATTGAGGCTAGGTCTTTACCTTCAAGTTTTCCCAGGATATATGTGGTGTTATCTTTGAATCTTGCATCAACTGCTTTAATTTAACAAATGCTCTTCAATGTAAAGTTATTTATGATTGCTATGTGTTTAATATTATAATCTTATGGTAAGTTAGAATATGAATAGAATTATGTATTGTTATATGATGGAATGCTTTATATTCATTTTATATGCTTCAATTAATGATATTTGTCTATTGCAATGGTTTCATAAAATGATAGATTTCTCATAAGATATCATTAGGAGTAGAGAATCTTAAGGCATGAGTTTAATTAAAAATAAATGATGATATTCCATTACTTGAGTATGTAACACTCAAGTCTCCTTGCGATTGAATACTCTAGGTGGTGTAACCTAGAGAGCTTCCAAAGGTAGGTAGACTTTGGAAAGGTCCTAAGTGGGCATGCTTGGACTTGATATCCTATCTTAATGGTATGGAATATCTTCACAAGTTTGGTGTTGGCACCTTGAACGGGGAGGATTGGGTGGCCAAGCTATTTATCATGTGGAGTGATAAATACCTTAATTAGCTATTTTAGTAATTAAGCACCAAGATCTTGATAGCTCACCGTGGAGGTGTAGGCATCTAGACTTCTAGCTATTATAATTGGTTCCATAAGTCACTACAAAATGTAGCCACATTCTGACCACTTGAGTGTCGTCTGCAATGACTAGTATCAGTTGTGGTATACCTAGGGTTGAAAAGAGAATTGGAATACATCTAACTATACCTAGTAAACTTTATCTAATAACTTGAAATGTGAAATGGTAATAAATGATGAACCTTACTTATGACACCTTTGCTTATGAATTTTGCACTTAACATTGTGTTGTTAAAAAAAATATTAGTCTATCAATGGAATGAAGTAACAATGGCGGTTTGTTACAATTAACAATAGGAGGGGTTGTTACACAACAACAATCACCTCATCAATTAAAAGTAAAATGAATTTGGCATTTTTTCCTCTCTTTGAGGTCCTCCTGCTCAACCAATGAGAGACATTTTACCATTTCCCGACCACTTCGATCTGACAAATGGATACAGGGAAGGTTTTGCACATCATCTAGTTGAAATAGATGTCTATAATCAATGAAAACAGATATAGGTCTACCCTTTTCAAGAATAGTGTATACAACAACAAACTACAAACTTTTTGAAGCTAAAGTGATCTTATTCATTTTTTGAAATTAGGCTTGAATCATTCCACCTTTCTCAACAAAATTTTATTATTTTTTCATTTATTTATCATATTATTGTGCATATCTGATATGTGCACATTCTGATGCATCCTTCCACATAATTTTTTTTTGTATTGATCCATTAGTTTCTTTTGTAAATATATAAATTTTTTCACAATGTTTTTCTACTGTATCTTTTTTAACTTGCAATCTATGATCCCTTTCATATTTCCAATTGTAAATTACACATCTCAATTATTTTATTTCTTCACTACTATTCTCTAATTCGACTGGATCAATAAATAGAAATTCTGATACCCATTCAGGCTAAAATATTTTGTTAATTGTCCACCTGGATAACCTAGCACGTTTAGGTTTCTTAGAAGAATATTCTCCAAAATTAGGAATTGTATGAGAACTATTATTTTCTTTTTCGTTTGGTGTGTTAGTTTTAGGAATATCTTCATGTTGTTGTTGCATTTCATTAAAAATAATTTCATCTATGGATATTTCATTATTGGGGATATGTAGAAGTGGAGGCATACTAGGGTCAATAGTGTTTTCTACAAAGAAATTTTTTCCATATTATTTTTTGATTTAAAAACATACATTCTATTAAAAATACAGATAAACATTAGACAAAGCCATTAACAAAAAAAAAATCATTTTTTAAATAAAGAAATATAATATATAATATTAACAATATACAAAAATTAACTGGTTAGTAACTAAAAGGTGTTTGTACCTTAAATTTGTGTAGATGTTGATGGCTGACTGGATCTCGAAATATTGTAAAAGTATTTGAGGATACTCTTTTTATAGGAAGATTGGTCTTCCTTATTTCCATTGCCAATAGGTGATATTTTACCTGTATAAACAAAGGATGAACATGAAATCATGTTTAAAAAATAAAAATTATTGGTAAAAGAGAACTATTGTTCAAGACAACAGGATGTCTAACAACAATTATGGATGTTTATAGTAAATTTGAACAAAAGAAAGAAACCAAACTTGAGATCGATGCCCAAATAATAGGAAAACCTCTTTATGGAGTGTCCATGAGCCAGATGTTTAAAAAAGGAAAATTAATGGTAAAAGATAATTACCAGTAAATGGCTATCATTGCATGTCAGCCGTCCTATGTCAATCACCCTATGTTAGAAATACTAGACGTCTATAGAAAATCTGAAATGAAGATAGAAACCATGCTTGATATTGGTACCCAAATAATAGGAAAACCTCTTTATTGTGTATCAATTAATAAGATGTTTAAAAAATAAAAATTAAAGGTAAAATATAACTACTAGTAAATGGTTGTCACCCTATGATAGTCACCCTATGTTAGTCGCTTAGTATCTATTGTGCTATGTTTATCGTGATGTGTTAGCCATACTATGTTAGAAAGACTAGACATTTATAACAAATTTGAACAGAAGATAGAAACCAGGCTTGAAATTGGTGCCCAAATAATAGAAAAACCTCTTTATTGAGTATCAATGAACAAGATATTTAAAAAAAGAAATTTAAAGGTAAAAAAGAATTACTAGTAAAAGGATATTGCCTTGTGTCAGTCACCCTGTATCAGTCACTTTGTGTTTATCATGTTGTGTTAGAAAGAATGGACGTCTATAGCAAAGTTGAACAAAATATAGAAACCAAACTTGAGATTTGTACCCAAATAATAGAAAAACCTCCTTATTGAGTATCAATGAATAAGATGTTTAAAAAATAAAAATTAAAGGTAAAAGAAAATTACTATAAAATGGCTATCACCCTATGTTAGTCGCCCTGTACCAATCACCCTATGTCAATTGCCCTGTATCAGTTACCTTGTGTTAGTCATCCTGAGTCAATCACCCTGTGTCAATCTCCTTATGTAGGTCATCATGTGTCAGTCATATTTTGTCAGTTGCCCTATGTTAGACACCTTTTATCAGTCACCCTGTATCGGTCACCCAGTGTCAATCATCCTATATCAATCACCTTTTGTCAACCACCCTATATCAGTTGTATTTTGTTAGTCGCCCCATATTAGTCACCTTTTGTCAATCACCCTGTGTTGATTGCCCTATGTCAGTCATCCTATGTTAGTCACCTTTTGTTAGTCACCCTATGTCAGTCGCTCTATGTCTATCATGTTGTGTCTATCGTGTTGTGTATGTCATGTTGTGTCGATCACACTTTGTTATTCATCCTGTTTCTTTTACCCTATATCACCCACCCTGTATCATTCATTTTGTGTCTATCATGTTGTGTCATTCACCTGTGTCTTTTGTGTTGTGTCTATCATTTTGTGTTTTATGTTCTTTGTCTATCGTGCCCTCTCTTTATTTAGCTCTTTCTCGCTTATTGCTTGTTGTCTCTCGCCTGTTGTGTATCACTCGCTATCGAGGAGAATTAATATTTTAAATGTATGAGTATCACTCTCATGTTAGCTATATATAATGGGGGTATAAGAGGTGAATTTGGTGGGATAAATAATTTTTTTATAATTTGAAGGAAAAAATTAGGCGGGAAAGCTCCGTGAAATAAGGACTAATAAGTATGATAGCAAGGTGCATGGACCCTAAAAAAAATGGTCCTAGAAATTTCAGGCTAATGGGTCGACGTTTAGGGTCCCCATTTTTACCAAATTCTAATTTCAAAAATCCTAATATTCGCCATTGTGCATAACCCTGCATCTAAATCATTGTAAATATCATAGCCAAGCTATATTGCCACATAGCCTTCATTTTTGGTATAAACAATGGTTCTCTAATCTTTGGTTAGTCCCATAACATATTCAAGAATACATCATTACAAGTCCTTGTCCTAAAATTGACTTCAAATTTTAAAAAATCATAATGAAGGAGAACATGGGATGTGGATTAGCAATTATTTTACATAGGATACATTGAGATGAAATCTTGATGTTATATTTAATCAATTTATCTTTGGTAAGAATTTTATTTTTTTAGTATACATATGGTTTGGAAAAACCCATAGGGATATACTTTTCAATCAAGAATTTGACTATGAAGGTCTCAGTATTTATCCATTATTCATTGAATATATACTTATGTACTTAATAATAGTAGTGTCTCCATATTTTGATTAATAGATGACCTTAGGAAAATAAATCAAATATGTTTATAGCTTCAATACTCATAAATTTTTAATATCCTCTTTAGGTCATTGATCAATAAGTGAAGCAATGAATCAAATGATATTAGCTCAACCAGTTAAATTCCTCACCATTCGAAGAGGATACTTAAAGGAATACATGCATAATAGCCATGTTATTATAACACATTTATGTGGTCATGATGTAATATAGGTGGAGACCATTTCAATCCCATACAACCAATTTAAAAAAATAAAAGAAAAGTGAAGTGACAAAGGTATGAAATAAGTAGTTTAGTGGGAACTTGGGGTATAAATATGAATAGCACAACTATATTAATTAATGAGATTCACTTTCGTTTTCATGTAGATCACTATTTTGATTGCTATTTTAATTTTTTCATGAATTTTTATTAGTTGTTCTAGATAAAAGAAAGACACTGAGGTAAGAATTGGAAAAATGTCACTTCTAATTTTGAAAATTCACACAATCCATGTAAAGCATTACTCATCCATATTTATGGAAATAATATTTTACTTTTTCCATATAATGAAATGTCTAGAGTCTTCTTCATAAGTGTCCAACTTATCAATTATTGTTGGGACACCAATTACAATATGGTATTATTGATGACTTGGTATATAACAAAAAGGAGCCTAAAACATACTAAAATACTCTAGATATGGGTAACCAATGTTTCCTATCAAATGAATATACTAAATAACTTGGTCATTATAATGAAGAGATATAGGAATTTTAAGTCACATTGTATGAAACCTCAATGGGTTTAAAGAATCAACATGATATGCTTTATTATTTTTTTAATAAGTTATGCGTGGAATCTCTCATTAAAATAGTAAAACGTTATATTTGATATTAGGTTAGATAGATCAAACCCAACATGTGTCTTTCTATCAAAGATATTTTTGTATCTCTTAAATTTCTAATTTTACTCTATTAAATCTTTGATATACTTTTAATTAAGAGATAGAATCCTCTTTGATCATTTGCCTTCGAAATTTTGAATTTTGTCAAGACAAATATAAACACTATAATTGGCTAAACTACTTGCCACCTTATTTTCTTATTTGTAAATATTTTAGAAATTTCAAGATAATTTATCCATCAATTATTAATGAACATCTCAAATAATATTGTTGTTAATCAAATTCTTGTATCTGTTTTTTGACAACAATAATTTTTAAATCCACTTCAAGTGAAATATATCTCCACCCTTATTTAATGGCTACCTTGACACCTATAAGAAGTGTCTTAGCCTATGTATAGTTTTTATTGAATTACCATATAATTCTAAGGATGCAAGGATAAGTTTTCCTTTATAATCATAAAAAAAACCACCTATAGCATCTTTTTCAAGATGTCCTTTGCAAGCACCATCAAAATTAAGTTTGACAAACCCAAGTTTTTGGATGTTTTCATTATTTACAATGAATCAATATAGTTTCATTACATTAAATACATTGTCATATAACATCATTGCATGCATATTTTTTATTTTGTAATCAATTGGGTAACACATCGTTCCCCACACTAAGAATTTTTATAATGAGCATCATGAAAGTTATCTTTAATAAATTTGCATGAGATATAATCATATGAATCTAAATTGGATATGATTTTGATTCTTTTATGAAAATTCTTAGATTGTTCCTTTTAAGTCATAAATTCCAACAAGTAATAGTAGGATCAATCCCCCATAAAATGCTTAAAGCTTTAACCTTGAAATAATTTATCCAATATTTCATCAACTCTTGTTATATCAATGGGGCAATAAAATAGATTATCATTTTCTAAAAAAGCATTCCAAATGGTGGAAAGTAATAATGAAGAAGTAAAGGATTCAATGTTTCTATCTCCTCCTTACACGAGGTACACCTAATGATCTATAATATCCACTTCTTTACAATTGCCATTAGGGTTGAGACTCTATGATTCTTTGGTTTTCCATTTAGATTTATTTGAATTTTTAAAACTAAGAGGTATGATAATCAATGAAGAGGAAGGAGGGTATTTTAGTATGCTATGATGGATGCAATTTTTATAGTTGTCTCTTCCATTTATTTTTCTTTGAAAGCTTCTTATGATAGTCCCGAATCAAATGGCCCACCTTCCAAAAATAGAAGAATACATTTAGGAGGTTTAGACAATGGAGTGGTGAAATTATGAAGCCATGGTTGAGCATTTCAATAGAGTTAGGAAGAGGTCAATAAATTTCCATTTCTTTAAATGTCCTAGGATGAACCCTAAGACCATTGGATTTCTCTCTTATCATTTTTGCATCATAAAATTCATCATATTTTTTGTAATTGTCTAAAAAATGGCTACATTGGGAGATTTAAGAAGCACAATTCTACCTATATAATATATTATTAATGGGATGGACCGTTTGGGAGGAAATTAAGAGACTAACTTTATAAATAAGCTTCTTGCCCACATATTACCCAAGTCCCATAATGTAGAGTCAATTGGGAATAAAGAAGATCAAATAGATTAATAGAGACATAACCCTTTCCTAGCACCCTAACTGCTTCAACTAGACAACCCCTACCATCCTCTCAAACTAGCTTAAATCACCTAGATAGGTGTGATTCCACTAGAATATCCTTAAGGAAAAACAAAACCATTATTTTTTAGAAAAAGCATATGTGAAATTATTAAAATTATCTAGAATCAAGAAACAACATTTTTTACCTTCTTTCTTAGGCAAGAGAGTTGTTGGTTGATACATGTTTATTGTCATTACATAGCTTCCTTTTAGCCCTCCATCAAACATGTTATCACTCTATGATCTTATGGCATGGTTAGCCACGATAGACTAAGCAGTAGAGAGATATTTTAAAGAGTTCAATTTAGATTGGGGTTGCAAGTTATTGATGATAGAATTACAATAGGACTATATTGCGATAGGTTTATAGAAACCCTTATCAATTAATCTTAACATAGGAGGAGAAAAAATGTTGAATCTAGGAGGAAAATTGCTTCTAAAGGTTTAAATTCCCAAAAAAGCCAAGTTTATACATTCTCTAAAGAAAAAGTACAACATAATCTCTTTCTATACATAAACCCATAAAAATTCAAGATATTACGATATATATATATATATATATATATATATATATATATATATATATATATATATATATATATATATAGAGAGAGAGAGAGAGAGAGAGAGAGAGAGAGAGAGAGAGAATTGGGACTGCCCCCTATAAACCCTATTCCACCTTATTGTTGTTTAACCCGATGTGAAATGGACCACCGATCACTTAAGATTGGTACCGTCATCGTCGAGCTAGCATGCACTCAACGGATTTAAATCAGACTACTACCTTTGCAAACATGCATGCCCCCAAAGTTTGAAATCTCTTCTTAATAAATAAAGAACTTACCAATCTACTAACCTTTGAAAACACCACCATAATAACAACAATCTTTAAAAAGTAACTTTTCTTTAAAATTACCTTTGAAACAGACATACCTCCAAAGTTTAAACCTCAATCTCTTCTTAATAAACACAAGAACTTACCAATGCACTAGCCTTTGAAAACACCACCATAATAACAACAATTCTTAAAAAAATAACTTTTCTTTAAAATTAGCATGAATTTGGCACATAAACTTTTCACTTTCTTAGAAAACCAACTCTCCATTAACACGTTTTCTTCCCATCCATTAACCTTTCAAAACACCACCATAATAACAACAATCCTTAAAAAGTAATTTTTCTTTAAAATTAGCATGAATTCGGAACATTACTTTTCACTTCCTTCCTTAGAAAGCCAACTCTCCAATTAGCACGTTTTCGGAACATGACTTTTCACTTTCTTAGAAAGCCAAAAGCACGATTTCGTAACATCAAATACACAACCCTAAAATTGGTCTCAGAAGCATGTATTTCAAAGGGGAAGAAGTATTACTATATTATTCATTTGCATTTTTTTGGTTTGTTTTTTCATTCTTATAAATTCAATAATATTAAAAAAACATATATTTATTATTATCATTTTAGTAAAGAGTAAGAGTAAGATAAGGTGGTTGATAAGTATAGTTTTTAATTTTAGAAAGATCATGATTGGAAAAAAATGTTCAACTGTAACTGATCATAAATTTTTTTTACACTAATCAAATTTTAAAAAAATCATTCTTTAAAAAAAATGGATAACATTAAACAATCAATTGTTGTTATCCAACTTATTTCCTGTGTTACAGAGCCTCTCACGTTACAAGATAATTCGCAGGTATATTTACTCACCAACATACATTTTCCTGACTGCAGTTGCATATTGGAGGACTCTCTCAGCATCTGGCACAATCTTCTTAACGCTCTCTCTCTCCGACACCACTTTAATCCACGCATTCAAAGCTCGACAGTCTTCGAGAGGAAATTTCATATTTCCCAGGACTTCCGCAGTATGAAAAAGGCAAATGAATGGGGCAAAAACAACATCGAGGTATCCAAACTGGTCACCCCCAAAGTAAGGTTTCCCTCCTGATATTTCATTGAGAGCTCCTTCTATCATCAACACTGCATCTATGCATTCTCTTTTCGCCTGCTCCTGCCCTTCTCCCTCTGCGCTCAACATTATTCTCATCCATGCATCCCAAAACTATAGACAACACAAAACACAATACCATGCACTCACTCTTTCACAATAATATCATTACATATAGATACCCGAATATAACAGAAAATTAGAGGCAGCTAATGGAGAATGTCTCACCTTGTTATCGATGAAATCTGCCCAAAATCTTGCAAGAGCTGTGTCATAAGGGTGTGAGGGCAGAATATGGGGCGCCCACGTCTCAGCAATGTAGTGGAGAATGACAAGCGACTCGCAGATGGGTTTCCCGTTGTGGAGGAGAACGGGCACCTTCTTGTGAATGGGGTTGGCCTGTAACAGCTGGGGACTCTTGTTGCTTAAATCCTCTTGTTCGCAATGGTAAGCAATGCCAACCTCTTCCAAGGCTATCAAAATCCTGTTGCTAAATGGGCTCACCCATAATCCCAATACCTTCACCTCTTCCTCCTCCTCAATCGACATTTCGTTTACTTCTCTTTCTCCGCTGCACGCTACAGTTGTAACAGTTTCCACAGCAATGCAATCAAAACCATGTGGTTTGCTAATTTTATACAGGTAGAATGGGAAGGCTTCCTTGATGGGCAAGGAATTGACTTCAAAGCTGACAATAGGATTACACATTCGGTGACGTCACCATACACAAAGATAAGTATAGCCTATTAAAAAAATTGGGACTGAGCGGGGACAACACCATCCACAAAGATATGGTAGTTTGGTTGGACATTTACTAAGAAGAGATTTCGGTTTAAATTTTGGGAAAGTCTGTTACAAAGGTAGTAATTTGAGATAGATATACGATACTAATCTTGAGTTTGATCCGAATCATGTGAGTGCACGCCAGATGATGGTACAAATCTTGGGTATTTACTTCGGGCTATAAAACAAGAGGTGAATAGGTTTGATCTATAAAACACGATGATGGGTACGAATCCTGAGTCTAATCTGAAACCTCTAAGTGCACGCTAGATGATGGTAGGATAATGGTACGAATCCCAAGTCTAATCTTATTCCTCAAATGATGGTAGGATGATGGTACAAATCCCAAGTCTGATCCGATTCCTCTGACTGCACACCAAATGATGGTACGAATCTCGAGTGTTCATGTTGCTAGATGATGGTACAAATCTCAGGTGTTCACGTCTGATCTGAATCCTATGAGTGCACGCCAGATGATGGTACGAATCCCGAGTCTGATCTGAATCCTTTAAGTGCATGCCAGATGATGATATGAATCTCGGGTGTTCATGTCGTCAAATAATGGTACAAATCTCGGGTGTTCACATCAGGCTATAAAACAACGAGGTGGAATAATATGTTTGATCTATAAAACAATGAGGTGGAATAGGTTTGATCTATAAAACAATGAGGTGGAATAGGTTTGATCTATAAAACAACGAGGTGGAATAATAGGTTTGATCTATAAAACAACTAGGTGGAATAGGTTTGATCTATAAAACAATGAGCTGGAATAGATTTGATTGTAAAACAATGAGGTAGAATAGGTTTGATGAATGCATGATGGTATGAATCCCGAGCACCTGGGCTATTTCATGTCGGGCTATAAACCAACGAGGTGGAATAGGTCAGGCTATAAAACAACAAGGTGGCATAGGTTTGTTTTATAAAACGAGGTGGATTAGGTTTGATGAATGCAACCCATATGGTTTGAACCTTGCGCTTGTATGGCTATAAAACAATGAGGTGCAAAATAGGTTTGATGAATGCAGTCCATGTGGTTTTTGTCAAGCTATAAAATGAGGTAAAAAATAGGTATTGTTTTTGTTGGGCTTTAAAACAACGAGGTAGAAAATAGATTTGATAAATGCAATCCATGTGGTTTGAACCTTGCACTTGCCAATACTAAAAATAGTGTGGTTATAACCAACTTTCCTATCAATAAAAAAAAATTGGTTTTTGTCAGGCTATAAAACAACGAGATGGAAAATAAATTAAATGAATGCAACTCATATAATTTGAACCTTAAACTTGTCAACTACTAAAAATAGTGTGATTATAAAAAAAATTGACAATATGTATGATTTAAACCTTGCCCTTACCAACTACTAAAAATAAATACTTGTCAACTACTAAAAATAGTATGATTATAATCAATTTTCCTATCAATATGATTTAAACCTTGCCTTACCAACTACTAAAAATAAATAGTGTGGTTATAAGAACTCTCTTATCAATAAAAAATAACAATCCATATAATTTAAATTTTACTCACCAATTTTAGGATTATAACCAGACAACACCATCCACAAAGATAATTGCTCTACTAAAGTCGCGCGTCAAAGATAATTGCTGCACTAAAGTCGCGCGTCCGTTGAAAATTAAATTAAATTTGCACAGGAGTCAAATCCTAAAGTCGCGTGCGGTGGCTCGTAAATTTAATTTTCAGCCGACACCACCCCACCCTGCCTGCCCATGGCCCCTGCGTAACCACCCCAGTCCCACCCTGTCCCACTCCCTTTCCCCCGCAGGCCCTGCCTGCGCGTGGCCTGTGCACCCACGCCAACCCCTCCCCTTCCCTTCTCCCACCTTCCTCCCACATTAAATCCATTATCATATAATATGCTTGCATGTATAATTTTTATTGTGTGATAAAATGGATAACACATGATTTTTTATGATGAGCATCATGAAAATTATGTTTATAGTAAATTTGCATGAGATTTAACCATATGAATCAAAAATTGAATTTGATTTTGAGTTTTTTTTTTAAATTTTAGATTATTATTTTTAACTATAAAATTTAATAAATATTGGTAAATTAATTTTTTATATAATGTTTAATATTTTAATTTTGAAATAATTTATTCAACTTTTTATCAACTTTTGTAATATCAATGACCAATACAATAGATTATTATTTTTCTAAAAAAGTGTCCTAAATAGAGGAAAGAAATAATGAAGGATTAAATGATTTAATGTTTCTATCTCCTTGTTATATGAGGCCTGACTAAATGATCAATGATACCCTCTTCTTTGAAATTGTTATTAGGGTTCGAGATTTTAATATTCTTTGGTTTGTTGGAGGTTTTTACATTATTTGCTCAAATTTTAAATATTTAGATTAGGGTGTATGTTTTATATTTGAGTTTATAGTATGTGTCAAGTTAGTCAATGTGAGCATGCACCATGTAATTAAGTGTGTGAGGTGTCTAGTTAGCAAGTGAGTTATTTGTGTGATGTGTGAATTTTAGTGAGAAGATTTATGCAATCATGAAAGACTTTGTTTTTATGTAATATTTGAGATTTTTTTTATGGAACAGAGGAATATGAAGAGTTTTGTTTTTCCATCAGTTTGAGGAGAGCAAAGGTCAATATTCATGTAATATAAAGAGTCTCATGTATATTTAAATTGAAGATAAAGCCATGTAATATGTAACTTGAAGAAGCTTTGCATTTATGCATTGCTTGGGTGTTTTCAATAAATATTTTAGTGTGATTTATGTGAGGTTGGAGTTCATTTAATATATGCATGATATTGATATTATTTATGATCTTGTGATTGAATCTTGTAAGATAATCTTGATAATTTTCTAATAGTGATATCAAAGCCATGTAGAAATTGAGAGACTTTTGAAGTGAAAGTATTGGAGGATAATTGCTAGAGTGGACTATTATTAGAGTGGAAGCATTGGAAGACAATTAGTGGAGTGGATGATTTTTAGAATGGAAGCATTGAAGGATGTTTGTTGGAGAGAACGAAAGCCATATGAAGATACATGAGAAACATGAGTGTCAATGAAAGACTAAGCTATGGATGAGTTTGTAGAAGAGTGACAAGAAGCCAAATGAAGGAGGACATATTCTAGTATGTATCTAAAAAGATAAGCTTTCGAAGGCTAGAGAATAAATTTGAGTGGAAATGTGAGTTGTGAGCGTGGAGATTTTTGAAGACTAAGTAGGTTAATAGCATAGAGAGTTTCAAAAACTTGACAAGAGCATAATCATCTTGTGAGTAGAGACCAGGCGAATTACTAGAGAGTATTGAAGAACATCAATTCTTGAGAAACATCTGAGACATCATTCAAGAAATAACACAAAAGGAAGAACATTTGGTTAATGCAATTGATTGTTGTAGGCTAGAGTGCATTGACACTCGAGGTGGAATATTATTAGAAGGTTGGATATTTTTGGATGAAATTCACACTATAGGATTAATATTTTATGTTGACATCTAAATAGAAAGGGAGAGCACCAAAGGTAAACTGTAACCTTTAGATTATTAAATCCAATTGGATACACAATTCATTATTTGGAATATTAAAGTGAATTTGATTTATTTGGGGAGATATAAGAAGTTGATTAAATAATTAAATAAGATGAAGTGATAAGAAGATAGAATTGAAATTTGAAATGAATGAATAGGAGATATAAGAAGGAAAAAAATAATTTGAAGGAATTAAGTAATTAATTGAAAGAAGGAAAGAAAAAATATTGATTGAAGAATTAATTATTGAAGAAATTGAATTAAATTGATGAATGAAGGAAATAAATTAAAGAATTAAAGAAATTAATTTGATAAAATTGAATTGAATTTGAAGAATTTGATTATTAAGAAATTGAATTAATTAGGAGATATAAGAAGAAAGAATTTAATTGATGAAGAAAAATTGAATTAATCGATTTAATAAAATTGAACTTGAAGGGAGAAGATTAAAACTTGGAATTAATTGAATTATTGATTTAAGGGGAGTTATAAGAAGTGAATAAATTTTATTAAAGATAACAAGACAAAAATACAAGAATTCAAGAAGAAACCTTTAATAAAATATGGATATTGTGATAGTATTAATCTTTATCAAAATAAGAATGAGAATGGTGATTCAAAGGTCTATACAAAATGTGGAAATAATATGCACAGTGTGAAAAGATGTAATTGTTGCAATAGATTTGGACACAAGGAAGAAAAATGTTGGAATCTTTATCCTTGTAAATTATATGGAGGTAATAATCATCCTCAAGAATATTGTTGGTGCAAAGAAAATAATTATAATGATAGATGGAAAAGAATATTGATGATGGTACTTGAAAAACTTCTCTACAAAATTATTTTTAAGACAATTCCATAAGCAATCAAAGTAACTACCAAAGTTGAACAAAATGGTCAAGATCAAAAACAAAATAAAAATAGACACAATGTCATAATTACAAGCATTATCAAAGTCAAAGGTAGAGAATGAAGACAAGAGGGAGATACTTAGAGATTGAAGGCAATTGGCCTTCACACCAAATAATGTAATATGAGGGGATGTTGAAGGTATTACACTATTTGGTCCCACTGTAAATATTTAGAATAGGGTGTGTTTGATATTTTAGTTTATAGTATGTGTCAAGTTAGTAGGTGTGAGCATTTGTCATGCAATTAAGTGTGTGAGGTGTCTGGTTAGCAAGTGAGAGTTATTTGTGATATGTGTCAAATTTAGACTTTATATTTATGTAATATATGAGATTTATTACAAAAGAGAAGAATATGAAGATATAAGTTTTCCTATGAGTTTGAGGAGAGAAAATATCAAGAGTCATGTAATGTGAAGAGTATCATGTATATTTATATTGAAGATAAAGCCATGTAATATGTACTTGAAGAACCTTTGTATTTATGCATTTCTTGAGATTTTCAATAGAGATTTGAGTGTGATTTGTGTGAGATTGGAATTCATTTGATATACGCATGATATTGATATTATTTATGATCCTGTGATTAAATCCTGTGAGATAATCTTGATATTTTTATGACTTGGTTTTCCCTTGCGATTTATTTGAATTTTTAAAACTAGAAGGGATTATAATCAATGAAGAGGATGGAGGATATTTTAGTATGCTATGATGGTTGCAATTTTTATAGACTTCCATCTACTTTTAATTTACAAGGTTCTTAGGATAGTACCTAATCAAATGCCCCACCTTCCAACAATAGAAGAATACATTTGAGAGATTTAGATAGTGGTGTGGTGAAATTGTGAAACTATGGTTGAGTAGTTCAATAGAGGTAGGAAGGGGACCATAAATATCCATTTCTATAAAACTCCTAGGATGAATCATAATACCAATGAAATTCGCTCTATTATTTTTGCATTGCAAAATTCATCATCTTTTTTTTAAATTGTGTTAAAAGTGATTACGTTAAGAGATTTAAGAAGAAAAATTGTACCCACATAGAGTATTACGAATGAGATGGACCTCTAGGATAAAATTAAAATACTAACTCTATAAATAAGCTACTTGCCCACATATTACCCATGTCCCATAATGTAGATTCAATTGGGAATGAAGAAGATCAAATAAATTAAATGAGGCATAATCCTTATCTAGTCCCTTAACTACTTCAATCCACAAACCTCTATCATCCTCTCAAACTAGCTTAATTCACCTACATAGGTATGAGTCGACTAGAATATCCCTAGGGGAAAACAAAACAAAAAAAATAAAAACAAATTGTAAAAATAAAATAAAATAGAAAAACACTCGTATGATTGTGTATTTGTTTATTTTCATTTTCACACACATACCCTCACATTCACCATTATGTTTCACTCTTAGATTATTGACTCAAAGTCAATCTAAAGCACTAACCAACACCCAAAACCAAGCACTTGCATCCATGGAGCATCATGCTCAAGTTTATAATGCCTTAGCTACCTCTATAGCTGGGCATGGAGGTGTCTATGTGGACAAGTTCGTTGGACCTTCCAATCGCTCGCCCCCTTTAGGTAAATATATGATGTAGATAGCTACAATGTTGCTATCTCGAAGACTTCTCACACTGAGACATCAATATATTTTAACTTGTGCATCATATTATTGGATATTGATGCCATTAAGAGTTACCTAAGCTTGTTATTTTCATATTTACTTCCTCTCACCATTCCATCCTGACTCATTCCCACTTTACATCATGAACCCATCTATTCACACCCTCATCACACCAACCAACTCATCACCAATCCCCTATTCGAATCCATAGCTACATCCATGATTCAAACCCATCCATCATCATCCAACCAATACATATCCATCCCATCCACCTATAATGTCATCTATTCTAACCCACTCTATGAAGTACAAGTCAATGTTGCTTCGTAGGTGCCAACATCAATTATACCTACATCATCATCTGTTGAACACATTCAACATACCATTCCTCAATCGATAGCAACACCCATAACCCCTACCCTCCATCCATATCTACTCATAGCATTGTCATGCATCATGTTCAAACCTTTGCTCTTAATTCGGCCATACAACCTACCTTTGTGATTGCTATACAACAAGTTTTTCAATATTTGTAGAAATTGCTTATGGATAATGCTAAACAAAACATCAACTCCATATTGTAGCAATAATTGCAAGTAGTAGGTTTTTATCATCCACAAATTTCATATCAAAATACTTTCTTCACTCAAGATCCATAATGGGTGTCGCATCCACCCACCATAACCATACCCACACATCCACTCCATAACATGTATGCTACTTCATCAGGTCAACACACCATCATCCCCCATATCCACATTAGAAACCACCACTTCATAAACAAATATTCCATAACCAAAACCAATAAAACATCCAACATAATCAAATTTTGATAGCCATAAATCCATTAGCCAATCAAAAGCTCATTTCATCAACACAACTCATCATGTAGTAAATGCACCCATTATACACAAAAAAAACCAGGATTTTCAATCAATATTGAAAGAACCTAAGTTTCAATTTTTGCAAAACCAAATTGATAGCTTATCCATGCAAGTTCTTGGAATGTTATATCAGACACCCACTCTAAGGTAGTTTCACATTATCGAAGTTTGATAAGTTCAATGGGGATGAGGATCCCTAGGAGCATGTAAGTGCATTCATTAACGCTTGCTTCAGAATACAAGAGAATGACCCTTTGATGCTCTGAACCTTTCCTCAAATATTTGGAGGAGATGCTCTAGATTGGTATAATTATTTGCCACACCATAATATATACACTTTTGAGCAATTAGCATATCAATTGTTAGAGCGTTTCTCTCTAAATGTTAGAAATAAAACCACATTAACCGACTTGTTCAACTTATGTCAATTTGAAGACAAGTCAGTTTATTATTTTGGAAACTATTGGAAGGTAGTCATTACCAAGTTGCCATTATTCCTCCCCAATAATATTCACAAGAATATTTATGAGAAGTTTTTCAAAACCAATCTCCTTATTATTACAATTACAACAATACAAAATATTCGAAGAAGCTCTCACCCAAGCCTAAATCATTGAAGAGATTAAAATACAAGAGGGTGAGATAAAGCTTAAAAAGAAAGAATGGTCAAACAAGAATCAAAGGAGGAAAAATCAGGGCTAGTCAAAAGTTGGTCAATTCAATCAAGTGGTCTTAAGCCAACCTCAACCGCAGACTCAACAACCTCAAGTCCAGTTTCAATAAATACCACAACAACAATCACAACAGTAGACATATCAAGTAGTACCACCCCCACAATAGATACATAATCAAGCTCCAACAATATACAATCATCAACATTGATAGTAGACTTGGCCACCCTGCAACTACATCCCATTACTTGAGTCGGTATCCTCCATTTTCCAATAGTTGTATGACACACAAGCAATTACCTTATCACAAATAAAACTAGAATACCTAAGTAGACTATGTGATAGGAACTATAAGGAGTTTTAGTACTACACCTTTCATTGGTATAAAGGTCATGACATTAATGATTGTTATTCATTTAAACATATTGTGCAAGATCTGATTGAAAAGAGAAATATCAAGATTGATAATCCTTTAGCACATCAAAATTAAAACCTTGGTATTTACTAGACACCACTCGCCCATTGTGAGGTACCACAAGAATTTGGGGTGGTAACTTCTATGGTTCCCCCAAACCAAGTCAACCATGTACATAATGGTCAATAATACCAAGGCTTTGTTGGTATTATTCATATAGTCACCCAAGGACAAAGAAATGTAAATCGAACACATCAATACAATGACCCATCACAAGCAGTATCTCCTCGTATAGCACCATCAAATTTTGTTCCTCTACAATTGGATCACACCAATCCACCTCCAACAATCCATCTTCAAAGCCATCCACCAAGACCCATCATCACACTAAGGAGTCGATTGATGCATAGCCTAAAATTTTATTATTATTATTTTTAATTTGGTTTTGCAAGAGTCCTTTAAAGGGTTCAATTCACAACTTAATCTATAATAATGCAATAATATCAAAGGTTTGTTTTATGTGTTTACTTGCATCTTTTATATGAATTGGCCTTAGATGTATATTGATTAATATCACTTTATTTTTTTTAGTTTTTAATTGCATGTTTTAAATTGGTTATATTTGATTGAAAAGGGTCATATTCATATAATGTGATCACATAATGATATTACAAATACATTTTTGGAAATATACATTTGTCATTTGGGTTTTCTAGATTAAAATAACTTAATTTTTTTATTAATGGTGAAAAATAAGGTTTTGAAGGTCCCAGAACCTTTTACATTAGAGGAGGTAGAGAAATATAAGGCTAATTAAGCACAAACCAGCCTCCAAAACCAAAAGAAATAGAAATTAAACTAAAACAACCATCCAAAAGCAAAGACCAACCCACCACTCAACAGGGCATAAAGGAGAATTTTTATTCAACTTTATTTTAGAGACACCAACGATCCTGCTCTATTTTTGCATAAGACTGGAAGGGAAGTAAATACATCAAGATGTAGATAAAAAAATCCAAACTCAGAGAGCAAGGATGAAGGCAAAACACCAAGCATATTCCTTGAGAATGGTAACCACCAAGGAGCAAAAGGGCCAAGTCCCCCAAAAAATAACCCCCAAAGAGAGAATCACTAGAACACAACTGAGCATCCAACCAAAAAGACAACAAAAAGGTCTATTGGATAGGTAGACCCAATGCTTCCAAAGCAATAATTTTCATTAATCATGAAGGGAAATTTTCTTTCCAAATTCTAAACTAGCCACTATCCACCCACAATTGGCCATAACATCAGTAGCCTAGTTACCTTCCCTATAAATATGCTTAATTTTAAGTTCTAACATACCTTCCATAATATTTGATGTGTCCTTAATAATATTCAGGATGAAACAATTATCAGTATTTCCAACCTGTAGATCCCAAATGATGTTCAAGGACTCACCTTGAATGAGAAGTATTCTGAAGCCCCTCTCAAAAACCTGGTGAACACCCAAGAAAATAGCCTTAGCTTCAGTTAGGTGGTTGGTTTGAATACCATAATCTTCAGTGTAAGCCCAAATGACCTCACCATCATCATTTCTAACAATACCTCCTTTACTAGCCCTCCTAAGAGTACCTTTGGTAGCCCCATGAAAGTTTAGAATGACCCACCCTTTAGCTGGTTTATGCCATCTAGTAGCCAATATTTTTGAATAGTGGATACAGAAACAAAATTCTCTAGATTCAGATTCCAACTAACAACAACCTCTTTCTCCACAACTTCCTCCCTACCATTTCCAACATCAAAGATAGTAAAGTTATTCTCAATAGCAACTTTAATCCTTCTAAAGACAAAGGATTCATCCCTAGTAATATCCTTGAAAATTATTTTATTCCTCTCCCACCAGATACCCCATAAAAAATGAGGAAGAACCAGATCCCACACCCTAGTAAGTCTGTGACTAATGAAGGGGTATTTCCACTGAGTGAAAAGTTCCATGAAATTTTGAGGTAAAGTCCATTTGATAGGAAAATAATCCAATAGAGCATTGAGCACCTTATTTGAGAAATCACAATGGATGAAAATATGATCCACATATTCAAAATCCTTAGAACATAAGAGACAAATATTAAAAAAATGGAATCCTTTCTTACATAAATTATCCACAATCAAAATTTTGTTTTGCAAACACAACCATAAAAAATGCAATCTTTGGGATAAAATGAGGATACCAAACCCTTTATGCTGGAAAATATCGTCCCCTAGACAATGATTGGGCCTCATATGCAATCTTGATATAAAAAGGTCTTTAGAAGAATGAGTCCATAGAAGGAAATCCCTGCCATTCTATTGAGGAAGAAAGTATTGTTGCAGCAACATGTTCAACCTCGCCAAACTCTGAAGGATCTGAAGTTTTAGTTGTATATAAAATCATATGCTTCCAAATCCTCTTACCATTAGTGATGATTATGTAATCAATTACTTTTTCTCCATATTTTAGTGGTAAATGAGCCTTCAAATCATAAAACTTGATACTAAGAAAGAGAGGTTCAAGAAGAATCCAATTATTCTCCCAAAAGAATGCATCCTTACCATTTACAATTGACCATCGCATACCCTCTGTAACCAAACTTCTAAACCCCAGCAAACCATTCCAGATAACAAACCCCCTAGGAGGAGCAACACATCTAAAAAGTGGAATATGATTTTCTAGATACTTACCTCTCATAATATTTTTCCATAGATGGTTCTCCTCAACACATAATATCTAGGATGATTATACATCCAATGCCTTATTAAACAACAATAAATTTTTGATCTGAAGACCACCTTCCTTCCTAGAAGAGCAAACCCTATTCCAAGAGACAAGGGATATCCTTTGTTTATCCTCCACCCCAACCCATAGAAATATCCTAATTATCTAGTCAATCCTCCTCCTAACTTTGAAGGACATTCTAAAATGAGACATGTAATAGATAGGAATGTTTTGGAGTGTAACTTGAAGTAATTGCAACTTACCTACTTAGCTCAGGAGATTACATTTCCACCCAACTAACGTATGTTGAATCCTATCCAACATAGGAGACCACAACTCCTCCTTAATCCTCCCACTAAAAAATGACATACCTAGATTTAAAGAAGGAAGGTTAGAAATGCTACAACCAAAAATCCTTGCAATTCTATTTTGAAGTTGCCCCCAGTATTCAAAAAAAATATTTTACTTTTATGGAAGTTAATTTGTTGGTTGGAAGCTTTCTCGTACAATTGCAAAATATTCAAGAATTCCTTAGCCTCTATCAAAGTAGTCTCCCAAGAAGTACAATGTCATCTAGAAATTGTTGAAAAGTGTAGCACCCTAAAATTGGCACAGTAAACCTTAGTAATAATTCAAAATTTAAATTTTAACCTCGAACCGCCTGTTAACCGCCTGTTAAACCGCTTCCCTTGTTTTCCATGCCATTTTTAGGATTTGTTGTGACCGTTGGACGATATCGTCGTCGATCAGACGATATCGCCTCAGATCGGACGAATTCGTCTGGAGAAGAACGTCCAGACGATTTCGTCCCAAAACTAATTTTTCATAATTAGCTTCTGTTTCAACGACGTCTCTAACCAGGGCAAAAGCGTGTCTGTGCGGTTAGAGACTTCCCCCATTGGAGATCTCCCAAATTGGGATGATCTCCAACCTCCCAACCTCCTTCCTATGCCTATTTAATCTTAGGCCCTCCCCTTGACATTCCCCTGGCTGAAATTTTTTGTAACACGAGTTTTATTTGCATTAGAGTATCTTAAATTACTATTTGCCTTCGTATTTTTCCAAGTTTGTTTGCAGGAACTTTGTCATTCTTTAGCCGAAGCAAGCTCAGATCGTCGTAGACGATCCTGTACGATCTCGGATGATCACGCCAAAATTCGAGATGATTTCGTATTTTGCAGACGATTTCGACTGCAGCCAACATTGGGGGCAATCAGTGCCCTGAGTTTGCATTCTCTGTCCATTATCTACTGTTTTTGCTTTGCATTAGTTAAGCTTATTTTATTACTGCTTTGCATCTTGGAGTTCACCCATGTAGCTTAAATGCATAATAAAGTCATAATTGTCATTAAATCATTGTAATGCACTTATATTTTTATTTTGTAATTATCAGTTTAATATTATTATTATCATTCTACATCATTTTCCTCTGTTAGTATAGCTGCATTTTCTGTATTCTGTGTCTATTTCTCTGATTGCAGGTCTCTGACGAATTCGTCTGACGAATTCGCCAGATCTCAGATGATCTTGTCTGATATCAGATGATCTTGTCATATCAGAGGCGATCTGGACTGCTTCAAAAATCAGAACCTCCATCAGACATCCGAAATAGGTATGGTTTTTCTCATCTAGCTTGTTCTCTGTATTTTCTGTTTAAATCTATTTTCTGTATTCATTTAAATTTGCATTTCATATAGAACAGTTTAGATTCATTTGGCCAAACCTAGGAATTGAATGATCAAGCATAAAAATGAACACATCAAACACACTATCAACCTAGGCGTGGAAACTGCCATTCAAAAGTTTCCTGGTGAACCCACCATCCATCAAAAATTCACCCTTATACACCTCCCCCGAGAGGCGGGACCTTCAAAGGGCCTCTCAGTCCGAGGTATTGTCCCATCCTTTTCACATCCCCCTTCCGGGCACGGATCCTATAGCCTGAAGGTAAGGGTGCAAAAAATTTGGAGCGATACATTTTGGTGAACCCGACGTGAAAACTAAAAACCTTTTGAAAACAATTCAATCCAAAAAAAAAAAAACAAAACATAAATGCATTTAGAATCAAATATTGCATGTCATATTTAGATGGTAGATTATAATAAAAGACGAGTTGTCACCATTAATGTTGAAAACCAATTAGCAGCTATAGAGATTAATTTTGTGCTTGGCGTACCTCAAACAAATAGGGTTCAACCTTTGTGGGACGAACTTAATAGGAGATTAGATCTCATTTCATCTAGAGCAACTGAACTTAGGCAAATCAAGAGGTTTGTCCTAGATAGAATCCTGGATCCCGATCAAGTGACTTTGTATCATGAGCTTCAGAGAGCTTGCCATAGGTGGTTAGCAGATAAAAGAGCCCTTGTTTCTTCTGAGTTGTATACCTTTGAGGAATACCTCGATAATGCAACTGTAGTGCATAAATTTCTGTCTCATATAGAAGATCAAGAGGTCGTTCTTACGGATAGACAAAGATGGTATAGAGTCCCCAGAGCTGTGTTATATCGAGAATATTGCCATGAAATCTATTTTTACAAATCAGAGTCAGAAGTAGATAATATCACTATAGCACACTTCATTAAGTTCTCGAAAAACCATTTCCAATTTGAAGAGGAGCATTTTATGACTCTTGATGAACTTGATCCTATCAATGACATCTATAAACTATTTATAGAAAACTAAGTTATTATTTTATTATTGTTGTTTCTTGTATTTAGTGTGTTGTTTATTGTCTTTATAAAAACAAAAACAAAAACAAAATAAAATTATCATAAAATAAATATATATATAAATAATAACAAAAAATCAAAACATTTTCTTTTAAATATTATAGTAGGTATATAATTAAAATATATACCTCCCAAGATCTGTTGCAAATATATTAATATATATTTGCTAAAACCTAAATTTAGACACAATGACTAGACTCAGGAATGGAAAACAAATTGAAGTAGAAGAAGATTGGTTAGGAAAAACCAATAAACCAGATGCCCTTCTTGAAGAACCAATTCAAGAAGAAGTAACCTTAAACCAACAAGAAGAAGAATTTGTGGACGCAAATGAACAAAAAGAAAATGATAGAGAGGAAGGATCCTCGTCTCCTAAAATAACTCCGACATGAGTTGTTACTTTTGAGAACATGGAACATTTTTGGAAATTTCTCAATAATAATATTGGCACTCTTAATAGAGCAGTTCATATGGACAAAGATCAAATTAGTGACACTCAAGCAACCCTAGAAGATATATATCACACACGCACTAATCCTTTGTCCTTTGTTGATCAAGAAAGTGATCAAGCTGGACCATCCAATTTGGACATGGCTGCTATAATCCAGAACATGCAACAACAACAGGTTACCCAACCACCTAGAGTGCTTATTACCAAACCAAGGGTTATTCCTACACAAAAAGAAACTTCATTCACTCGCTTCTATTTCGCCAAGCTATCGACCAATATACCTCAAATCAACAAAAGCCTAAAACAAAACCAAATGTTAATTTCCAACAATCTGGGATACAACATAATGCTACCACAAATCTTCTTCATAATACTCTTCCTACCAATCATTTGCATAATAGTAACATAGCATCGAATCCTTATGTTTCGCCTTCTTACGCTCACAAATCCCATGCTCATGTACCACCGAACCAATATGGTGGGCAAGCTAGCAATCTGGAAGCCATGGTGAAACAGTTAACCTCCCGTATGGACCAAATAGATCCCTACCATCCCTCGTACAATTACCGAGAGATGTGTAGTCAACCCCTAGATCCTATAGTTGTAGCACAACCATATCCCAAACACTTTCCTATGCCTATCCTACCTATTTACAAAGGAACCGAAGATCCCATAGAGCATCTTCGTATGTTTAGGATAGCATGTCATGACATATCACATGATGATTTGCTATTACTAAAAATGTTCCCGAAAAGCTTAGGGGGGATGGCATTGGAGTGGTATTATCAACTACCCACTCATTCTTTGAGAAATTTTGAAGAGACCGCTGAATCTTTTGTGCATCAATTTAGTGCCTATATCGAAAGGCATGTAACCATTAAATATTTGTACAACCTAAAACAAGACAAAGATGAGTGTTTTGCTGACTTCTTATCTCGATGGAGACAGTTGATAGGAAAACTACACTTTGTGTTACCCTATCGCGAGATGTTGGATATTTTTATCAATAATTTACAAGAACAACTATCCTATGAATTATCAACTGCTACCTTGACCACCTTCGATCAAGCTATAGACTTAGCTCGAAGGGTGGAAGATGCTCTCATTAGAAGAGGTCAGCTCAAAAAGAAAGATGATGAGAAAACATCCAGAAATCAGTATAAAAATAAACAAGTTGTGGGTGACGGAGTCACTGATAGTAGAAACATTGCTAATGTTAATACTACGAAAACAACGGAGAAGTTTATATTAAAACCTCCTGATAAACCACCCCGAGAATTTACTAGATTGAATCAACCTTTATCAACCATTCTTCCCCAATTACTAGCACGAGGCTTGATTCAATTACCAACTATCCGGGAACCTGATCCAACTATACCCGGATACAGAGCTGATTTACATTGTGATTTTCATAGAGGACCTGGACACGCTACAAACTCTTGTAAAATATTAAAACATAAAATACAAGATCTGATTGATAATAATGAGATGGAGGTGCAAGCCTTCCAACCTAAACAAAATGCTTCTAATAACGCTCAAAAGAACACCCCTCAAAGTCAGAATCAGAATGCCAATCAATCATTGGACATATTTCAACATCCTTTACCAAAGCATGGTAAAGAGGTGGCTAATCAAATCGAACATCATAATGTTCCCCCTCCTACCCGATATGTAGGAGCCATTAGTGGGCATTTACCTATTCATGATCTAGAAATATGTGACACAACTTTATCCATGGTTACGTCCAGACCCCTATATAATACTCAAACACCGGATCCTAGTGATGTAGAATCGGATACTGAAAGTGAAATAGACATCACCTCAAATCAATCGAATAGTTCTGAAAATGAATCAGATCCTATTCAACCTATCACAGATTCTATGGTTCTGGAAGAACCATTTCCTAGAAGAGTTACTACTCGACCCTCTTCTAATCAGTTCCTTCCTAATGAACAAGCCATAAACGCTAGACCGAGACCAATTCAATGTCCTCAATATAACATTGTAGGTACCATCGGAGTCGTTACCAGACAACAGGCTCAAAATTCTCAACAAGATCAAACTCAGAATGATGGATCAGCTCCATTTATTTTGAAAAATCCCAATAAAGGGAATCATATGTCTAATGTTCAATTTAAACCTCCTTACAATATTAATGAACAATTATCCAATACTACAGACCAGAATTTCCCTTTTGGATTTGTTAAGATCTTCTCCTACCCATAGGGATGAATTAATGCTCACATTAAGCCAAATGATGGTACCTCAAAATATTCAACCTCGAAGCCATGTCCAATACTATCATCACTCGAGAAGTCGATTGTATTGACTTTCGAGATAAAGATATCCCACAACATAGTTTACATAAGGACAACCCCTTATATATTACTCGCCCTAATTGGAGATGTAGTTGTTAAACGAGTCTTGATTGATAATGGTTCATCTTTAAACATATGCACTTTTGACTTCTACCAAAGATTTGGCTTTAGGAGTGACGAGATGAAAAGAACGGATATGATTATCAAAGCCTTCAATGACGAGACACAAGAAACGTGTGGAGTCATTACTATACCCTTGCAAGTTGGTCCTAGAACCCTAGATACAACCGTGTTTATTGTACATTGCCCTGCATCGTACAATATACTTTTGGGTCACCCTTGGATCAATGCGATGCGAGCGGTTCCCTCCACTTTACATCAGTGTGTTAAATTCGAATTTAAAAACCAGTTGGTTACCATTCATGGTGATCCTAGACCCTTTGATATGTGTGCTTTGGAAGAACCTGTTGGAGTGCAATTTTGCCCCGCCTTGTCATCCACACATCCTAGTTCTTATCATCCGTCCAAATGTGTGAAACACACACCCATAACATCATCTACCCCATCAACTACACCTATACATTTAACTCAACCATCTTCTGAACAAACCACATTAGGACCTCGAAAAGAGCCTAAACCTACACCCAATGCTTCCTGTTTTACTCCTATATCTTTCATACCTCTAGATTCACCCGTCAATATCCCTATGACATCTACATCCACTATTGGCATCCTTTCTACACCCGACGATGTAGGAAATGTTCCTTCTACCTCTTATGCTCTTACTGATGAGCTCCTACCCGATTTATCTAAAATTCTTATATCCGAAGAGACCAACACTCGCCATGCAGACTTCCCTCCTTTTAAATAAACTCCCACCTTCTCCTCGTACCTTGGGCCTCCCACAACCTATGGGAAGTATCTACCAAGTCGAAAGTTGTGCTTTTATTTATAAAGGATATGATTGGGGAAGAATACCCCGAAACATCAAGACACATTGTGATGGATATGCTAGGTGCTATTTTGCTAATGAATATATTAAAGCTAAACCCATAATGCTTAAATTGGGCTATAAAGGGAAAGGTTTGGGACCTTTCCAAAATGGTATGAAAGAACCTTTCGAGGTAGAACCGTGGCCTGCCCGCTATGGTGTGGGCCTATTTTCTAGTAAAGGTCAGCCCTTTCCATTTGAGGATGATGACCATCTCGTATGTTATCAAGATTATCTAGATAAACAAGATTCTTTATATCCCAAGAATAATTCTTCTACCTGCAATATGCTATCCATAGCCTATCCTGAAATGATTGCCAAATCCGACGATGAGTTGGAGGGAGATATCTTTCATGATATTTCCATTGAGGAATTGTTATATAATGAATTTTATTTTGATGGTTCTATACCTAGTATAGCCCAACTTGAGGCCTCGACTCCTCAAAATGAATTATCCAAGCTAACCTTGGAAGAATTACAAGAATTGGGTGTTTCACCCACCCCACCTAATTTTGAGAGAGATTTACATATGGAAGTTGAAAACGTTATAAAAATTAACATTGGAACCGAACATAACCCTCACATAATCAATATTGGATCAGAATTAAGTCAAGAAAAACAAGATGAATACATTTCATTTCTTAAAGACTATGAAGATGTCTTTGCTTGGACATATGAAGACATGCCAGGTCTGGACCCTTCGTAGTCATGCATCATCTAGTAGTCCATCCGGGATGCTAAACCTCGTTAAACAGAAACTTAGAAAAATGCATCCCAAAGTGGCCTTACTAGTCAAAGGAGAACTAGAAAAACTCGTTGAAAGTCATTTTTATACAAGCCATTGACTATGCCGAATGGATCTCAAATGTAGTTCCAAGTAACTAAGAAAGAAGCCACTAAAGTTAGGGTTTGCACCGATTTCAGAGACATTAATGCTGCATGCCCTAAAGATGATTTTCCTCTTCCCAACATGGATCAGATCATTGAATTTACTGCCGGAAGTGGAATGATATCCTTAATGGATGGATTTTCTGGTTACAATCAGATCAGGATAGCTCCTGAAGATCAGGCCAAAACAACCTTTATTACCCCTTGGGGAACTTTTTGTTGGAAAGTCATGCCATTTGGCTTAAAGAACGCAGGTGCAACCTATCAACGAGCTATGACTTATATTTTTCATGACATGATGCATGATATCCTACATGATTATGTAGATGATATCATAGCTCGTTCCATCAAAGAAGATGATCATTTAAATGACTTAAGGAAAGTATTTGATCGGTTAAGGGAATATCTTATCCGACTAAATCCTGCTAAATGCATATTCGGAGTTAAGTCCGATAAATTATTAGGGGTTATAGTTTCTTTACGTGGCATTGAAATTGACCCTCTCAAGATCGTGGCTATCACAGATATGCCCGCACCCACAAATATATCAGAATTACGAAGTTTACAAGGTAAGCTTCAAGCTATTCGCCGCTTCATTGACAAGTTGGCAGACAAAACCGGACCCTTTCTTAAGCTTCTTAAGAAATATGTCTCTTTTCATTGGGACGATGAATGCCAAGAAGCATTTGAACTCCTTAAGCAATATCTCCTCAAACCTCTAGTACTTTCCCCACCTAGATCTGATCGTCCTTTTATCTTGTACATTTTTGCTTCTGATTCTGCCTTAGGAGCTATGTTAGCTCAACTTGATGATGAGAAGAAAGAACGTGCTAATTATTACATTAGCAGAACCTTAATCAGTTATGAAACTCGTTATACCATATTAGAGAAATTATGTCTAGCAGTCGTATTTTCTACACAAAAACTATGACATTATATGCTCAGTCAAAAAACGTATGTTATTGCCAAATTCGACCCTTTGCGATATCTCATGAGTCGACCGTATTTATCTGGTCGCACAACCAAGTGGGTTCTTGCGCTAAGCGAATTTGAACTCACCTTCATAGGACAAAAGTCTGTTAAAGGTCAAATCATAGCAGATCAATTAGCTGTTGCACCCTTAGAATCTACTCATCCCCTCATCATTGAGTTTCCTGATGAATGCCTTAAACTAGAGGCAGACCATTCAGAGCAATGGTCCTTATACTTTGATGGAGCCCGATGCATGAGTGGGGCTGGTGCGGGTATTATTTTAATATCTCTGCAAAAACATCTTATTCCTCTGTCCTTCAAATTAACATTTGCTTGCACTAATAATACTGTTGAATATGAAGCTCTTATCCTTGGATTACGAGCTGCCTTGGCATTGAAAATCAAAAGTTTATTGGTTTTCGGTGACTCCCAACTTGTCATAAATCAAATCAATGATGTTTATCAGACTAGAGATGATAAATTATGCCCATATAAAGCATATGTTTTGCAGTTGTTGTCCTTGTTTGATAAAGTTACTTTGGAAGCTATTCCTCGAACTAGCAATCGTGCGGTTGACGCTATGGCTGCAACTGCATCTCTTTTACCCTTGGAGTTAGACGATGAATATGCTACCATCATTATTCATCGACTCCAAGAACCCGCTTCAAGAAAATCATGTTTAGAACCTTTGGATGTGTTTCTCATCAACGAAACAACTCCTGAACCATGGTATACTGATATATTTAATTTTTTGTAGAAAGGAACCTTCCCTGATGGTTGCACTAGCAACCAACGTAGGTTATTACGTAGACAAGCAAGTCGCTTTGTGATTATTGGTAATACCTTGTACGGAAGATCTTTTGAAGGCATCTTATTGAGATGTTTGAATTTAGAAGAATCCAGATCAGCTTTGAATGAAGCCCACAATGGATCTTGTGGGGGACATTTTAGTGGTAGCGCCATTGCTAAGAAACTCCTTCGGATAGGATATTTTTGGCCTACCATGGAAACTGATGCACATAATTATGTGCGACATTGCGACAAGTGCCAGAAACATGTTGACCTTGTCCATGCGCCTGCACAAGAGCTGCAGGCTATTTCATCTCCTTGGCCCTTTTCAAAATGGGGCCTAGACATCATTGGAAAAATCAACCCTGTGTCATCTGATGGACACAAATTCATCATAACTGCCATCGAGTATTTCACGAAGTGGGTTGAAGCTATGCCATTAGCTTCTTGCATTGGAACACAAGTTTCCAAGTTTGTTTTTAATCAAATTATTTGTAGGTTTGGAATTCCTGCCAATCTCATTTCTGATAATGGAACTTGTTTCAAAAATAAAGATGTCAAGAAATTATGTCAAAAGTATAAAATTCAACATCGTTGGTCCACTCCCTATTATCCTCAAGGTAATGGTCAAGCGGAAGCATCTAACAAAACCTTAATCAAAATTCTCAAAAAATTGGTCAATAAAACCGGTCGAGACTGGCACATTCAATTATATCTCGCTTTGTGGGCTTATCGAACTAGTGTTTGAACCCCCACTGGAACTTCACCTTTTTTCTTGGTTTATGGTGCTGAAGCCATTTTTCCCTTTGAATTAGAAGTTCCTTCTTTAGCTCTACTACTTCAAGATACTGAAGTAGGGGATGAATATCATGCTGGCAGATTTAGTCAACTAGAACTTCTAGATGAAAAGCGCATCAATGCTTTGGAGCATCTTTGCGCCTACCAAAACAAGCTTAAGAGAGCATATCTTAAGAAAGTTCATCCTCGATCCTTTGAGATCGGTGACCTTGTCTTAAAAGAAAATCAAAAAAATACTAATGCAACTACAAACCTTAAAGGTAAATTTGAGCCCAACTGGCTTGGACCATATGTCATCACTGCTAAATTTGGATCAAGAGCATACAAATTATCTACCTTAGATGGTAAATAACTTAAAGAACCTATGAACATCATGCATCTTAAACGTTACTATGCATAAAAATTGGTCATTTCATCATTGTATATATTTGTTTAAAACATTTCAAAAAACCACTATCTTGTATTTCTTTCAATTCATAAACTTAAAATATAAAAACACCAAAAACATCCAAATCATCAAAATCTTCAAAACCATATTTTATCTTTGTACCTCTCAATTTGTGAAGTATTGCAGTTATATTTTCAATTATTTTGGATAAATTAGTATTTATTTGGAATCCCGCACTTTCACATTCACATGAATAAATCTCTTGATTTTACTTGTTATGATTATTAATCTCTCTTATATCAAAGTCCACATTTGAATTAAATAAAGTTTTGAGCATAGAGAACTGATCTTGTTATTTACTTGAGCCAAGTATATCTCTTCACATTAAAATGATTTCATTGCACATTCGATATGATGCTACATAGTAGAAATGGTTTCCTGAGCGAAAAGTTTCCCCTGCTATCCTATCATGCACATGGTCTAGAATCTTTGAGAATTGACAAAAGGACAAGCTCACCCCTACCCGGAATAAAAATCCCTTGCTCTATAGCTAATCCGAGCAAGTATCCCTAGCATAGGAAGAAAAGAAAAGTTCAAGAAAAAGAGAAAAAGAAAAAAGTTATTTCAGCATTATCTCAAATATCAAGCAAAAATACAAAAAATACAAAAAAAAAAAAAAAAAAGAAAAGAAAAGCGCAAAAGAGAAAAGCAAAAGCAAAATGCAATAAACTCCTTTCCCTACCCCTTGAAAAGAAAAGAAGGGTGAATGAGCTTGAATCCCCGGAATTCTCAATTATTCGAAAATCGTGAGGTAAGCCCCATAACAGGTGGTTTGTGCCCAACCCGCTTGGCCTTGGGTAAATCCTAGCGTGGCGATATGTCTGTCACATTAGCGACCTTCTTTTGTATAGACCTCTGTCAGCTTATGGATTAGCTAGCTCTTGATAAACCTAACTTACATAGTAGTCTGGTATGGTTATATGCATATAAATCATGGTCAATAAACATTTATTTGGTCAAGGCAAATTACTTGTATCAAATTATCTTGCTCAAAATTGGTAAATGAACAATACAATCGCACACACATTTGTATTTGAGAGATTTTGTATCATTATGATAAATCAAGATCGGTAATGAATTCACATTTGCACATGAGGATTCCTTATAAATCTACATTTCTCTTTGAGATAATTTAAAATATCTCTGTAACTCTTTTCGGAATGATTTTCTCCTTTTATTTCAGAATTCTTGTTTTGTATAAAAGCAATTACATACATCTTCTCACAAAATCTCAAAAATAATTTCAAACAAAATTTTCATATTATTATTTTTTCTGTTTATCAAAGATCAAAAATGCATCTTGCAATAAAACCAACAATCTATTTTCTTCTTTGGATTTCGCGATGATGGTATAAGTTTATATCTATAATTCTATGCCTAGCGCAAACCATCGTTCTAATTTTCTTTTCCATTTATTTTAAAAACAAAATTCATCAAAACATGTGACTTGCATCATTATGTTACACAATTATGCTTTACAAACAAACAAACACTTATTCTATTTCATGACATTATGTTCAAATTCAGTTTTTGCAACCATGGTATAAATTCTAAGGAATTGTTCAAAATTTTATCACACTTAGGAATTTATGCCTAGCAACATCATATTTTCATGCATACTATTTTTATGAAAATCTGAAAACAAATCATCAAACCATCATTATCTCCATCATTACAACACCAAGTCTTAAGACAGTCTCTTAAGCACTCTTTTACTTTTAACAATATTTCTATACTTGGGATTAGCTTGACGACCGAGTGAGCGGCGACTCCATGAAATGGTCTATAATAGCGACAATGTCCTTTGAAATTATTGTTAGAAGTCCCTTTTATTTTTTATCAAATCACACCACAACCACCAATTGTTTACATCAGATTATTTCATTTAAAATCTTACAACATGACATCAAAATTATAATATTTCAAAACGACATAATTACATGAATCCTCAATCCAATCAGCAAATAATTCAAACATTAAAGCATCATAAAAACATATGAACAAGTCATATCATCAGAAACAAGATCATATATATATATATATATATATATATATCCAAAAATTATATACATCATATCAAAACTGGATTGGTATGCCACAATCTATACCCTGGCATACTCAATCCTCTCAACAATCTCTACAAAATCTACAGTCCATAGACACTTAGCCTCGAGAAGCCCTCGAGCTCTCAGCCTCATCTCCCCCCACCCTGACGTGGAGGAGGTGGTCCCATAGAGGTCCGGGATGTATCTCGGGTCCTCGTCGTCGATCGGGAGGATGTCCTCGTCGATCCCAGCTTGACTGGTTCTACAATGTTGGCCGACAGCTGTACCCTCTGGCCCTCTGGAACCAGCTGGAAGTATACACCCTGGTAGAATGCAGTCTACATCATCGACCGCACTAGATCATCCCTGCTCGCTCCTCCACTCTACACCCTGAGCCGTGTCATCTCATCCTGTAGTGTCCGTACCTGCGTCCTCAGCTGAGTGGCCTCGTCCTGCAGTGACTGCACCTGAGCTCGGAGGTGGGCAGCCTCAGCCCGGAGAGCCGCTGTCTCACTGCTCTCCCCTATGTCAACACCCTTGCCCTTATCAGGCGATGGTGGTCTCTCCCCCTACTGCGAAGGGAGCCTCTCCTCCCTCCGCCCTGTCTCCCATGGCCTCTGTGGAGCCCGTGCCATCCTCTGGCGTCTCTCCTATGAGATCCGTCGCTGCTCTCTCCCCCGTGACCCCATGCTGCCTCAATAGCAGCCTGTCATCGCCTCCCCATCTGGCGCACCATAGCGTGTACTGGACCCTACGCCCTCATCATCCGAGGAGGGCGGATGCCTACGCTACCAGGCGTCGTAGCCATCGACAACCCCGACATCGTCACCATCCACCTGGCTGGATGGGGGCATCGTCCATGTCCTGACTCTAGAATCGCTGCATATCTAGAGCCCCGCTCAGTGTAGTACTATCCCGAATAGTCCGAGAGTACTCGTAATCCCTGAGAGAAGGGATCCCCTACTATAGACCGAACTATCATAGTACCCGATCATAGCGGTGGAGCTCTACCTCTCCTCGCTCCATCCTCAGCCAGTAGACTCACCTGATGCGAGCCAGCTCCTGCCCATCCTCTACCCACCCGGGGTGCTCTCGCCATGGCCTCCAGGTGATCTGGTCTGGGATGAGGTCGTCTAGCAACCTCCGTGACATCGACAGATCTATCCACCGCTGTGAACCCCTCTACAACCACCAGTAGAAAACCCGGGGTCTCTCCCGGTCAACCCTTGTCAATGGGAGCCCTATCGGCCTTCGCACCATAATGTGCTCCCAGCACCAAACCTGTAGCAACGATGTCAAGACCAGACATCGACCTCCCTTGTATACGACCCCATGCAGGATCCTATACAAGCGACAGAGTACAAAGCTCCCCCATGCAAATCTATACCCGTGGTCTCTCATGTCGTAGACTATGTCTAAGAGCACCCACGGTAGTCTACACCCACTCTGGTGGCACAACAGTAAGCCACCGACAACCCCTACCAAAACCCGTGTCAGCCTAGATGCCCCAGGCATCTACCGTAGCGACTCGATGTTCACTCCGCCCTTCTCCAGGGTGAAGCTAGGGTCTCCAGTGAGTCTCATCATCGCCTGGCCCTGATTGGCCATAGGCGTCATCAACCATCCCTGTATGGGGATCCTCATGATCCTCCATACGTCCTCTAGAGTTGTCAGTAGGGTTGTCATCAACCCCGGATACCACCTCTCTGCTAGGGCTGTCAGTAGCCCCATGTTAGTCGGCACTTGTGGCATCTCTGCCACATGTTGTAGGCCGACCAGTCCAAGTTGGTCACGCTCTGCCTGGTCAAGCGTGGCTATGTCATCCCTTAGCCCACCGTATTTCCATTCTCGGCTCTTTAGTAATCCCTTCTGCAAAACAAACAATAAAAACAACAAAATCATTAATAACTCAAGCATGCAAATTAAACAACTTAAAATCAAGTTTAAAATGATATCGTCCATAATTGGATGATATCGTCCCAAATTGGGAAAAATCATCCTTTTTGAGGACGAAATCATCTTCGATTTTGCAACTTGGGAATCGCCCCTTGTTGGGCGAAATCGCCCCTAATTCGTCGATTTCGTCGTCAGACAAAATCGACGATATAGGGACGATTTCAACGAAATCGGGACGATTTTGTCCCGACGACGTCGACGGCCTAAAAATGGCCGCGATGCCCCAAACAATCAAATTTAAATCAAACAACTTGCATAAAGTTACATTAAACCTAATCTACTAGGATTAGATCCTTACCCGTAGCCCACGTCGGACCTCTGTCGATCGGTGTGTTGTCTCGACCATTTTTGTCTGCAGAGCTCTAGAAATCAGGAAAATGAACAGTAAAAATGAATTAGGGTTTTTCCCTATTTTTCTTAATTTTATTCAAAAACAATTAAAAACATTTTTAAAAATTTTGCTTTTTCGCGTTTTTACCTCAAACGTTCGATTTGGGTAAAAACACGGAGGGGGCACCATAGTAAGTTGTCATACGATTCGACCTAGAATCGTCGCCTAAAAATGGGAATAAATTTTTGCTTTCTCGTAAATCGAGAAGAACTCGTCTTTAACGCATTTTCTTTGAAAAATTCGCTAAAGAGGGGGCAAAATGTAGCACCCTAAAATTGGCGCAGTAAACCTTAGTAATAATTCAAAATTTAAATTTTAACCCCGAACCGCCCGTTAACCGCCTATTAAACCGCTTCCCTTGTTTTTCGTGCCATTTTTAGGATTTGTTGTGACCGTTGGACGATATCGTCGCCGATCAGACGATATCGCCTCAGATCGGACGAATTCATCTGGAGAAGAACGTCCAGACGATTTCGTCCCAAAACTGATTTTTCATAATTAGCTTCTGTTTCAACGGCGTCTCTAACCGGGGCAAAAGCGTGTCTGCGCGGTTAGAGACTTCCCCCATTGGAGATCTCCCAAATTGGGATGATCTCCAACCTCCCAACCTCCTTCCTATGCCTATTTAATCTTAGGCCCTCCCCTTGACATTCCCTTGGCTGAAATTTTTTGTAACACGAGTTTTATTTGCATTAGAGTATCTTAAATTACTATTTGCCTTCGTATTTTTCCAAGTTTGTTTGCAAGAACTTCATTATTCTTCAGCCGAAGCAAGCTCAAATCATCGTAGACGATCCTGTACGATCTCGGATGATCACGCCAAAATTCGAGACGATTTTGTATTTTGCAGATGATTTCGACTGCAACCAACATTGGGGGCAATCCATGCCCTGAGTTTGCATTCTTTGTCCATTATCTACTGTTTTTGCTTTGCATTAGTTAAGCTTATTATTACTTTGCATCTTGGAGTTCACCCATGTAGCTTAAATGCATAATAAAGTCATAATTGTCATTAAATCATTGTAATGCACTTATATTTTTATTTTGTAATTATCAGTTTAATATTATTATTATCATTCTACATCATTTTCCTCTGTTAGTATAGCTGCATTTTCTGTATTCTGTGTCTATTTCTCTGATTGCAGGTCTCTGAAGAATTCGTCTGACGAATTCACCAGATCTCAGATGATCTTGTCTGATATCAGACGATCTTGTCATATCAGAGGTGATCTGGACTGCTTCAAAAATCAGAACCTCCATCAGACATCCGGAATCAGGTATGGTTTTTCTCATCTAGCTTGTTCTTTGTATTTTCTATTTAAATATGTTTTCTATATTCATTTAAATTTTCATTTCATATAGAACAGTTTAGATTCATTTGGCCAAACCTAGGAATTGAATGATCAAGCATAAAAATGAACACATCAAACACACTATCAACCTAGGCGTGGAAACCGCCATTCAAAAGTTTCCCGGTGAACCCACCATCCATCAAAAATTCACCCTTATACACCTCCCCCGAGAGGCGGGACCTTCAAAGGGCCTCTCAGTCCAAGGTATTGTCCCATCCTTTTCACATCCCCCTTCTGAGCACGGATCCTATAGCCTGAAGGTAAGGGTGCGAAAAATTTGGAGCGATACAAAAAGAAACTGCCTCTGCAATACCAGCAGGCCTAATACCCTTAATCTTAGAGGACAAGGTAGTAGCAAGAATTGATCTTCCTAAAGCTTCAGCCATTAAAATGAAAATATATGGAGACAGGGATCACCTTGCCTAATACCTCTTTGACCCCAAAAAAAACTACTCGGTATCCCATTGATGATGATAGAAAATTTTGCACAGGAAATACAAACTTTAATCCACTTCCTCCATAGATCCACAAAGCCAAATTTTTGCAACACCTTGTCAAGGAATGCCTAGGAGACCCTATCATAAGCCTTTTGCATATCAAGTTTAAGAAGCATTCCAACCAACTTGCTTTTGGACTTGAAATGTAAAGTATCATGAACTGTAATTATCCCATTTACAATCTGCCTACTATGAACAAAACCACCTTGAAGAGGAGAAATCAAGATGGGGAGAAGCCTTTTCAACCTATTAGCAAGTGTCTTAGTAAGCAACTTATATAGGGTATTGCATAAGTTGATAGGTCTAAAATCCTTTAGATAAGAGGTACCATGTTTCTTTAGAATTAAAATAATAAAGGTAGTATTCCATACCTATAGTAAGGAGGAAGAAGATTATAATTCTCTTAACGCTTTCAAAATATATAAACCAAGAAGGTTCCAAAACCTCTGAAAAATACCAGCAAGGAACCCATCCGGCCTAGGTGTTTTGTCATTATTTATGCTAAATAGGCTGGTCCTAATCTCATAATTATAAAAGGAGGTATTCAAATCATTATTTATATCATCTATCACCACTTGGGGAATGTTCCTGAGAAGTTCTTCCGAACCATCCCCATATTCCTCCCTATCTTTAGAAAACAAATCTTGAAAGAAGGATATTGTGGCAGTAGTAATTTCTTTTTTATCTTTAAGGCATTCACTAGAGTCCAATGTAATTTCTCTTATTTTGTTAGCACTCCTATGTTTCAAGGTTGAGACGTGGAAAAACTTGGTATTCCTATCCCCCTCCTTAAGCCACGTAGCTCAATATTTTTATCTCCAAAAAGACTATGCACTGGAAAGAATATTATGTAATTCTTCAAGAGTAATTTACTCTTTGCTGGACAACTCCCTTAACTAACCTTCACTTTGGCCTTTTTCCTCAATTTCTTGCAAATCTTGAAATATTTTTTGCTTCCTATGGAAGAGGTTCCCAAAAACCTCTTGATTCCACTTCTTCAAGTTAGCTTTTATGATTTTTAGCTTCTTTGACACTTGGAACATCTTAGTGCCATAGACACTCATATTCCACCAAGACTTAATAAAGCCTTCAAGATCTGAATGAGAAAGCCACACTGTCTCAAATATGAAAGGATAACCTTTCGGGAGTTTCTCCTCCATGAATTCTAACAGTAATGGGTTGTGGTCAGAAGCAATTCTCGGTAAAGTTCTCAAAGAGCAATGTTGAACCATGGTAAGCCAACTCACTAAAGCAAGGGCCCTAGCAATCCTATATTGAATCAAACTCCCACCACTTCTTCTGTTGAACCAAGTAAATTTAGAACCTTGCAAATCAATATCTACTAGTCCCATGAAGGTCAAGAACTCACCAAAATCCTCCATACTACTCGAAAAAAATAGTTGAGCCTCCAATTTTCTCACTAGGTAGCAAAATGGAATTAAAATCACCAACAAGCAACCATGGTAGGTCAAATGAATAACCAAGGGCTTTTAAGTCAATCTAGAGTTTTCTTCTATCCATAGCAACATTGGGACCATACACATTGGTAGAAATCCAAGAAAATTTAGTTTTTTACAATATAATAAAAAGGAAGAGAATCTATAAACCTAATGAATGAGCTTGCCCTCCACATAATCAGGATTCCAGAGCATCCAAAATACCATGAAATCACTCTTCACAATAATAACATTACATATAGATACCCGAATATAACAGAATATGAGAGGCAGTTAATGGAGAATGTCTCACCTTGTTGTCGATGAAATCTACCCAAAACCTTGCAAGAGCTATGTCATAAGGGTGTGAGGGTAGAATATGGGGTGCTCACATCTCAGAAATGTAGTGGAGAATGGCAAACGACTCGCAAATGGGTTTCCCATTGTGGAGGAGAACAGACACCTTCTTGTGAATGGGGTTGGTCTATCATAGCTGGGGAATCTTCTTGCTTAAATACTCTTATTCACAATGGTAAGCAATACCAACATCTTCCAAGGCTATCACAATCTTGTTGCTAAATGGGCTCACCCATAATCCCAGTACCTTCAACTCCTCCTCCTCCTTAATCGATATTTCATTTACTTCTCTTTCTCCACAGCAATGCGATCAAAACCATGTGGTTTTCTAATTTTATAGAGATAGAATGAAAAGGCTTCCTTGATGGGCAAGGAATTGAATTCAAAGATACCAATAGGATTACACATTCAGTGACAACAACATCCCCAAAGATAAGTATAGCTTATAAAAATATTTACAAAAATTGGGACACCCAACGGGAGTCAAATCCTAAACCTAATACAATGTCGCTTGTCAGTTGAAAATTAAATAATGAATAAATTTCATAACGTTAACTGGCCTTTGTTTATAATATCATATCTTATCTTCCTTTCTAAATGCATTTTTTTTAATCTTATTTCTTCCATTATAAATACATTTTTTTTAATCTTATTTCTTCCATTATAAATGCATATATTTTTTTAACATACAATAACAACTTATGCATTCAGTTAGGGTACATTTGGATCATTCTTCCTGTGAATCAAACTTGGGTCTCAGCAAAGAAATATCAATGCAAGATCATTTTAATATTCTATTTTTTTTAGATATCTTCTATTTAGTGTTGTTTGACAAATATTTTTGAATTTTGAACAAAGGTTTAAGGTTCAAGTCATGAAGTTAGGGTATGTTTGGACATATTTTAGGTAAACAATATTTTTTATGAGGGTTGTTTCATATGACCTATGGTTTTATAGACTTTAAAGACTAATTTACCTTTTTTTACATGAGAGTTAATTCTTAGTTGAACCATATGTATCTATATTCATTTTAATATTTGCATCTATATATGCTTTTTATGATGCTCATATATGGGATTGAATCCAACAAAGTACATTTTCTCTTTTTTGTATTTATACCTTAAATTTTTTCTTAGTTTTTTTATCCTTGTCTATGTTTGGGCATTCTATTAAATAAATACCTCATATTTATCTAATTATTTTTTCTATGTTCAAATCATCTTCTATTAAAATCCTAGGCCACCTATTTACATTCATTTGTTTAATTTTTTTTAGATATTTTTCTATGTTCACGTCATTTTTTTACCTTCCTACCTAGATGCCACCACCTCCATCATGTGGTAGTAATTATGTCACTTTTTGCATTATCCTAGATAATTAGGTATTTACTCATTTGCATTAAAATATGTGTTGATTCATTTTAACCAAAAAATGACAAAATGGATCAAGGGACCTAATTCTCTAGCACCATCTCCTTATCCACTCGCCATCAGTTTTCTCTACACATCAACTAGCTCTCATACGAATGAATAGTAGCCATATGAAGGATGGGTGTCTACATGAAAATAAAAATTGAAAATTGATATTTTACCCCCCATATATATTTGAAATTTTAATTATAAAATGGTTTTCTATGTAATATTTTGTTGAATTTTGTAGGGATATCATAGGAGTAGTGCTTACAGGGGTTTTGTCTCACTTTGGACTTATTTATGCACTTTAGTTTTGCTCATTTTGCACCCAAATAAAAATTTCAATGCTATGGGAATTTTTGTAGGTAAATTCCTTTGAAGTTGTATGGACCAAGCAAAAATTATTTTCATCTAGCCAAACTTTCCAAGAGCTCGTATAGGTAAATACTATGTATTTTTGTATTTTGTATTTTTTTAAGTATATTTTGCATATATAGTAAATTCAACCTACCAAAAAAATTATTTTTGCATTACAACATAGAATTTTTTAATTTCTTTCACCTTCGTTAACATATGTTACATGTTGCTTTATTTTTACCCAAATAATCATGGTTAGCTATCTCTTACCAAGTTGCTCATGGTCCTTAGAGAGGGGCAATACATATTTGTATAAAGAGCACTAACAACTGACTTGTAGGTAGTGGAGAGTATTGCCCTCGTAATATTTGATATGGGTGGACTAGCCTTATTAGTCATTGGGTAGGATGATGGTGACCCATGATGGTTGGAGGTTTCGATTCAATTTTTTCACCTAGTTTATCACCTTTATTCCATTTATTCTTATTGTTTTCATCTACCAAATTTCCCAAAATTATAAAATAAGAATAGAGGCATAATTAAGGGGTGTGTTTACATGTGCCCTCCAAAGTGTGCATCCTATGGTCAAGGTGTTGCAATCACAATTTTATGTGAAAATCATGGTACTTGATCAAAACTTAGGGTTTTTATATATGGCATAAATCCTAGAAATTTCTTATACCTAAGGTTAATATAGTGTGGCGAGGGAATTGGATTTTTAACTGGATGAAGATGAGGCACTGCCTAAGTTAAAAAATGGTTTTCAAGTGAAGACACCAAAGGACCCTTGGGGCAAGGTGGTAAAGGTTGTAATGGACTATTTTAAATTGGATGAGTCTAGGTACATCCTTCATAGCCATCATGTGATGATCATGAATTAAATTTGTCATGGAATAAATATGAGCATTCCCTCATTTCTTTTTAACTCGTTGGTGAAGTTTTTTGACCAAGTTAAAGATGGTAAAGTTATAGATCTCATCTATTAGGGTTTGATCCTCCTAATATTTGAGCATTTAGAAAAAATTAGGGAGGTTTCGACTGAAGTTGTTCCTATCACCCAAAAAATTGGAGTAGCTTTGGAGGACTCTTTGACTTCTTCTCATTCGAAATACAACACCCACAAGGAAGCAAATAATAATGTTACCAGTCCTAATATATTTAAAAGAAGATCGAAGAGCTGACCAAAGATATCAGAGAAGATTTGGATTCACTGAATAGTTCTAAATGTGGGGTTGAGAAAGAAATAAGGTCCAAGTGACTATTTGCTAAGATGACCAAGGTAAGAAAACTCCCATCTCTATGGATGATTCAGACTCAGAGGATATTCTTCCATCTAAGAAGAAAGTTAAATTGATCATTGAGTCCTTTGCTCATAAAGGGAAGGCTCCTCCTAGGATACGAGATATGCCCAATATCCCTAGTACTCCCAAGTTATACAATAATATGGTTATAGATTATTATAACACCCTCATTGGCTCTCTAAACATTGTCATTGCTTGCACTAAGGAGATCAAAATCATGCTACAGTGGAACCAAGGAGCGCAAAAGAATTTGGATCCAGTGTTGAAGGATGGAGGAGATGACCTCTTTGAAGCTTAAGTTTCTGTGTGTATTGGTCTAGAAGCTCTATTAGATCCTGAGGTCGAATTATCCTATTGTTTTTCTAGTTTGCTTTTTTGGTTTTGACTCGTGGTGATTCTATGTTACAGTCCTATGTCTTTTCCCTGGTTTTTATTGTCTAAGTTGTGGTGGACCTGCATTTAGGTTGCAAGATGGTCTTTATTGTTGGTTGATGGTTTTGATCCTTGGGCTTGGTCCAAGATCTATTTTGTTCTACCTTTTGTAAAAGATTCAAGGACCCCTTCAAAACCCCTTGTATCAAATAAAAAAAATAAGGTTAATATAGTGTGTCATTTTGATTGATGATTGTTATTTTATAGCTTTGACAAGAGGGTAATCTAGTCGTCAACCTCAAAAAGTGAATTGTTTGTTTTATATATTATAAACAATCATTTCATTTACTCATTTATTCACCAAACATTACACATTCAATATAAAAATTTATTAATTAACTATCTCATAATTATTATACTACCTCTACTACTAGAAAAACATGTGACCCTCTTTTCTTTCTGTTTGTATCTCCTGTTATTATAGGTATAACTAAAGTCATCTACCATTGGTTAACTACATTCCATGGAGGAGGATAAAATATTCTAAGATAATTTGCAATTAAATATCAAATGACTAATTTCCAAGGTAATTTGAGTTCCCTATGTTGATCCTAGGCATGGTCCTTCCTTATTATAGTGGTGACACCATAAACAAGATAAAATAAGATTGTGCATTTTTTCATGATTATCATTGTAATATTATTTATGATATGGTCCTTTATGTCCTATGTTATCAAGTATTTTCTTGTATATATTAATATTAACATTGCATATGCTTTGTGGGTGATGATAGTAAGTTCGTCTACTCTCATTCATTATTTTTTACTTTAAAGTAACTATAGCTCAATTATCATATTATTAATTATATTGTTATGGGTTTACTATGTTGGTGATATTATTTTGATATATATTGTAGTAAATCATGTGATTACATTAGATATTCCATTTTTCCTGCAAGCATGTAGTTGCAATCATGTGATTACATTAGATATTCTATTTTCCCTACAAACATGTAGTTGCAATATGAATTCACATGCAAAACATATTTTCCAAATTCAAGTTTACCATCCTCATAATTAGTTTTCATGTTTATCTCAAATATAGAGAGAAGTCTTGCTTCCTCCATCCATCTCCAACTTTTAAAAGGATCACATCCCTCTTTGAAAAATTCTTGTCTCCTTCAGTCACAACCAATCTAAGGACTATGTTCTTTTTAAGAGTAGTTATACTATCTTGTTGAAAGCATAATTTGACATGTGGCCAAGGTCAACATTGTATGATGTCATATTTTATAGGCCTAAAAGAAATCATTGTAAAATTATACTTAATTTATAGTAATATTTTTATTATGTAATCCCTATGGGATTCAATCAACCTTGTTAAGGTCAAACCCATATTATAACTTATAATTAACCTTAAGACCTCTTATTATGTCAGCTTAGGTTAAAATATTTTATGTAATTGGAATTTTGGTATTAGAATGAATACCCCCACAACTCCATCCATTGTATCAGAGTGTTGTGATTCTTATGTACAAATATTACAATGATTATTTATGTTTCCTATTGGTGCACACTATATATTTTTCTCTTTTATCCTCTTTTTATGTTTTTTATACAAAATTTGAGAGGATAGATTACTTCTCTTCATTCTAGAAATAGGTGTGAAATCCAACATGGTATCAAAGTGGGTCTGGAGCTTCATCACTTTGTCACATATAAAATTTGCTTGAAGCCTTCAATGTCAACCTTGGACATGAACTAGATTATAATTTCAACACCCTCATAATATAAATAAGGGGCCAACGAGATAATACATTAATAACAATAATATCTTCCTCCAATCCTTCTTCCAATTTTTAGGTTGAATTTTTTTTTATCTTTCTTCATCAAATTTTTAAAGCTTGTTTGGAGATCATTTGCCTTCTCCAAAATTTACATCATTATCACTAGAGTTTCTAAAATCCCTTGAACAAAAATTTGAGCTCAAATTAGCATTTTTCCCCTTCAATTTTGTAGATAAATAGTGATAATATCTATGGATTGGAAGAACATAAATGATACCAAATTTTTTTGAATTCAAATCTGAATATTATGTCAAATCATTGACAGTATTTTTCAATGTTGTTTTCCATTTTATTCTATGGAAAAGGTATGCTTTTGATTGCATTTAGGCTAGGTGGCATGTTGGTTAGGTGCACGTCTCTTGAGGATTTTTTACTACTGGTCATGAGGTCAAAACCATATGGATAAAATCCCTTTTATTTTTATAGATTTAGACAGATAAATTAACATGATTATGTATAATTTCTTCTCAGCAAAGCACGTTGTGTGTTGGTCAATAGGATAACTTCTTAGGCATTAAATAATAGGTTCAGGATTCATATTCTATCATTTATCTTTTTTTCTCCTTCAATTTTTCAGGTGGGAAATACTATCTACCAAGGTGCACAACCATTGTACATCACCCAAACTCTTGGTAGATTAGATATGTAATTTTTTTTAGGCTTTAGGAGGCATCTTGGTGCACATTCAAATCAATTGGTGGAATTTTTTTGTAAGATAATATGGAATACCAAGGTACAATGATAGATATTTTATATAAGAGCACTGTAGGCATTTCAAAGGGCATCTTGCCAATTTGGATAGACAAAAGTGCTTAGGCTATAAGATATTTTAGTTTGAACCCCATGCAACAAACTATTTTAGACATTTTCAAATACTGATGAATAATTGGTTTACATGACAGTTGACATGGCACTTCTACATGCCATATAAACCTATGTTTTACCTTTACGTATACCTTTAGTCAATTAGGAAAGAGAGGATATCAAAATTTCAATGCAATAGTGGAGCCTAGGTGGTAAACAATGGGTAGTCATCACTAATGAATGAGTAAAAAAAATGGTGGAATATGATTTAATATAATTTTTCCAAGACACAATTCTCTAATTTATGCATTTTTTAGGGCTATTTGGTAAAAATTGTTAGAATAAATAATTATTCTCTTAAGTTCTACTAGGATAGACTTTGCTTGAGTTACCACTCTTCCATGAGTCAGGTGAACTCTCAGTTTAGACTAGTTCATATTTGATGAGTTGTAATCCAATGACTCTCAATGATCAACTTTTCTATTTATACAAAGTTGATCCATGGAATAAATCAATCAGTTCTTGAGCTTTTCAGTAATGCTTTGCATGTCTAGTTTCCTGATTTCAATATTACTTCTCAATATTTCTAACATGGTACCAGAGCTAGGCTAGATTTTGCATGCATTCTCATCTTCATAGATCTGGTTCATTTTTTTTGGGTAGCTCTTTGACTAGCTCAACTTGCTTGGAAGAGTAGTCATTCGTTACTATCCATTAAGTTTTTTTTGCTCATTTTTTTACAAAAATAAGCACTTTTTTCAGCGTATATGAAATTTGGTTCTTTTTTTAGAACCTCTATATTTTAATCATATTTTAAGCTTGAAAAATAGGAATATTTTTTTCCTATTGTTAGAGTTTTTTCCATTTCAGGGGGGAACTATAACGTTGCTTGCTCACTAATGCACTCAAAGCCTCTATTCAACACTGGAAAGTGTTGTTTCTCCCATGCATAGCACGTCTCCATTGCCATCTCAAATGCAGTCTCCATTCTTTTACAAGTGCATTTCTATCGAGACGTGGGTTCCTACCTAACGTGGGTTTGAGACAAGAGCATTTCCATCGATGTGCTCCTCTCTAAATTATTCAACGACTCTCATATCATTAAGACATTAGTGTTGGATAGTGTTGGCACTCCTCTCTATCTTATTCAACAACTCTCATTTCATATAGACGTTGGCCTCGATAGTGTTGGCGCTCTTCACTAAATATTCACCAACTCCAATCTCATAAAGACGTTGGTGATAGATGGTGCTTGATTGAAACTTGGCTTCCACGTATGCATCATCTCGTGGCACCATTTTTATTTATATGGAGGCTACCATTCGATTTGCATAACATATTTCTGAGTTATTCTTCTACAATATTGTCATCGAATCCTCATTTTGTAAGCTTGGAGGTGCTTTGTTGGTGTCACAGAAAGTTGGGAGGAGCTTAGTCTTGGCATCCTTGACCATTAAAAGATATATTTGATCATTTGTGCTCACTCAATACTTTAGTACCTACCTTACCCATTTTTTGATCTGCTGCTACCTTGATCATTCACTGGTGTTGCTCGTTGGGTGTTCATTGGTGTTTGTTGGTGTTGTTGCCTTACCCGTTCATTGGTGTTTGTTCGCTTGATGTTCTTTGGTGTTCGTTGGTGTTGCTACCTTACCCATTCCCTAGTGTCTCTATGCTCAAATTGGTTTTCATCTTTTGCCCAACCTACAGATTCAATCCCACGTTTGGTTCAAAGCTCTCTTCGAAGACTGCATCGAATAAAAATGCTTGGTGGATGCGCTCTCTCTTGCTGACTATCCTGAGTTGTTAGACGAATACATCTCTCATGTCCTCTAGTATTTCATATCTGCTCACGTTACAGTTTTTATCAACGCTATCTCCTTTCACCTCTGGAGAAAATACAGTTATTGGCAAATCACTTTCTCACATTCACCTCTGGGAAAACATAGTGTTTCAGGCTCAACACATTAACTTGAAGCTCGTGTTAATAATGCTCGTCGTTCTCAATGACATCAAAGGAAACTAAGTTTAAATTTTTTATCATCTTTTCTATTATAACTTGCAGGTTTCCAAAGGCGTGATAATTTCTAAAGAGGCCAACAACATTACATTGGAGTTCGAAAGCTCAACATTTTTTCGAGATATTTTTTTTTGTATCAAAACTTCTTTTGATTCTAAAAAATCTTCTCCCTATTGTAACAGAGTCATTTCTTCTCAAAATAAAACTCTTCATCTTAGTTTTTTTTTTTCATAACTAAAGTTTAAAAGCCCCTCTAGGACTACTGTCATTATTTTTGTTGATCTATGCCTATTTTGAGCACTCAACAAAGTGACAAGTCCACTTATAAAATCTAATAATTATTTTTTGAGGGGGATTTTCTTGAGGTGCTAATTATTGCACTTACTATCAGAACTTCAGGTGGGTTGTTGTTGCTGATCCTTGCATCTCCTATTGTGATCCTTGGCTTTGTTCCCACATTCCTTTTTGCTAAATCATTATAGTAATCAGTATAGGAGGAAAGTTTGGTGGTGGAGCCAAAGTGTGGTATTTTGGCCCCTTAGTTCTATTGATCTCAAGTCATTTCAGCATCTTCTAAAAATTTCAAAATACATAATTATTTTTTTAAAAACATAAGAACATTTGAAACCTCAAGCAAGAAACTCAAATATCGTTTTTTAAATAAAGCATCAATTTTTTTTTTAATCACCTATGTTCCACGTATTGAACTTCTCAATTACTTATAGTTTCCCTCACGTAAGGGCAGGTATTTTGAGAAGTATAGTATAAAGGTCTGGATGATTATAATTGATTCATAAACCTATGTTCCATGTATCAAATCTCCTCATTACTTACAATTTCCCTCACGTAAGGGCGGGTAATTGAGAAGATAAGGTATAAAGTCCTACTCAAAATTTCTTGCTTCATAAAGCCTAACTTCATATTACCAAAATATCCTCTATACTTATAGTTTCCCTCATGTAAGAATGGGTATTTTGAAGAAATTGGTATTATAATCAGGCTTCTATTTCCTTCCTTACATAGGTGTTTCTGCTACAGCTTCATTGTATTCACTAAATCACTTGAAGTAAAGGGGGGAATTATTGGTTCACTTCAATTTTCTTTGGCAAAATTAATACAATTGATCCTCTCACCCCTCATAACTATCATACATGGAAGCCCAAAATATTAAATTTCATTTCTCAAAAAGGGCTCACACACTTTCTAGAAGAGAAGCAACCTGAATTTGAAAAGGAATATGAAAAATTTGTTCATAAAGGGAAGATGTATGAAACAATGGGTATTATAAGAACAAATGTAAATGAAAGCTTATGGTTTCACATTTCAGAATGTAAAACCCCATTTAAAATTTTGGAAAAACTAAAGAACTTGTTTGGTAAAGTGGATAAAATAAGGTCAATGCAACTAGAGGCAGAGTTAACAACATTATCTCCTAAAGACTTCAACACTATTGTTGACTTTCTCACCAAATATGAAGAAGTCCTCACTCAAATAAAAGGTAGTGGCAAAGATAAAATAAAATAAGAGTGCATCTATCTTATTATTTCTAAGTTAAATGGAGTGTTTGAAATTTTTCTACCACTTTTTTTAAAATACCCTCTTTAGAGGAGTTTTGTGATAGGCTAACTAGAGAGGAAATGAAACTTGAAAAATATGAGATCATATTTCCCTCTTCATCAAAAGCCTTAGTAGCATCAACCTCTACTAAAGAAAAATTCAAAAAGAAAAAGAAGTCCCATAACTTGTACTCACTGCAAAAAGAATGGTCATTCTGTGAACAAATGTTGGAAAAGACTACAACAACTAGAGGCAGCAATGAAGGATCCCAAGATAGACACTAAGAAGCAGATAGGAAAAGCCTTAAATATTCAAGGTAGAGCTATAAAAACTTCATCAAAATATTGGGTTCTAGATTCAGGAGCAACTCATCACATGACTTCCTCAAATGAGTCATTCACTTCAATCTCCTCAAGTTCAACATGTAGCATAGAATTTGGTGATGCATCCTTCATCCTAATTCCAAGGAAAAGGTGACATATCCATTGATGGTGGTTATATCAAAAATGTTCTCTATGTTCCAAATATAGCTACAAATCTCCTCTCCATCTATCAAATTTGTACTTTTGAAAAAGGGAAAATAGTTCTCTTCTCACCAACTGGAGTTGAGATAAGAGACTTTCAAGAACCAAACACTCTCATAGAAAAAGGATATATTGATCACAACACTAACCTATTTCACTTCAAAGGATTCAAAAATTCAGAAAGGGCCTCCTATTTTGTTGCACATGGTGATCTTGAAAGAAAAATTTGGCATGAAAGGTTTGGACATCTCAGTTTCAACTACCTAAAGGAATTAAACACCCATGAAATGGTAACAGGGTTGCCAAAAGTCTCTTCCATTGATGGAGTATGTCCTAGTTGTGCTCTTGGAAAGCAACATCAAGATCCTTTCCACCCAAGTGGTTCTCAAAGATCCTCATCCCCTCTAGAGTTAATCCATAGTGACTTGATGGTCTTCCCAGAACCTTCTTTCAAAGGAGCAAAATATACTTTAACTTTCATTGATGATTTTTCTAGAAGAACTTGGGTCTACTTTCTAAAATACAAAAGTGATGTTCTATCCCACTTCAAAATATTCAAGGACTTAGTTGAAAATCAAGCCACCGCAAAATCAAACAAATTCATACAGATAATGGGGGGAATACTTCAGTAATGAGTTCTCAATTTTCCTCTCAAATCATGGTATAATTCATCAACACTTAGTATCTCATAACCTGTAGCAAAATGGCATTGTAAAAAGTAAAAACATAACTTTAAAGGAAATGGCAAACTGTATGCTTCACTCAAGAGATATATCAACAATTTTTTGGGCTTAGTCAATTAACTGTGCAAACTACATTTAAAATTGCATACCTCACAAGGCTCTTGATCATTTGACTCCCGAGGAAGCATGAACTGGATCAAAACCTGATGTCTCTTTCTTCAAAAAATTTGGGTGTACTACTTGGGCACATATCCCAAAGAAGAAAAGGAAGGCTCTAGATAAGAAAATAAAACAATTCATCTTTGTTGGTTATTGTGAGGAAAACATCTCCTTTAGTAGATCACTTTTGATTCAAGCATCAAACCTGATTACTCTTGGGGTAAAAATTATTTATGCTATAAAAGGTATATTATGTTAATTTCAAATTTAGCTATATGTGTTTGACTCTTGTAGGAACTTCATGCTTCTTCATCCATGGTGCATTCAGAATTTCTCAATACCTATGAAAGACCATCAAAATTTATTTTGGATAGGGATAAATTAGGACTTCAAACACTTTTTCGAAGAATATCATATCTCCTAGTCTCATAAGATAGAAATAATCAAGACCCTAAAAATTCCAACAAGAGTTTGGATCGAAATATCCATGGATTTTATTGAAATATTTCCAAAGCCTAGAGGAAAATCAATGATTTTTGTCATGGTAGAGTGTCTCTCCAAGTATTATAAATTTTTTCCATCTTTACCACCCATATAAATCCTCCACTATCATCCAATCCTTCCTTGATCAAATCTTCTACTTTCATGGAATACCAACTTCTATAATATATGATTAGGATCTAATATTCACTAGCTTTTGGAAGAAACTCTTTAATATCTGGGGCACACACCTTAACATGAACTTGATATATCATACATAAATTGATGGCCGAATTTTTTTTATCAACAAGTGCCTAGATATGTACTTGTGTTGCTTTGCTCTCAAGCAATAGACTCATGAGACCTGTTGAGTGGTATTTTCACACGATTGTGAAAACACACTCTCCGATAGGATTTGGGTTCTAAATCCTCTCTTGCAAAGAAATTAAACAAGTAACTTCTCCAAGGTCTCCGCTATGTTAGCATTTGCATATGTGTATTAATAATATCAAATAAAGATATTCAATTTAAATGCTTGGGACACCTCAATGGTTGCAAGTAACTGAAAACAAGGGGCAATGTTGGTTTATTTTATCGTGGAACTTTAATGATTGTTCGTTGAACCCAAATAAAGCAAATGTGATTTGGTCCTTATATGACCACGACATAACTTCAAAATGGAAATTGATGAAATGCCATAAAACATTACTCCTTCAATGAAATTGGAACTTTCATGAAGGGAATGTCATCATCGGCTCATGAATGAAAAACAAAACTGAAAAATGAACTTTCGGCCCTGAAATGGAAATTTCCTATTTTTGGATTTTTAAAGTCTGCAATAAAACAACAGCTGCGGTGAAATTTAAACAACTCCGAAAATGAAATTTTAAAATGCGTATTTGAAATTTGCAGTATAACATACGCACTGATGAAAATATTTTTGGATTTTGGAATTGTTTAATTTTAATTTTATTTTAATGCCTGAGAATTAAAATAAAGTGTAGAAAAAATGAAAATAAAATGCGAAAGGAAAATGAAAAGTGCATTCAGTATGATGCTATCATATTTTGACAAAACCGAAGCTAATGAGGTTTTCTGCATACAACCTAACCTATTGAACCTACAAAACACGCACAATCCAGATAAGTTAAGTGCTGGTCTCTGGGGTTTTAACTGTGATTTTCAGATTTAGACATTCGTATGAAGCAACCAAGAGAACTTGCATTAAACTTCACCTATAAGCCTAGAAATCTGAAAAGGGGAAAGATAAACATTCAATCTTGCATGCAGAAAATAACTCCTTCTTTCTTATCAATGAGGTGCAACTCTTTGAATTTTTTGTATTAAAAATTGGTCATTTTACAACAACAAAACTTTCTGGTTTCCCAAACCCAGTCTATGGAAGAAAATAGCCTCAAAAGCAGGCCCAAAATGGCTCTCTGGCCTTTAGCACTGCAACTCTTCTTACAGTAATTTCCTACCTAGTCCAATGTAAAGGAAAATATCCAAAAAAAGTGGAAGAAAACACTCCAAAAGCAGGCCCAAAATGGCTTATTGCCTTCGGCTCTGCAACTCTGCCCACAGTGTTTTCTGACCTCTGTACCAATCTATGCTTCTACTTTTAAAATTTCTGGCAATGCTCTCTATTTCACCCTGTGACGCTTCGCTTCATCTCCCAGATCGCTTTGTTTCATCTTCCTCGCCTCTTCGTCATTTTTGACTTTTTGCTCTACGTCGAAAAGTTTGATCTTCTCTGTGAATTGTAACGCTTCCCATGATTCTTACACCTTTATGCCATGTGTTCAGCGTTGCCCCTGTATGTTCTGTAACGGCCTACCGTGAATCATGACATTTTATACCAGCAGCTTTATTCGTCTTCAAGCATCGCAAAAATGAGACATGTCGCGATATCGCAACGTTTTTCTGTCAGCATCTTTATTCGTCTTCAAGCACCGTGAAAATGAGACATGTCACGATATCGTGATATTTTTCTGTCAACAGCCTTGTTCGCCTTCATGCATCGCAAAAATGAGACATGTCGCGATATCACAACGTTTTTCTCCTTCGGGCCGCGTGGATGCAACCTGTCGCGAAATCACGTTTTTCTCCTTCGCTGTGTTTTGTTGTACTTAGCCACGAAAACGCGACATGTCACAAAATTGTGACACTTTTTCATTCTGTACCATCTCACTGCTTTTTGTCACGAAATCGTGACACTTTCATTCCATACCATCTCGCTGCTTTCTGTCATGGAATCGCGACGCTTTTCTCTTTCGGGCTGTGCAGATGCAATCTGTCACAAAATTGTGACGTTTTTCTCTTTAGCTTTATCTTCTTGCCTTTGGTCGTGAAAATCCAACATGTCGCGATATCGTGACACTTTTCCTCTATGTTCACTTTGGCTGCTCCAGGTCGTGAAACTCTGACATGTCGCGATATCGTGATGTTTTTTCTGTTTGCCCTTCATCTCGTCTTCAGATCGCAAAAACATGACATGTCGCGATATCGCGACAACTTTAGTGCCTTGCCCTGTTTGACTGGTTTGATCATGATTTTGTGACATGTCGCGATATCGCGACATGTTTTTTATTTTGTCTTCTCTCTCCTCTTTGACTCGCGATTTCACGACACGTCGCGATATCGCAACAATTTTTGGTCAACACTTCTTCCTGCTTGCTTTGACCATGATTTTATGACATGTCACGATATCGTGACATTTTTCACTTTGTGCTACATTCTGTTGCTCTTAGCCGCGAAAACGTGGCATGTCACGAAATTGCGACACTTTTTCGTTCCACTATACTTCGCTTGTTTGGGCTGCGAAAACGTGACATGTCGCGATATCGCGACACTTTTCATTTAGCTGTACTTTTGCTATTTTGAACTGCAAAAACATGACATGTGATATCGCGACATCTTTTCATTCCAATGTACTTTGCCGTTCTGAGCCGCGAAAAACGTGACATGTCACGATATCGCGACGTTTTTTCATTTTGGCCGTGACAGAGTAACAAGTTGCGATATCGCAACGTTTTTTTATTTTTGCTTTTCTTTGCTCTTTTAACATCTGGGCCACTGCAATCTTCTTGGAAAGCATGCAAAAAAGGGGGTCTCCAATTTTGGGGTGTGCTGTGGATCAGCCACAACAAGACCAAATGGTTGCCCTTGGTAGAATTGAATAACAACACCACATATCATATAGTGATAAAGATGACATCTTATGAAGTAGTGTATAGACAATCACCACTCTTATCCTTTTTCTACATTCTAGGTAGCTCTAAGGTATAAGCTCTAGATTCCTCTCTCCACTCATGAGAGCATTTTTCAAATTCTCAAGGACAACCAGACAGTGGCCCAAAATTTAATAAATAAACAAGTTGATTAGCATTGCTTTGAGTAGTCCTTTTTTGAAGGTGATATGGTACTTTTAAGTTTTCAATCCCATATACAATCATCCCTAAAGATAGAGGCTTCCCACAAATTAGATTCTAAAGCCTTAGGCGTTATTGCATTTTACAATGTATTGGATCAGTGGCCTATAAATTTGACCTTTCATCCACCTCTAAGATCCACCCAATTTCTCATGTATCTTATTTGAAGAAGATCCTTGGTTAACATGTTCAGTTACAAACAATGTTTCCTAAGCTTGATACTTAAGGTTCAATTCCTCTTGAACCAATCACAATCTTGGATCATTGATTCCACCAACTCTACAACCACACTCTCACTGAATTGTTGATGTACTAGTGGGATTTATAGTTGAAATATCCAACATGGGATTCATTCCACCAACTTCAACAATAGTTTTTTATTTAATATTTGAGTACAAAGCTTTTTAAGGGGGAGGGCATGTTAGGACCCTTATTTCCTATCTATTTAATTATTGTAATTATTCATGTTATTAGTAGTGGTTAGTGTTGTGACTATTTAGCGAGATCCAAAGTCTATTTAGGGCTAGGGTTAGGGTTTGTAAGATATTGTATGGTTCCTTATTATATATTGGATTTTCATGAGACAAGGGGGGAAATTGCATTTTTGTATTAGGATTTTTGAAGGAGGTAGCCCCCTCGAAGTGGCCCATGATAGTGGAATATTTCAAGCAATTAATAAAATTCATGATTTATTTTCTATTTTGGTGCAATTTTTTTGTGTTAATTCTATTGATGCATGCATACTCATTTTATTTGGGATATTTTACATGAAAGGGGAAAACATCAAATTTGTTTTTATAAATGTATATGATACAACTATAGCTACTCTTGAAAGATGTTGGAAGGACCTTAACATATTTTTATCAAATACAATGATAATCCATAATTGTCATCTATTGATTCTTGGGGGGACTTCAAAAAATTGTATATCCTTCTCAAAAGAAATGTGGTGACTTCAAAAAGTTCTATATCCTTCTCAAAATAAGGGCGATGAATTAAAAAAATTCTATATCCTTCTCAAAATAAGGATGGTACTCCTTGAAGGTCTAAATCATTGTAATATTTTGCTTAATTTTTCAATTCAAATAGCATTTTAGGATGTTATTCATTCAATATTTCAATATACTTTGGATAGTATATGCATTGGGTAAACTCATATAACAAAACAATTGAATATATTTTTGTTATCCAAAACATAGATGCAAACAAAGTATACAATCTCTTCATATATTTTATTACAAGCAGGATTGCATCTAAATGCATTCTCTTGAGATGTGATTTACTTAATAATAGTCATCCAAAACCAATTTTATTTTAGTCTATTCCAAGGCCATAATTTCTTCTATATGGTTGTGTTATTATGGTATGAAGTAAAACTTGGGGGATCATGAATGTAAAAAATTATTTAAAAGATTAAATATCTAAAGGGACAAATAAAGATTTATAATGCCAAATATTTTTGTAAAATATTTAAAGAAAATGAGGAAATTAAATATAAACTTAAAAATGTACAAGAAATAGTAGAAATAAATGGAATTAACTAGGATACTTATGTGCATGAAAAATATTTACTTTTTTTTATCATGATGTATTGAAAAAGTAGTCATATTAGTCCCAAAAATCTAGGAAGGGATGGCTCAAGGAAGGAGATAGAAATACCAAATTATTTCATGCTATAAATAATACAAATTTTTAATTTTGTCATATAAAAATTATTTTAACTTGAGATAGAAGAAGTTTTGAGGAGGAAGAAGATATCATGGAGGAAGCAATTAATTATTTCAAATATATTTTATTAGATGTTGGGAAAGATAAGGAGGCTCAATGTAAGCTTTAATAAAAAATTCTAAAAATTATCACCCAAGGACAAAATGAAGTCTTGATGAGGAATATTTATATGAAGCTACATGTGTCAAGGCTTCTCTTTACATTCTCGTGAGACATCTATCCCCAATGGGTTTCTTGCAATTTTATTTTATAATTTTAAATATTTGTTGAAGAGTGATATGTTGGCTATAGTTGAAATGTCCCCCCTAAAAGGCTACAATAAACAAGATCAATGCCATTTTTATTACATTGGTTCCAAAGAAATATAAGACCAAATATTTTGATAATTTTTTTCCAATAAGTCTTTTCAATATATTTTTTAAATCATTTAAAAATTAATGGTAAATAGAGTGAAACACATTGTAGACTCGTTATCTTAGAGGAATTAGGTGGTTTTGTTTATGGTAAATAAATTATTGCGTATGTAATCATTGCATAAGAATTCCTTACATTATCTTCATTCCATGGAAAATCTAGGTATGATTATGAAATTAGGTATTTACAAAGCATATGATAGGGTTTGTTGAAGTTTTCTAGATGGTATTCTAAAAAAATAGTTTTGATAAAGGTTGGTGTAAATGGATTAGATTTTGTTATAGCACTCCAAAATTTTCTACTTTGAGCAATGTATCCCTTTCTATATGAGTCATACCATGGACTCTACTAATGTGATCTACTATCTCCTTATCTATTTATTATACTTACAAAGGAATTAAGGAGAGCTTTCTCAAAGACAAAAATGGAAGAGAAAATAGAAGTTATATAGGTTGCAACAAATGGTCCCTCTAAATATCATCTTTATTTTCTTGATGACAGTTTTTTTTGGGTCATTCCTAGGTTAGCCAAGACATAAATTTCAAATCAATTTTATCATGCTATAAGAAGACTATTGGACTACTCGTCAATACTACAAATTATAGAATATTATTTTATTAACATTGCCCTAGATTTACAACATATTGTTGTGGATATTTAAGAGTTCAAAATTAAAAAATTTCCATCAACATATGTAGGTATTCCTTTGTCTCATTTAAGAAATAAGAATGATATTTGGAACTCAAATATGAATAGAATAAGATCTTGGTTAGTAGGTTGTAATGGTAAGTTCATAATAATGGTTGGAAGGCTACAACTAATAAATCCTACATCACAGTCCACAACTAATAAATCCTACATCACAGTCCATGGCTATATATGATGTCACTTTCAAGATTGCTAGTAGATATAGCATTCAAATTTGATAAAATTTAAATAATTTTTCTTTAGAAAGGATGTGAGAAAAATTAGGGATAGGGTTTACAAATGAAAAAATATTGCACTAGGCTTGTAGAATGAGACTTATGATTTTGGCCATAGGGAAAAAACTTAGTAGGAAATTATTCACAGATGAATGAAAAATTTTGGCAAAAATGTTACTTCAAAAATATTTAGCTTCTCTTAATGCAATTGAATTATCCAGGAAATGAACCCTATCGAAATTATCATCAACATGGAATTTTATATCAAATAGTTTGTAATTGATAAAGAAACATATTACATGGTCAATCAATATGTGACATTTTACAATTTTTTTGTTTGACGCTTGCTTGAAAATTTATCCTTTTATCTTTATTCAAAATGATAATAATTGGCTTGACCATGCCTGTCTTGTCAAGTTCTAAAGGTAAAAGAATATATTAATGTGATCAACACTTCCAAATCATGGATTTCTATTAGTAACATGGTTGAAGGAGAGCAACTCAAACAAATAAAAATTGGGCTTCAAAATATACTTAATGAGTTATATTTATCTATTTTTACATGGAAGCATGAGTTGGTTTAAAATCTATCAAAATATGATGAATACTTGGTAAATTTGGGATATAAGGATTTGGAACAACCAAAATTTCCTACTCCTAGTTATCTCCCTTAGAATAATATTGGTCATTGGAGGTCCTCCTTGAGGCCTCAACATTCCTTTTGTAACCTTATAATTTTAAGTAACACATTCCATTCATTCATACAATTCTTTTTCAATGACTCATGTTAACTATAGTCTAGGTCAAAACATCAATATAGAAGGCACTCTATTCTAGCACTATAAATAACTGAATCAAAGAGATTTTGACCTCTTTGTTCTTTACCACCCTACTAAAAATTAATTTTGGTCATTATTTTTTGATATGATGATAATAGTATTGTTTTTACTTCTTATTGCTTTTAGAATCTTCATCTAGAGAGTCTAATTTATGTTTTGAAATTTTCCCTTCTTTTTTATTTCCTTTTCACCTACTAAAAATAATGTTGAAGAGGAACTACTATCCAAATGTATTTTATGACTATAGCATCTTCATCAAATATTATTGTACCATAACTTGATAAATCATTTGTGGTAGATTTTGAGACATATATTATTCAAAGCTTTCAATATCTTACATCATTATTGGCATCATTTTTGCAAGAAAGATCTTTTATGCAACTTGTATGATTACATTATTTGTTTTAACATTTTGTTAGTGTATTCCATTCCTACTTTGTTATAGTCATTTATTTGAATAATATTATCAAATAAATGAGGAACTATATAAGCTTGGACCTTCACATATCTAATCTTTAACTTTACTTGTGTATCTAAAATTACAGTATCCTTTAGCTTTGGGTCAATTCCATCTATGTAACCGAGCAAATTATTTCTACAAGTAGCATCTCAATCCTAATTAGTCTACAAAGGTTAAATCACTAATATATATTCATGAGAACATTAATATATAGTAAAACATGGAGCAAATGCATATTCACGAGAATGTCTTCAAAATTTAATATCCTTTCACAACAACATAGAACACATGCATATATATTATATGCACAACTATATAAAAGTAGAATTGTATGTTGAAATAAATTATCTTCTCTCCCAGTGGCTCCTTAACATATTTTTAATTTGGGACTTTGACTTTTAGATATTGATAGATGGAATATTATATTTAAACCTAATTCTTGTCTCAATTTCAAAGTGTAAATTAAAATTTATCTAAAAATCCTAAATTTATTAGAAATTTTCCCTTAGATTCAATATTCAAATTACTATCTTTCATCAATCATAACAAATAATTACTTTACTTCATAACTCAACAAATCATGAGATGATCTTCAAGTATTTTGATGGTAATTTTTTTGTTTTGTTGTAGCATGAAGTACATCGAGTGGCACAACTGGCATCACACTCCCTAAGGGCATAGCAACATGGGGCCTCCCTCCCAATGTGTTTCGAACTTAGGTCACCAAGATGAAACACCAACAACATACCATTGGGGTGTCCCCATAGGGACTTGATTGAGAATTACACTTAAAACTAAAAAGGATTTCATTTTTTGCATACTTCCCTTAAAAGTAAACTCCATTATGTCCTAGTTAGATAGTTGACATGTTGAATTTCAAACTTTATAAGATGTGGCATATAACAAAATTAATATGCAATCAAAAGTCCTTTAGTAAATTCAATTTAATATTGGATGTGTCACCATGGTAATTTTATTATTATTATTTTTAATTTGGTTTTTCAAGAGTCCTTTAAAGGGTTCAATTCAAAACTTAATCTATAATAATGCAATAATATCAAAGGTTTTTTTTATGTGTTTACTTGCATATTTTATATGAATTGACCTTAAATGTATATTAATTAATATCACTTTCTTTTTAAAAAAAATTTAATTGCATGTTTTAAATTGGTTATATTGGATTGAAAATGGTCATATTCATATAATATGATCACATAATGCTATTACAAACACATTTTTGAAAATATACGATTGTCATCTGGGTTTTCTAGATTAAAATAAATTTATTTTTTTATTAATGATGAAAAATAGGGTTTTGAAAGGTCCCATAACCTTTTACATTAGAGGAGACAGAGAAAGATAAGGCTAATTAAGCACAAACCAGACTCCAAGGCCAAAAGAAATAAAAATTAAACTACAACAACCATTCAAAATCAAAGACCAGCCCACCAATCAGCAAGACATAAAGGAGAATTTTTATTCAACTTTCTTTTAGAGACACCAACGATCCTGCTCTATTTTTGCATAATATTGGAAGGGAAGTAAATACATCAAGATGCAGATAACAAAAATCTAAACTCAAAGAGCAAGGATGAAGGCAAAACACTAAGCGTATTCCTTGAGAATGGTAACCACCGGGGAGCAAAAGGGTCAGCCCCTCAAAAAAGACCTCCCAAAGAGAGAATCACTAGAACACAACTGAGATCTCTGTTGAGCAAGGTGCAGCAAAAGAATTGCAAAAGTATTGTCATTGTTGTCAACACAGACATATTGATGAATTTGATGCAGTTCAGAGGTCAGTCAGATCAAGTGCAGTGAATTTCAAGACAAACAGAGGTAACCCAGATTCAAAAATTGGCAGAAAGAGACAAGGAAGAAAACTGTCGCGATATCGCGACATGTTTTCTGTCGTGATTTCGTGACAAAAAGCAGGAGAGAGAAAATGAATGCCAAAATGTCACGATTTCGCGACATGTCGAGTTTTCGCTGAGGAATTCAAGAAAATGTCTGAAGTTCTTGATGAACAATTAACTGTAAAGACAGTTGAATGCAGCAAGCTAGAGGAAGACATTGTTAAGTTACGGATGCGATTAGAGGAGATGAATAGAAAATTGAATTGTTTTCATAAGTTTGAAGAAAGTATTGTAAAGATGGATAAAATGTTAAATAACCAAAGGCCTTCTGGCATCAAATTTGGTTTAGGCTTTGATGAAGGAGAATCTTCAAAGGATTCAAAGAACTTGAATATAGAACCCATAAAGAAAGAAGAAAAGATCGGGGTTGAACCGGAAAAACAAAATCATGCAAAAGATAACAATAATGCCGATTCAAGAAGAATACCGACAAAGATGGATTCACAAAATTCACACATCCGAGGAGGAGAAGAGTCATGGCTCCTACTTCAAACCCGGCAAAGACCGGCACCCGAGGTTTAATCATGCATTTTCTCGGTTATTGTTTTAAATGCAATGCTTATGGCCATAAGATTTCAGATTGCGAGCATAATGTATCTCAAAGAAATTTTACCAAGATAAATGTTTTTTCTCCTTTAATGAATTATGCGGTTGAATGTTATAATTGTCATAATTTTGGACATATTGCTAGAAACTCGTAAGCACTTTTGCATCAAATAATTATCGGGGTAGAAAATCTCGACCAAGTGGGTTGAAACAAAACCAGAAAATTCTTGAAAAATAGGCACATGCTAATGAAAGGACAAAGGCAAAACAAGTAGCAAAATCTGCTATCAAACCGTAATGGAAAGAAAAGGAATCTTTGATTGTCCAGACTGCTTTTAATTCTCAGAACAAATCAGCACCTTGGATACTTGACAGTGGTTGTTCCAGTCACATGACAGGTGACAAGCAAAAGTTTGAGAATTTATAGAATTATGAAGGTGGTTCTGTGAAATTTGGAAATAATGATGGAGCAAAGATTGTTGGAAAGGGATCAGTCAAGATCAGTGATGGCAATATAAAATCAAAAGAAGTCTTGTTTGTAATTGGCCTAAAGCATAACTTGCTAAGTGTAAGTCAAATATGTGACTAAGGTCATGATGTAATCTTCAAGAAGGAGGGCTGTGAGGTAAGAAAGACAAAAAATAGAAAGTTAATAGCCACTGGACTGAGAACTTCTGGAAATCTGTATACACTTTCATAAACTGTAGAAGGAACATGCTTGATTGGACAGGAAGATGAAAACTAGCTATGGCACAAGAGGCTTGGGCATATTAGTTTTGACAATCTGGCAAAAATCAGTTCAAAAAGAGCAGTTAGAGATATACCAAACATTGGCAAACTTGTAAATAGCATCTGTAATTCATGCCAAAAGGGAAAACAAACCAGAGCCACTTTCAAAGCAAAAGAATACTTCACTAGCAAGCCATTAGAACTAATTCACACTGATCTATGTGGACCCATGAGAACTGAAAGTATAAATGGACACAAATATTTTATGCTGTGTATAGATGACTACTCAAGAATGACATGGGTACTATTTTTGAAACTCAAGTCAGAAGCCTTTGAGATGTTTAAAACCTTCAAAAATCTTGTTGAGAATCAATCAAGAAAAAGAATTAAATGCCTAAGATCAGACAGGGGAGGAGAGTTTATCTCCGAAGAATTTGTAGAATACTGTCAAAAACATGGGATAAGAAGACAGTTTTCAGAAGCTAGGACACCTCAGCAGAATGGTGTTGTAGAAAGGAAGAATAGAACAGTGTAGGAAATGGCAAGGACAATGTGGCAGAAAACAAAATAGCTGACATATTTTGGAAAGAGGCGCTCATACTGCAGTTTACATTCAAAACAAGTGCATGCTGAGACCACATGAAAGCAAAATAGCTTATGAGTTGTGGTTTGGCAGAAAGGCAACAGCAAGACATTTCAAAGTATTTGGCAGCAAGTGCTACATAAAACGGACTGAAGATAACCTCGGTAAATTTGAAGATAGAGTTGATGAAGGTATCTTTCTCGGTTACTCAACAAAAAGCAAGGCATACACATGTTACAACAAGAGGTTGAAGAAAATTGTTGAAAGTGCTGATGTGAAAGTTGATGAAGGTAGAGAACAAGAAACTACTTATCAAGAAAACTACCCTATGTATGAAGAAGTCATTGAAGGTGATGATGAAAAAGAAACAGAGAAGAATCAGAAAATTGATCCAGATGGTGTAAAAACTGAATTTGAAGAAGAAGAAAACAGGAAATTTAAAACAGGCAACTGGCAGAAAAATCATCCAAGTGAATAGATTATTGGGGATCCCACAGATGGTATTCAGACAAGAAGAATAGCAGTGAGGAACTATTCTCTGTTATCTAGTATTGAACCTAAAAATGTTGTCGAAGCAAGCACCGATGAAAGTTGGATGAAGGCAATCAATGAAGAACTAGATCAGATAGAGAAAAACAATACCGGGGAATTAGTACCTAGACCAACAAATAAAAACATAATTGGCACTAAATGGGTTTTTAGAAATAAATTGAATGAATATGGGCAGGTTGTCGTAAATAAGGCAAGATTGGTATGTAAAGGCTATGCTCAGGTTGAAGGCATTGATTTTGAAGAAACTTTTGCACCGGTAGCCATACTAGAGGCAATCAGAATGTTTCTAGCATTAGCAGTTCATAAAAACTTCAAAGTATATCAAATGGATGTAAAATCAGCATTTTTGAATGGAAAACTGGAAGAAGAGGTTTACATTGAACAACCAGATGGCTTCCAACTTGGTGAAAATCCAGATTTTGTTTGCAGGTTAAAGAAAGCTTTATATGGATTAAAACAGGCACCTAGAGCATGGTATGCAAGGTTGGATAATTATCTAATTAAACAAGGGTTTAAGAAAGGTTTGGTGGATAACAACTTATATGTCAAAACAGAGAAGGGTCATCTTATTGTTCTTGTTGTTTATGTAGATGACATAATATTTGGCAAGAACGATGGATGAATATTGTAAAGACATATCAATTAAAATGAAAAAAGAATTTGAGATGTCAATGATTGGTGAACTTTCTTATTTCTTAGGACTGCAGGTCAATCAAAATGAAAAAGGCATTTTTATTTCTCAAGTTAAATATGTAAAAGAAATGTTGAAAAAGTTCACAATGGAAGATAGTAAACCGGTCAGCACTCCCATGACAACAGGCTGCAAGTTGAGCAAGGATGATAAATCCCCAGATGTAGATCAAACAATGTACAGGTCTATGATTGGAAGCCTGGTTGTATTTAATGTACCACTAGACCAGATATATTACAAGCAGTATGTATGGTTGCAAGATTTCGAGCCAATCCCAAAGAAACTCATGTAACAGTTGTAAAGAGGATCTTCAGATATCTCAAGGGCACTATGGATTATGGGTTGTGGTACCCAAAAGGTAAATATTTCACTTTGATTGCATATTCTGATGCGATTGGGCAGGATGTATTGATGACGAAAAGAGCACAAGTGGAGGAGCATTTTATCTTGGTGACAGTCGGTAGCATGGCATAACAAGAAACAAGAATCAGTATCTCTATCCACTGCAGAGGCAGAACACATTGCAACAACAACATGCTGTACTCAGATATTATGGATGAGACAAACGTTGAAATATATTGGTATTCATTTCAATGAACCAATTTCAATTAAATGTGATAACACTAGTGCTATCAACATATCCAATAATCCAGTAATGCATTCAAGAACCAAACATATTGCAATCCGATATCATTTCTTGAAGGATAAAGTTGTAGAAGGAGAGGTTAAATTGGATTTTGTTCCAACTACAGAGCAAGTAGTTGATATATTCACAAAACCTTTGCCAAAGGAAGTATTTGAATACCTTCGGAAGAAGTTGGGAGTAGTCACACCACCCAAGCACTGACTAGCTATGGGAAACACATTCTCAGGGGGAGCATTCAAACTTTTTAAGCCTGAGAATGTTGTTCATAGACTCAGGGGGAGTCTACAGTAGCCCTTTGGTATTATTGGCAAAGGGGGAGAAGAAATTAAGCAAGGTTGCAGTGTGTTGCCAACAATTCCAAAGGGGGAGATTGTTGAGCAAGGTGCAGCAAAAGAATTGCAAAATTATTGTCATTGTTGTCAACACAGACAGATTGATGCAGTTGATGCAGTTTAGAGGTCAGTCAGATCAAGTGCAGTGAATTTCAAGACAAACAGAGGTAACCCAGATTCAGAAATTGGCAGAAAGAGACAAGGAAGAAAACTGTCGCGATATCGCGACATGTTTTTTGTCGCGATTTCGCGACAAAAAGAAGGAGAGAGAAAATGAACGCCAAAATGTCACGATTTCGTGACATGTCGAGTTTTCGCTGAGGAGAGAGAAAATGTGTCGCGATATCGCGACAAAACTGAAGAGAGAGAAACTGCAAGGAAGATTATCACGATTTCGCGACATTGCCGAGGAGAGAGAAAGTGCATGCCAATTTGTCGCGATATCGCGACATGGCAGAGGAGAGAGAAAGTGAAAGGTAAACTGTCACGATTTTGTGACATGCTGGCAGAGAGGGAAGCAAGGTGAAAAGATGTCGCGATTTCGTGACATAAATGGAGAAAAGGAGCTAGCAATGAAAAGTGTCGCGATATCGCGACACGTCGGGTTTTCGTGACCCGAAGAGGAGAGAGAATGCTCAGCAACAAAGGTGTAGCGATATCGCTACATGTTGAAATGAATGGAAACAAAGGTGTAGCGATATCGCTGCGATGAAAATACATGGCACAAAGGTGTAGCGATGTCGCTACAATTAGGAAGTGCAGAAAACAAAGATCTAGCGATTTCGCTATAAGTAAAAATTCACAAGAAGGTGTAGCGATTTCACTACATGTTGAAACAAAGAGGACCTAAGGTGTAGCGATGGCGTGAACTGAAAGATGCAGCAATGATATTACAAGTCAAAATTTCATGAAAAGAGGCAAGGTGAAAACACAAGGCACAAAGATGTAAAAATTTCGCCATTGCATGAAGCATAGTGTCATGATTTTGCGACATGTTCCATTTTCGCTGGAGTTGGCAAGGAGAGTTGTACGGAAGAGCAAAGTGTCGTGATTTCGTGACATGTTCCATTTTCGCTGGAGTTGGCAAGGAGAGTTGTACGGAAGAGCAAAGTGTCGCGATTTCGCGACATGTTCCATTTTCACTGGAGTTGGCAAGGAGAGTTGTACGAAAGAGCAAAGTGTCGCGATTTCGCGACATGTTCCATTTTCGCTGGAGTTGGCAAGGAGAGTTGTACGGAAGAACAAAGTGTCGCGATTTCGCGACATGTTCCTTTTTCGCTGCTGCTGGCAAAGAAGAGTGTACGAAAGCCGAAAGTGTCACGATTTCGCGACAAGCAGGATGATGACGTCAGCAAGAGTCGAAAACGTCGTGATTTCATGACAAGAAGGATGATGACGTCAGCAAAGTTGAAAAGTGTCACGATTTCATGACAGGATGAAAGGAAAGCTGCTGGAAGCCGAAAGTGTCATGATTTTGCGACATGCTTAAGGATGACGTCAGCAAATGTTGAAAGTGTCGCGATATCAAGACAAGATGCAGGGAAAGCTTTCAAGAGCCAAAACGGTCACGATTTCGCGACAACATTGAGGATGACGTCAGCAAAAGTTCAAAGTGTCACGATTTCGTGACATGAGTGGGGGAAAAGCTTTCAAGGCCAAAATGGTCGCGATTTCACGACAACCTTCAGGGTGACGTCAGCATAAGTTAAAAGTGTCGCGATATCACGATAGGAAACAATTATACTGGAAAATGCCGAAGCAACATGAAAGGTGACACATGGCAGAAAAGCATCATGCAGTCTGTCACATAAGAAGTAATTGAAGTCAGACAGACAGTTAAACGTTGACAGGTGTTGGACATGCAATGCAACAACCAAACATGCATAATTGAAACGCATTCGAAAAGCCGAATATGAAGGATAATAAAAGCATTCGAAAGGTCGTATTTGCAGGCATTCTAACAGACGTATTTGAAGCATACAGAACAGCCGAATATGGAGAATCAGAAAAGCTTTTTAAAAGACGTATTGCAGGGTTTCGAACAGTCTAAGTGCATGAAACAAAATAGTCGTATTGCATGGATTCAAAAGACGTATTACAGGGTTTCGAAAAGTCGAAGTGCATGGAACCGAACAGCCGTATTGCATGGATTCAAATAGTCAGAGTATGTGATTCGATTGCATGCAGGATTGAAAGGTTATAAAAGAATAATCGTACAGAGAAGATGTTGTCACTGTTAGAGAGAAATTGTTGTAAAAGGAGGGTTAGAAAAGAATCAAGAGAAAAATAAGCAGAGCCGTGAGAGTGTGTAGAGTTGGGTTAATTGCAGACCAGTCAGGGTCGTGCATGAAGTGAAGACATTTTTATGTCATTCTAAATTGATCAAAATTTCAGTCCAAGTTGGTGCTTGGTACTAGGAGTTGGTGCTCCATCTGTTGCAGCAGAAAATTACAAGGGTTGGTGCTCCTTCCAGTTGATGCTGGTAAAGTATTTGTAAAATTGATTTTGCAAATACTGGATTTGGATTGGAGTCCAAGCAGTCATTTTTGAGGAGTAGCCAAATTGGTGAACCTCGGTATATTGAGTGTTGTGGTGTGCTCTCTTGTTCAAGTTGTTTTTCAGTTGTCAAGTTATCTTTATTTCATATTAAATGCTGTAGATATACAAATTAACAGTTACACTGATTCACCCCCCCCCTCTCAGTGTCATTGTGTAATCATAAATCTCATCCAAATAGAAAGACAATAAAAATACCTACTGGATAGGTAGACCCAATGCTTCCAAAGCAATAATTATCATTAACCGTGAAGGGAAATTATCTTCCCAAATTCTAAAGTGGTCACTATCCACACCCAAACTGGCCATAACATCAGTAGCTTGGTTACCTTCCCTATAAATATGCTCAATTTTAACTTCTAACATACCTTCCATAATATTTGATGTGTCCTTAATAATATTTAGGATGAAACAATTGTCAGTCTTTCCAACCTGCAGATCCCGAATGATGTTCAAGGATTCACCTTGACTGAGAAGTCTTCTAAAGCCCCTATTAAAAACCTGGTGAACACCCGAGAAAAGAGTCTTAGCTTCAGCTAGGTGGTTGGTTTGAATACCATAATCTTCAGTGTCAGCAAAAATGACCTCACTATCATAATTTCTAACAATAACTCCACCAACCCTCCCAGGAGTACCTTTGGTAGCCCCATAAAAGTTTAGAATGACCCACCCTTTAGATGGTTTATGCTATATAGTAGCCAATATTTTTGAATAGTGGATACAGAAACATAATACTCTATATTTAGATTCCAACTAACAACAACCTCTTTCTCCAAAACTTTCTCCCTACCATTTCCAACATCAAAGATAGTAAATTTATTCTCAATAGTAGCTTTAATCCTTCTAAATACAAAGGATTCATCCCTAGTAATATCCTTGAAAATTATTTTGTTCCTCTCCCACCAGATACCACATAAAAAATGAGGAAGAACCAGATCCCACACCCTAGTGAGGTTGTGACTAATGAAGGGGGATTTCCACTGAGTGAAAAGTTTCATGAAATTTTGACGTAAAGTTCATTTGATGGGAAAATAATCTAATAAAGCATTGAGCACCTTATTTGAGAAATCACAATGGATGAAAATATGATCCACAGATTCAGCATCCTTAGAACACAAGAGACAAATATTTGGAAAATGGAATCCTTTCTTTAAATTATCAACAGTCAAAATTTTATTTTGCAAACATAGCCATAAAAAAATGTAATCTTGGGGATCAAATGAGGATACCAAACCCTTTATGCTGGAAAATATCCTCCCCTAGACAATTATTGGGCCTCATATGCAGTCTTGACAGAAAAAAAAGCCTTTAGGAGAATGAGTCCATAGAAGGAAATCCCTGTCATTCTGTTGAGGAAGAAAGTATTGTTGCGGCAACATGTTCAACTTTGCCAAAATTTGAAGGATCTAAAGATCAATTGTATGTAAATTCATATGCCTCAAAATCCTCTTGCCATTAGCGATGATTATGTAATCAATTACTTTTTCTCCATATTTCAGTGATAAAGGAGCCTTAAACTCATAAAAATTGGGACTAAGAGAGGTTCAGGAAGAATCCAAGTATCCTCCCAAAATAATACATCCTTACCATTTCCAATCTACCACCGCATACCCTCTATAACCAAAATTTTGACCCCAGCAAACCATTCCAGATCACAAAGCCCCCAGGAGGAGCAACACTTTTGAAAAATGGAATGTGATTTTCCATCTCTCATAATATATTTCCATAGATGGTCCTCCTCAACACATAATCTCCAAGATGATTTTGCAATCAATGCCTTATTGAACAACAAATTTTTGATCCCAATACCTTCTTTCCTAGAAGAGCAAACCCTATTCCAGGAGACAAGGGACACCCTTTGTTTATCCTTCACCCTAGCCCATAGAAATCTCCTAAATATTTGGTCAATCCTCCTCCTAAATTTGATAGACATTCTGAAATGAGACATGTAATAGACGAGAATGTTTTGGAGGGTAACTTAAAGTAATTGCAACTAAATTGCTTAGCTCAGGAGATTACCTTTCCACCCAACTAACTTACATTGAATCCTATCCAACACAGGAGACCACAACTCCTCCTTCATCCTTCCAGTAAAAATGGTATACCTAGATTTAAATCAAGAAGGTTAGCAATGTCATAACAAAAAATCCTTGCAATTCTATGTTGAAGTTGCCCCCTAGTATTCACAAAAAATATTTGACTTTTATAGAAGTTAATTTGTTGGTTGGAAGCTTTCTCATACAAACGCAAAATATTCAAGAATACCTTAGCCTCTCTCAAAGTAGCCTCCCCAAGAAGTATAGTGTCATCTACAAACTGTTGACAAGAAATTGCCTTTGCAATACCAACAGGTCTAATTCCCTTAATCTTAGAGGACAAGGTAGTAGTAAGAAATGATCTTCCTAAAGCTTCAACCATTAAAATGAAAAGATATGGAGATAAGGGATCACCTTGCCTAATACCTCTTTGACCCCCAAAAAAACCACTCGGTATCCCATTGATGATGATAGAAAATTTTGCATAGGAAATACAAATTTTAATCCACTTCCTCCATAGATCCCCAAAGCCAAATTTTTGCAACACCTTGTAAAGGAACTCCCAGGAGACCCTATCATAAGCCTTTTGCATATCAAGTTTAAGAAGAATTTCAACCAACTTGCTTTTGGATATAAAATGTAAAGTCTCATGAACTGTAATGATCCCATCCACAATACGTCTACCATGAGCAAAACCATGTTGAAGAGGATAAATCAATATGGGGAGAAGCCTTTTCAACCTATTAGAAAGTTTCCTAGTAAATAGCTTATATATGGTATTGCATAAGTTGATAGAACTAAAATCCTTTAGATAAGAGGCACCATGTTTCTTTGGAACTAAAACAATAAAGGTGGTATTTTGTGCCTGTAGTAAGGAGGAAGAAGATTAGAATTCTCTTAAGGCTTACAAAATATCTAAACCAAGAAGGTTCCAAAACCTCTGAAAAAACCAGTAGGGAACCCATTTGGCCTAGGTTCTTTGTCCTTATTCATGCTAAATAGGCTGGTCCTAATCTCATAATTAGAAAAGGAGGCATTCAAATAATTATTTATATCTGTTGTCACCACTTGGGAAATGTTCCTGAGAAGTTCCTCTAAAGCATCCCCATATTCCTCCCTGTCTTTAGAAAACAAATCTTGAAAGAAGGATAATGTGGCAGTAGTAATTTCTTCCTTATATTTAAGGCATTCACTAGAGTCCAATGTAATTTCTCTTATTTTGTTAGCACTCCTATGTTTCAAGGTTGAGAGGTAAAAAAACTTGGTATTCCTATCCCCCTCTTTAAGCCACGTAGCTCGATATTTTTATCTCCAAAAATATTGCTCACTAGAAAGAATATTATGTAATTCTTCAAGAGTAATTTGCTCTTTGCTGACCAACTCCTCTTATCAACCTTCACTTTGGCCTTTTTCCTCAATTTCTTGGAAATTTTGAAATATTTTTTGCTCCCTATGGAAGAGGTTCCCAAAAACCTCTTGATTCCAACTCTTCAAGTTAGCTTTTATGAATTTCAGCTTCTTGGCCACTTGGAACATCTTAGTGCCATAGACGTTCATATTCCACCAAGACTTAATCAAGCCTGCAAGATCCAAATGATAAAGCCACATTGTCTCAAATCTGAAAGGATAATATTTCGAGTGTTTCTCCTCCATGAATTATAACAGTAATGGGTTGTGGTCAGAAGCAATTCTTGATAAAGTTCTCAAAGAACAATCTTGAACCATAGTAAGCCAACTAACTGAAGCAAGGGCCCTAGCAATCCTATATTGAATAAAATTCCTACTTATTTTATTAGACCAAGTTAATTTAGAACCTTGAAAATTAATATCTACCAGTCCCATGAAGGTCAAGAACTCACCAAACTCCTCCATACTATTCGAAAAAATAGTCGAGTGTCTAAGTTTCTCACTAGGTAGCAAAATAGAATTAAAATCACCAAAAAGCAACCATGGTAGGTCAAATAAAGAACCAAGGGCTTTTAAGTCAACCTAGAGTTTCCTTCTATCCATAGCAACATTGGGAGCATACACATTGGTAGAAATCCAAGAAAAAATAGTTTTTTACAACAGAATAAAAAGGAAGAGAATCTATCAACCTAATGAATGAGCTTACCCTCCACAGAATTAGGATTCCAGAGCATCCACAAACCTCCAATAAGAACCACGAGCAGTCCTACTCACACCTTTACACCCCTTCCAAACAAACCTTCGTAATCTATCAAAATCCTCATCATCCATCTTAGTTTCTTGTAAGAAAAGAATATCAGGCTTGAAAATTTTTCTAAAAATATTTAGCACTCTTTTTTTAGTTAGGGCATGTAGAACTCGAATATTCCACAAGACAATCTTCATTACTTCAAGGATTGCGGAGCCTTCCCTCCACTCAAAGGTAATGTAGGTTGGGATCCATTATCCACATATTGAGCTATTTTCTTTAAGAGCACCTCATATTTTTTGGTCTTTTTGGCCCCTTCCCACTACTTAAATTCATTGTTTTTCTAGTATTTATGATGGTCCACATACATCCAATTGTTCCCTTCTTGATTTCTTCTACGGATTGAGGAAGAAGTTGATGTTGTTGAGCTATATTCTTTAGTTTCATCTTTTTCTTGTTTAGAACTTCTTGAAAGCCATCTTCCTCCAAGGAAAACAAGACCTCCTGTAATTATTTGTCCAAAGCATTTGTATAAATATCTCCTTCTACATCCACAAAAGAGTTAATTATAGCTTCATATTTTTCCTTATCAAGAGGGGCATCAACCCTCTTATTATACAAAATAGGTGAAAATGCTCTTGAAAACATCTCAAAAGGAGCTTGAGCATAAGGCAATTGATCCCCTTGATGATCCAGGATCTCCACTCCTTTATCTGGAATAGTGTCCAACCCAGCCTCAATACCATAATGCAATAACTCCCCTAATACAAAAAATTTATTTATCTTCACCTATGCACCCTTGGAATGCCCACTAACTTCTAGAAAATTTTTAACTTTAGAGTAGTCTTCTTTATTCTCTAAGAATTTTCCATCAATTTCATCTATGACAAGGCCTTCAACTACACTAGAAACCAAGATTTTTGTGGGAATAAGCTCCTTAGGAGTTCCATGAACCCCCTTTATATCTACCCCTGATTCAGATGCCAAAAAACTTGGATTTGGGGTTTGCTTCCTTTCCCAAGATTTTTTTCTTTATTGACTTTTCGAAACAGAGTGCAAGTGAAGCTAGGATGACCAAACTTCTTGCATATCGATCATTTTCCAACCATGTTCTCATAATCCAAATGTTGGGACCAAAACTCAAACTTAGACTCGATTTCAATTGACTTCATAAGGTCCTTATCAAGCATAACATTAACACAAAATCTAGCATACAAAAATCTAGATCTAGCAATGGTAACAAAATCTATTGCCACCATCTCTCCTATTCCACTTGTGATTCCAGCTAGGATCTCCTTATACCAAATATATAATGGAAGGCCAGGAAGGTGAACCCACACAGGATCTTGGTCAGTGCATTGGGAATTGAAATTAAAATTGGGTGCTCACTTTCTTAGGAATAAACCTTTGTGCCCAAATAACCATGGACCATCTTGAAAAATACTATCTTGATCCTCCAAACCATTGAGCCTAACTAGGAAAAAACCCTTAGGTAATGCAACAATCTCCAAAGAACCCTTGTGATATCATTTTAACTAAGCCTACTTTTGAATAACATCCAGATCTAGATGAACCCCAATAAATTTCCCAACAAGAGCAAAATCCCCATGGGAAGCAACCATATTTGCAAGAGGGTCTCGAACCACAAGTCTTCCTGAATAAGAAAGAATACTTAACCCTAGGCTCATTGATTTTTACTTCCACTTAAGAAGACTAACCCAATATCGGGCCCCTAAGATAAAACCTTTACAACTCTCCTCACTATCCCCACCATCAATCTCCACACCTTGACCTCCACTACTCCTCGTAGCTTTACCTACGTTGCTTCCATATTGGCCACTAGTCAATCCCTACAAGCCACCCTTACCTTCTTGACTCGATTTATCCATCACCTAAATAAATTATGGATACAAACTCTCTACAACTACTATCACCTGACTTCGCTATACATTGAAAACCCTCCAGAGTTGTTGGTGCTTGATTTCAATCCCTCTACTATATCCTTTATAGGAAAACATAGATCACAAATATTTAGTTACCTCCATAGATCATAGATATTCCTCCATAGATCACAAACATCCACAGATCACAAATATTTGGTTGCCTTCATAAATCATAGATATTCCTCCACAAATCACAGATATTCCACTACCTCTACAGATCATAGATATTCCTCAATAGATCACAAATATCCATAGATCACAAATATTCAACCACCTTCACAAATCACATATATTCCTCCACAAATCACAGATATTCCTCCATAGATTACAGATATTCAACTGGCTCCATAGATCATAGATATTCCTCCACATATCAAATAACTTTATTTTGAACCTAAGTCTCTTTCTTAAAAGTTTAGTTATTTAATTAATTAAACTCCTACCATTAAATAATTACTTTTTTTTTACTTTAGTTCATATTACTATAATTTTATAAATCTTATAAACTGTTATATTAAATAGTATAAATATATGAAATTATGTATATTTGGAATTCTAAGTTGTCTTTTAGGAATTGCTCAAATGTTTCATAAAGAATGACATTTGAACATTGATGAGAAGAAAACATATACATATCATGTAAATGCATTTTTTTAACATAAAATAATAGCTTACGCATTCACTTAATGTACATCTGGGTAATCCTTCTTGTGAATCAAACTTGGGTCTTAGCAAAGAGAGTTCAACGAAATGTTATTCTATTTATTTTTAGATATCTTCTATTTTCTATTTAGTGTTTTTTTGACAAATATTTTTGAATTTTGAACAAAGGTTTAAGGTTCAAATCATGAAGTCATGGTATGGTTGGAAATATGTTAGGTAAATAGCATTTTTTATATGAGGGTTGTTTCATATGATCTATGGTCTCAATGATCTCATAGACTTTAAAGACTAATTTACCTTTTTCTACATTAGAGCTAATTCTTAGTTGAACTATATGTATATCTATATTCATTTTGTATTTGTATTTATATATATATATTTTTGATGATGTTCATATATGGTATTGAACCCAACAAAGTGCATTTTCTCTTTTTTGTATTTATGTATTAAATTTTTTCCTTAGATTTTTATCTTTGTTTGTGTTTGGGCATTCTATTAAATCAAATACCTCATATTTGTTCAATTGTTTTTTCTATGTTCAGATAATCTTCTATTAAAATCTTAGGCCACCTATTCACAGTTATTTTTTTAATTTTTTTTTAGATATTTTTATATGTTCGGGTCATTTTTTACATTCCTATCTAGATGCCACCACCTCCATCATGTGGTAGTATTTATGTCACTTCTTGCGTTGTCCTAGATAATTAGGTATTTATTCATTTGCATTAAAATACATATTGATTCATTTTAGCCAAAAATAAAAAATAAAATAACAAAATGGATCAGGGGACCTAATTCTCTTGCACCATCTCCTCATCCACTCACCATCAATTTTCTCTACACATCAACTAGCTCTCATGTGAATGAATAGTAGCCATGTGAAGGATGGGTGTATACATGAAAATAAAAAAGTGATATTTTACCCCTTATATATTATTGAAATTTTAATTATAAAAATTGTTTTCTATGGAATATTTTGTTGAATTTTATAGGGATATCATAGGAGTAGTGCTTCTAGGGGTTTTTTCTCACTTTGGAATTATTTATGCCCTCTAGTTTTGCTCATTTTACACCCAAGTAGCAATTTCAATGCTATGGGAATTTTTGTAGGTAAATTCCTTAGAAGTTGTATGGACCAAGCAAAAATTATTTTCATCTGGCCAAACTTTCCAAGAGCTCATATAGGTAAATACTATGTATTTTTGTATTTTGTATTTTTTTAAAATATTTTGCATATATAGTAGATTCAATCTACAAAAAAAATATTTTTGCAATACAACATAGAATTTGTTAATTTCTTTATGCTTCGTTAACATATGTTACATGTTGCTTTATTTTTACCTAAAGAATCATGATTAGCTATCTCTTACCAAGTTGCTCATTGTCCTTAGAGAGGGGTAATAAATATTTGTATATAGAGCACTAACAATTGACTTGTAGGTTGTGGAGAGTCTTGCCCTCATAATATTTGATAGGGGTGGACTAGCCTTATTTGTCATTGGGTAGGATGATGGTGACCCATGATGGTTGGAGGTTTTGGTTCAAATTTTTCACCTAGTTTATCACCTTTATTCCACTTCTTATTATTGTTTTCATATGCCAAATTTCCCAAAATTCTAAAATAAGAATAAAGGTATAATTAAGGAGTGTGTTTACATGTGCCCTCCAAAGTGTGCATCCTATGGTCAAGGTGTTGCAATCATAATTTTAAGTGAAAACCATGGTCCTTGATCAAAACATAGGGCTTTTGATATATGGTATAAATCCTAGTAAGTTCTTATACCTAAGGTTAAGATAGTGTGGCAAGGGAATTGGGATTTTTCCTAGATGAAGATGAGGTGCTGCCTAAGTTCAAAAATTAATTTCAAGTGAAGACATTGAAGGACCCCTGGGGCAAGGTGGTAAAGGTTGTAATGGACAATTTTACATTGAATGAGTCTAGGGATATCCTTCGTAGCTATCATGTGATGATCATGAATCAAATTTATCATGAAAGAAAATTGAGCATCCATTCATTTCTTTTTAACTCGCTGGTCAAGTCTTTTTTTCAGATTAAAGATGGTAAAGTTACAAATCTCATATATTAGGTTTTGATCCTCTTAATATTTGAGCATTTGGCAAAAAATAGAGAGGTATTAACTAAATTTGTGACTATCACCCCAAAAATTGGAGCAGCTCTAGATGACTCTTTGACTTTTTCTCATTCAAAATCCAACACCCATAAGAAATCTAAGAATAATGTTACCAGTCCTAATACTACTTAAAAAAAGGTTGAAGAGCTAATTAAAGATATCAAAGAAGCTTTGGATTCATTAACTAGTTCTAAAAGTTGGGGTTGAGAAAGTGAGAAGGTCCAAGTGACTATTTGCTAAGATGACCAAGGAAAAAAAACTCCCATCTCTATGGATAATTTAGACTTAGAGGATCTTCTTCCCCCTAAGAAGAAAGTTAAATTGATCACTGAGTCCTCTGCTCATAAAGCGAAGGCTCCTCCTAGACTACGAGATATGCCCAATATCCCTAATACTCCAAAGTCATACAATAACATGGTTATAGATTATTATAACACCCTCATTGGCTCTCTAAACATTGCCATTACTTTCACTAAGGAGATTAAAATCATGTTGTAGTGGAACCAAGGAGCCCAAAATAATTTGGATCCAATGTTGAATGATGGGGAGATGGCCCCTTTGAATCTTAATATTATGTGTGTATTGGTATAGAAGCTCTATTGGATTCTGAAGTTGGGTTGTCTTCTTATTTTTCTATTTTGATTTTTGGTTTTGACTCATGGTGATTCTATATTAGGGTCCTATATATTTTTCCTGGTTTCTCTTGTCTTAGTTGTGGTGGTCCTACGTTTGGGTTGTAGGATGGTATTTATTGTTGGTTGATGGTTTTTATCCTTGGACTTGATCCAAGATCTACTTTTTTCTGCATTTTGAAAAAGGTTCAGGGATCCTTTCAAAATCCCTTTTATAAAATAAAAAAAAAGGTTAAGATAGTGTGTCATTTTTATTGATGATTGTCATTTTATAGCTTTGATAAGAGGGTAATCTAGTCATCAACCTCAAAAAGAGAATTGTTTGTTTTATATATTATAAATAATCATTTCATTTACTCATTTATTCATTGAATATTACACATTCAATATCAAAATTTATTTATTAACTATCTCATCATTATTCTACTACCTCTACTACTAGAAAAATATGTGACCATATTTTCACTCTATTTGTCTCTCTTGTTATTATAGGTATAACAAAAGTAATATATCATTGGTTCACTATATTCATGGAGGAGGATAAAATAGTCCAAGAGAATTTACAATTAAATATCAAAGGACTAATTTCCAAGGAAATCCGAGTTCCCTGTGTTGATCCTAGGCATGGTCCTTCCTTATTATAGTGGTGACACCATAAACAAGATAAAATAGGATTGTGCATTTTTTATGCTTATTATTGTAATATTGTTTATGACATGGTCCTTTATGTTCGAGGTTATCAAGTATTTTATTGTATGTATTAATATTAACATTGCATATGCTTTGTGGGTGATCATATGATAGTAAGTTTATCTACTCTCATTCATTGTATTTTACTGTAAGATAAGTATAGCTCAATTATCATATTATTAATTTTATTGTTATGGATTTATAGTGTTGGTGATATTATTTTTATATATCTTGTAGTAAATCATGTGATTACATTAGATATTCTATTTTTCCTGCAAACACGTAGTTACAATAATGTGATTAAATTAGATATTCCATTTTACCTACAAACATGTAGTTGCAATATAAATTCAAATGCAAAACATATTTTCCAAATCCAAGTTTACCATCCTCATAATTAATTTCTATGTTTAGCTCAAATATAGAGATAAGCCTTGCTTCCTTCATCCATTTCCAAATTTTAAAGGGATCACATCCTTATTTGAATAATTCTTGTATCCTTCAGTCACAACCAATCTAAGGACTATATTATTTTTAATAGTAGTTATACTATCTTGTTGAAAGCATAATTTGACTTGTGGCCAAGGTCAACATTGTATTATATCATATTTTATAGGCCTAAAATAAATAATTGTAAATTATACTTAATTTAGTGTAATATTTCTATTATGTAATCCCTATGGACTTCAATCAACCTTGTTAAGGTCAAACCCATATTATAACTTATAATTAATGTTAATATCTCTTATTATGTCATATTAGGTTAAACTCTTATATGTAATTGGAATTTTGGTATTAGAATGAAGACCCCCACCACTCCATCTATTGAATCAAAGTGTTGTGATTCTTATACACAAATATTACAATGATTATTTATGGTTCCTATTGGTTCCCACTATATATTTTTCTCTTGTTTTCCCTTTTTAGTTTTCTATACAAAATTTGAGAGGATATATTACTGCTCTTCATTTCTAGAAATAGGTGTGAAATCCAACATGGTATCAAAGTGGGTCTGGAGCTTCATCACTTTATCACATATAAAGTTTGATTGAAGCCTTCAATTTCAACCTTGGCCATAAACTAGATTATACTTTCAACACCCCCAATATTCTAAATAAGGGGTCAAGGAGAGAATACATTAGTAACAATAATATCTTCCCCCATAATGGATGTTCTAAAGGACCTCCAATCATTCTTCAAATTTTTAGTATGAAATTATTTTTATCTTTCTTCATCAATTTTTTAAATCTTGCTTAGAGATATTTTGCCTTCTCCAACATTTATGTCATTATCACTAGAGTTTCTAAAATCCCTTGAACAAAAAATTGATCTCAAATTAGCATTTTTCCCCTTCAATTTTGTAGAGAAATAGTGATAATATCTATGGATTGGAAGAACATAAATGATACCAAATTTATCTGAATTCAAGTTTTAATTTTATATCAAATAATTTACATTCTTTTTCAATGTTGTTTCCCATTTTATTTTATGGAAAAGGTATGATTTTAATTGCATGTAGGCTAGGTGGCATGTCTCTTGCGGATTTTTTACTACTAGTCATGACGTCAAAACCATATGGGTAAAATCCCTTTTGTTTTTATAGATATAGAGTGAGAAAATAACATGATTATGTATAATTTCTTCTCAATAAGGCACTTTGTATGTTGGTCAATAGGATAACTTCATAGACATTACAAAATAGGTGTAGGGTTCATATTCTATCCTTTTTATCCCCTTAAATAATTTAGGTGGGAAATACTATCTACCAAGGTGCACACCCATTGAACATCACTCAAACTCTTGCAAGGTTGGATATGTAGATTTGCTTTAGGCTTTAGGAGACATCTTGATGCACATTCAAATCAATTGGTGGAAGTATTTTGTAAGATAATTTGAAATTCCAAGGTACAATGATAGATAGTTTATATAAGAGCACTATAGGCATTTCAAAGGGCATATTGCCACTTTGGATAGATAAAAGTGCTTAGGCTATAAGATAATTTACTTTGAACCCCATGAAACAAACTATTCTAGGCATTTTCAAAGACTCATGAATTATTGGTTAACATGATAGTTGACATGGCAGTTCTACATGCCATTTAAACCTATGCTCTACATTTATGTATGCCTCTAGTCAATTAGGAAAGAGAGGATGTTAGACTTTCAATGCAATAGTGGAGCCTAGGTGGTAAAAAATAGGTGGTCATCACTAATGAATGAGTAAAAAAATTGGTGGAATATGATTTGAAATAAATTTTCCAAGACACGAGTCTCTAATTTATACATTTTTTAGGGTTGTTTGGTAAACATTTCTCCATAACTTTTGCATACAAAAGTGCTTTTGTCTTCTTTTTTTTTAATCACACAATTTTTCAAGCTTTATATATTGGTGACATCAATTTATGGATATACTTTAGTGTTTGGTGTTGAATTTTTTAGGATAGTCTTAAAGCCCTATTACCCTATTTTGAAAGGGAAAATTTATATTTTTCAAAGAAACCAAAATATTTGACCTAATTTTTTAGGATATATAGATGGATTTGTGATAGTTGCAATAGATTTTGAGTATTTTGGAGGCTTGCAAGAAAATAATTTAGGAAGCTCTAATATTTCATGAAATACTTGTATTTTTGGTCAATCTCATCTTCCTTCTTTGGTCAATTGATTCATATTATTTATGAAGTTTTAATATTTCATGAAATCCTTGTATTTTTTGACCAAGTACTCTTTGAAGTTTGTTACATCTCTTATTCTAAGCAAGTTCATGTAAAACCTCTTTTGATGACTAAAATTAGGTAGATCAAGGGTAAGAAAAATTATTTAAATAGTATTATAAGAGGAAACATTGTGCCTTCAAGACATACCTTATACCACTCTCGAAGATTGAAGGAGCTTATTTTTAAAGGAGATAGCGAACTTGACCTCTCTTCTTCATTTAAGTGCTAGCAAAAGTATATCTTAGAAATGTGTAGAAGTTTCTAATAATGGTAATGATGATTATGGTCTATCCTAAGGATAATCTTGTGTAAAAAATATTTTTGTAATAGTATATTTTAGATGATGGGAGATTCTAGATGAATCTACCTCAAAATATTGAGGCTCACCAAAGCATCCATTATGGGGGAGATATTATTATTACTAATGTCTTCTCTCCTTGGCCCCTTAGTTTAGATTATGATGGATGTTGAAAGTGTCATTTAATTCATGGCCAAGACAAACATTGTATAATGTTTTATTGGATAGGCCTAAGGGCATTTCATTGTACAAAATATTGAATTTATTATAATATTTTCTTATGTAAGTCCTATTGGCTACAATTAACCTTGTTATGGTTAAACCCAATTTATAATTTATAATTAACCTTAAGTCCTTTTGTTATGTTAGATTAGGTTAAACTCATTTATGTAATTGGAGTTTTGTTATTGATATAAATATCCCTTTCAGTTATTATTTTATTCATTTGAGTGCTTTGAATATTATCTATGGATAGTACAATGATTATTTATGGTGCCTATAGATGCCCCTAATATTTGTATCATGTCTTCTTTCTTTCATCCTTTTATATTTTTTGTATAAACCTACTTCTTACATGAACAAGCGATGTCACTCCATGTCTACTCTAATACCATGTTGGAATTCACAATATTTTTTAAAAATGAATAGAAGCAATCCATCCACTCAAATCTTATACAAATAGGAGTAAAATGATGAAAGAAAGAATAAGAGACACAAAGATTGGAGGATGCCCATAGGGATAATAAATAATCATTATATTATAAATAAACAATATTTACAACACTCCAATAAATAAAAGGAGGAATGAAGGGGGGTATTTATACCAATACAAAAAATATCAATTAAATTGTATAAATAAGCCTATGTATGTAAATACCAAAAATATGAATAAAATGAGGATTGGAGGGGGGTATTTATACCAATACCAAAAATTCCAATCACATTATATAAATAAGCCTATGTATATAAATACCAAAAGTATTTATGAGACAAATATTTTAAGTGGGGCTTATAATACCTCCATTAATAATTATATATTTTCTACAATTTTGTATTCTTATCCCTGCAAGAATTCTTCCAATGATATTACATAGGATTATTAGAAGAAAAATATCTAAATATTTTACCTCATATTTTTTGGGGATCAATGTGGTAAAGGTGGCATTGATCTCAATTATTATAGGTTTTATTTTTTGGTCCTCTTAAACTATAGACAATATATCATTCTTCAATAGATGCCAAAATTTTTGAAAGAGAATTGTAGAAAAACCACCAAGGCAAGGTGCTTTGTTAGGATGAAAAGGATAAATTGCCTTATGTAGCACCTCCATAGATATATTATTTAGCATGTAGCATAAGGGTGTAGTATTCCTGGAGGGGGAGATGAGAAGGTGTGGAAATTATTTTCAAGGATTTGGAACAACCTTGCTCGAATCGTACAGGGTGTACAGTTTGCTTTGTACAACTTGTCAATCTTGCAAAATTGCTTGTACGGTCACCAAATCATACAATTGTATGACATGAATCATACAAAATTGTAACTTGTATAATTTTCCACTTATTAAATTCATTGTAAATGTATTTGTAACCTCAATCGATCATTTTTGTAATCGATTTCTTCAAAACACCAAAATTTCCATAAATGGCAAGTTTTACCATGCAAGTTTACTTCCAAATAGGTCAACGATCATTTGTACAGTCTGGGGATCAGGTTGTAAGATTTTCATAAACCCTTTCTGAATACTTCATTTATTTATTTGATAATTTACACTACAGATATATTTAGGACAAGTTTTGGGATGATTTCTTATTGCGTTTGTTAACCTTCCTTCTAACCTGCAAACCCTAATTCAATAACATTGAATAATTATCATCACCAATACTTCTAAAAATTATACTAATAATATATGATGTCTCTTTATAGCTATAATTCATCATGCAATCATTCCTCATTCTCACATCAGGATCGTAGGAACATTAGAAGCCATTTCCATTATAATTCCATCAATCTAGCATAGCAATTTGATCATACAACACAAAATCTGCAACATGCAATAATAATAACACATAATGTAATTCACAAAATCCTGGAATCAAAGACATTTTATTGATATATACACATTATAGGTATTCTTGCACAAGAAATCCATCATTACTTATCACAATAGCCATGAACATAACATCAATGGGCTCAACAATGAACATCAACAATGAATACATTCAACAACATCGAACTCATACCATGAACAACCAAGAACCTATGCAAATTTGGATGGGGGGGCTATATAATGCATGCCCAGGTCATTCCAAAGTTGTTCCTGAGACATCACATTACTTACAACTAACATCCCGAATTATCTCAAAATAATTAATCACAAGGTTTTACTATGTCTAATTTAATTTTTATCAAATTCATCTCAAATGTATATTTCACCTAATTTCATTAAAATTTCAAATTGTACATTTGCAATCTTGTACATTTACATCTACTTGTACGTTTTGACCACTTGTATATTTTAATCAAAATTGATAAAATTGAGCAAAATTGTGCAAATCCAATAATCATTTTTCTTCTTCTATGAGGTGGATTTGTTGCCTACATTTACCCTTTCCTTTAAATCAGTCAATGTCCTCACCGACTCAGTATTCATGGTCTTGGATGACAGATCTTTTTGGTACTCATCAAGCTGAAGATGAAGAGTAGCACGCTCATCCTTCAATGGAGTTGCATAGTTACTAAATTCTAGGGCTTTTAACCCATATGTATTGGCATTCTCTTTTGTAGTAGATAAAATTTTAGCTAGATCCTTCTCTCACTTGGATTCTCCCTTGGATAACTTCTCTATCAACATTGCTTCTGTTATAGCTACTACGGTTAACTCCTCATTATTTTATGGAAAAAAATGTAGATTATGGTGAATATCAGCTTCACAAGCATAAATATGCTCATCCTTAGCCCGTAATTGTACCTTCTTATTCATGATCATATTATTATAATGCTTGGAATCTATGTCCATCTTTGTGGTCTTGCAGTCTTTCACTTGTAGTTGCTCTGTAGCCTCCTTCAATTGGTTCGCTTGTCTAGGTAATTGTTAGGATCTTATCCTAACCCTTAATGTAATAACTTCCTTGATGTAATAATTCCTAGTGAATGTGGGTAGTACCCATGATTAATATGTTGTAATGTTCTAAGTTTTAGCTTAGGTAGTGCCTATGACAAATGGCACCCATTTCTATGTAACACATGGTAGATAGGTTAGGTAAGGTGGCATTGTGCATGTAATTCGTGTGGCATTATGCATGTAATTCGAGTGGCATTGTGCATGTAATTCGAAGTGGCACTATGCATGTAATTCGGGTGGCATTATGCATGTAATCCAGGTGGCATTTTGCATGTAAGCCAACCTTGGAAGGAAACTCTTTAAATACCGGAAAAGGCATCAAGGTAATCATCTTTTTGCAAATTAATGAAGTATTGAAGGAGGTTGCCCCCTCGAAGAGGCCTGCGATTCTATCTATTGTGAGATTGTTCCTTTTAAGTAGTTTATGTTATCATATGCAATTAATTCTGAATACTGTTATAATGTTTCTATGAGTTTATTTCCAAGCAAATGTGTGAGTGTGTTTATTTGAGTTGAGAGTGTGTTGTTTAGTATATTTTATAGCAGGATCCTAACAATAATTTTTCTTTTTGTGTTGCTAGTTGATATTCCAACTATTTTGTCTACTCTATCACTTGTTGAATCACATATTTCTTTTCCTCCTATTGTGAGTGTATCTTATCTTCATAAGCCTACTTGATGTCATTCCATTCTACTTCCACCTTATTTAATATTTCCTTGGCCTCGGTCTTGTTGTATACTATTTCTTCCATCACAACCATTTATTTTTGAGTAGCCTCTATTTCTTATTTTTGCATTTTTTGGCTTGGAAAATCTTTTCAAGACCCAAGCTAAGCCACTCGATCCAATGTGTCACAAAATTCAATTTCTTTAGGGTGAAGGCCAATTTCAAAGGTACTCTTCAAAATTATGTATCTAGTGTATTCAACAGATAAGTCTGGCATGTTGTCCTATCCAAGTACATGCATGGATACTCATAGTAATTTATCTTCACTCCCTCTGGTAAATCATACCTTGCTAACATCATAGTTACCTCTCCCCTAGGTAACAACCATGGGTGTTGTACATGAATCTGCACTATCTATCTGGTATGATCTTCATTGCACACCCACTCTACAATCTTCTCCAATTCATTGAAGGTTTGCTCCCTCTATTGTTTTAGATGTCTAACATCACCAATACAAAAGTGCAACCTAGCACTAGCGAGCATTTCACTAACTTGTTAGAAGAAGTGCTCCACCTATTCATCAGTATTTTCACCCTCATCCCTCACAATACCAAATTGAGGTACTTCAACTAAAATGATTATATGAAACCTTGTATTATTTTCTTGTGGTGGGGTCTGTTATTTTTCTTCCTCCTATATGATTGCACTTTCTCCAATTTCTTTGATCATACTTGCTACTCTCCCTTATCATAATGTATTATGTGCTACTATCTTGTTTCTCTTCTTCAGCAGGTGATCTAAACTCCTCAACATTGATGATATCCTATTGAGGCTACTGTTCTATTATCAGTTCTTATAATTCCTTTTATGGGTTAGGTAAGTCCTTTTGTGTTTCCATAAACCCTTCATCCTATGGGTTTGATTGCACTCCCCTTAGTTCTGCAACAATCATATTTGGATCAAACTCTTATAGTGGTGGTTGTGTGTTTGCCTACTCTTATTGACTATTGCCTCCTCGCATCACAATATTTATTTGAGGTTTCTTCTTCCCCTTGGATTCATCGAGTGGGACTTCCACCACTACTTTTACTTTCAAGGCTGGTGGTACCATTGTTCTTCCTACCAAATATTTAGATGAATCTAAAAAATAAAAATCCATTGTCTAAAGTAATGTTAGAGATCTCATTACTCCTCCAACTTCTTCCATACTGAGTCTATTAAAATTTAGCAAATCCAACCCTTTCAAGTTTAAGTGCCCTTACTCTGGATTAGCTGGCATAGGCTTAGGTTGCTCTTTCTACACAATATTCTTCATATTCATCTATCTCTCTCATTGCCTACATGTTCGAATCTTTACAGGATTAGATTTTCATTCTACTATCTCCTTCTCTTCACAAGATAATGGTTGCTCCTATAGCTATTTTTCCAGTACCTATTTTTCCAAGGTAGGTTCTAACTGTATTTATATTTTCATCCTAGGATGGACATCCTCGTCATATGTAGTTTCATCCTCTTCCTCCATCGAAGGTATTGTCTACTTTGTGTCTTTCTTCACCTTAGATTTCTTTGGAGTCACCTTTAATAGAGGTACAATATTTTCCCATCGTAGTATGGTAGGTTGATCCAGTGGCAATTCTCAAAGTTGTGTCCTACCAGAAAAAGAAATGCCAATTCTAGATACTACGTCTAACAAAATATTAATGGCATAAAAATTCATACCAAAGTTATTTCTCCTAGTTGTCAATAAATTCTAAATTCATTGCTCCAAATAGGTTCCCCAATCATACTTCACCCCTTGGAGATACCTTCCACATATTGGTCCATCCAAATCGACATCTCAGAAGCCCATGATTCTCCTGATGAGCGAGCTATAACAATATTAATTGCACATGCCAATTCATCATTCTTCAACTGACTCTACTTGATTCCACAACTTCTAGAACCAAAAATCTTAGTTGCAATAGTTGAATTCACAGTTGTGAGTGTCATAATCAACCTATTAGCCTCAATCAGATCCACCATCTTCTTCATAATCAAAATTCTCTCCTTAGGAAATATGAATGTTATTCAAAATGCCTTCGACGAAAAAGCCACCTTAATGTGTTGATTACCAGTTCTCACAAAGGTGTGATTATCAATGGGTTTGTATGACTGAACAATTTGTAACAAGTATTCATTGAAGAATAATTTATCCTATGGTGGGATTTACGTGATGATGCTCATTTCGACCTTCTTCAACACAAGCTTCAATGAATGCTTGTCCTCATTCTTGTCCCACCATTTTCAATAAAAATCTATTTTTGGCTATCCAAAAGTGATATCATTGATATCTACTTGCTCTTCCTATACTTCACTGAGCAAGTCATCCTATTTTTTTTGGGTAGCTTCTTGGTGAATTTCACTATGAAGCTACCATTGCGGTGCCCTTGGTGGCTCCATATCCTCTCTCTAAAATTGCAGTGGTGTACTAATTCTACCACCATGCCAATATCTCTAACTTCTTCATGACCTATACTCTATCCTTCTCCAATGATGATTGACACACCTCATGCATGACTAAAATTGTCACCCTTGGTCTTAAATAGGGTAAATTGTGTTAGATCACTTGGGTCGTGAATCTTGCTAGTGTAGTGGTCCTGCTGATATTTCCACCCTAGTTGCTACAATGTGATCAAAATGAGCTCAAAACTCTCACCTAGAGCTCATTCTTTTGCCATAGTTGAGTTGAAACCACGTCTGCACAATATTTAGTCAACTTGGCAAATCAGGACAACTTAGCACAAATGGCTCCAAAATCCATACAACTACTTCTAAAATGTACATAGACTACTAGAAATCATACAATACCTCTTCCAATTGTACATGTACATTTTGAAATCATATACTAAACTACCAATTTGTACAACTCTACCCATAATTGTTCAATTTTGGGTAGAGTTATATTTGTTTGAATGTCACTTGTTGGCATGGAAAAAGAAATGATTTTTAGGTGGCAATGATGATGGGAGCCACTTTCTTGTTTAGGCATATGTGTTTAATATTTGGAATTTTTTTTTTTTTTTTAAGGATAACCTTGATTAAAAAAAGAAGTTCTTTCATGTGTTGAAGTGTATATTATTATTATTTTATTGCATCAAATATAAGTGTATTAGTTGAGCATGGAGTTTGTGTATTGGTAAGACTAAAATTTATAAATATTATGATTATGTGAGCCATACCCCTCAATGGTTATTTTTAGCTTAGGTAAAATACCAAAATTTGATGTATTGCCATGATATCATGTTATGGGTGTGAAGTGATGGTGAATAAGACACGATTATATGGAACCGTGCATGATTGATGAGTAAGAAAATCGCTCGAGTTCTCCGTATAGTGGATTGACAGAAAAAGGTATTGGGCCATAATTTTTGGTAAGAGAAACGAAATAAAAAATAAAAACCTTCTTGGTGTTTTACGAGAGAGAGTGTATGAATCTTGGATTGGACAACTTCAAGGAAGGAACGAGGAGAAGCAACGTAAAATAGTTGGAAAGCATGAACTTTAGGTTGGATGCTCTGTATTTTTCCTTGTGATGAATGTGTTTTCGATGGTTCAACTTGAGGAAAATATGATTATTTTATCTTGTTATGTTGAATTGAACCATGTTGAATTACCTGTGTTTTAGCAAAATAAAATGAGTATTATTCATTGTGTTTTGAAAACAATGGAATGCTAGGTTGAGCATTGTCATGTTGCTGTGAGAAAAATTGATTTGGTTATAAGAAAAATAAATTACTTATGTTCTATTGAAATTCTTATTTTTTTATTGCCGAAAACAACTTGGGATGTGAAAATAGAGGATTCATGAAGTTCTGCTTGTTTAATTGTAGATAGACTAAGAAGAAAAATTTTATTTGAACTCTTTGAGTTATATCTCGGGAAAGGAGATATATGATCTTTTGTTTGATATTGTTATAGAATAGTAAGTGTATGTGCATAGTAGATTGCATATTCATTTATCCTGAGTTGTATCTGATCCTTGGTGGTACCTTATGATTACCCCTGTGTGAGATATGAACCGAATGCCTAGATAGGCGTCATGCAAGATAACCTGTGAGCAAGGGTTGTTGTGTAGAAATGAAATTGGCTGTTCCAAAGTGCTTGCAGATGAGAAGTGACAGATTGTAATCATGTTGTAGGGCAGTTACCAATAGCCAAGACTACATTTATGGATAGATAATGCATGGGTATTTATCTAGAAATAGATTAGGATTTTACAGGTAAGCGTCCAAAGATGTGTGTAGTCTGAATCGTAGCTAGGAGGCAGTTTGTATCTTTATAAAATAAATAAACTTCTTTATGTATGTAAATTATACCATTGGAATGATGGGCAAAGCCCTCTTATAAATTATGTCCACTCTGGCATAGTTGTGTAATAGAAAATTAACATTGAAATTATTTGAAAGTATTGGATGTTGAAAATTAATAATTGAATGAGGCATTAATTGTCATGTTATCCTTTACTTAATAGAAAATTATGTATTTGATGTATACTTTGTAATGCTTCAGAAATGTTGTTGTTGTTAAACATCAAATGAAAACTCAGTTTGACCTTGGAATAGATTTGGTTGAGCTATAAATTATTTTGATTTGTTGATTTTTTCTAGTGTAGCTAGCAAACCTCAACGTCCTTTGGAGACACTATTAAAATCATATTATAGAGTGTAGAATTGGGTAGCTACAGTTGTAGGCAACCTTATCAAAAAAAAAAAATTAATTGGAAGCTAATAGATATTAGCTTAAGTATGTGAGCAACGTTTGACGGAAAGACTCATAATACCTTTTCCAAAAAAAATAAAATGGATAAACTAAGTTTTGAAGTAATGCTTAAATACTTGAAAAATGGTAGATATGTCATTGTATTCTATGCCAAAATTAGTTGAAAAAAATAATCTATATTATGCAGTCCTTTTTATGGTCATGTTTACATGATAAAAGGAAATTTCCTTTGGTGAAATGGAGTAAGGTGTGTGATGATAAAACTAGTGAAGGTCTTGATTTAAGAGTTCTTCCAGATGTAAACTTAGCTCTTCAGGGAAAAGTAATATTTTGATTGCACAAAAAGAGTCAAAGACAATGGACAAGAATTATTTTAAGTATGTTGAGCCCAATAACCCAAGTTTAATATTTACTATATTCTCTCTACCAAATGGTTCTACTCTTTAGAATAGTTTAAAAAAATCTATTGATCTAATGATTATAGGTTTAAGATGGGTGGTGGGAACTGGAGAAAAATATTCTATTTGGATGGATACTTTGTGTGATAAAAAAACCACTCAATTTAGATCCAATTTTGACACCTTGGATGTGATTGCTTCAATATAAATATGGTGATAGGGTTTCAAACATTGTGTAAAAGTATCGGGAAGGAAGATACAAATGGAAATAAGATTTTTTACAAGTATACAAGACATTGATGTTAGGAGGAAATTGAGTAGAAAGATAAAAATTGTGATTATTCCGAGGGAAGCCAAGGATACATTGATTTGGGAGTTGAATAGCTCAGGATAATACACAACAAGAAGTGGATATAATGTACAACACCAACAAAATAGTAATATCACTAGAATATGAAGAGATATTTGGGATAGCCCAAGCATTCCTAAAGTCAAAATGTTTGTTTGGCTAGTAGGTCATAGAAGAATTTTATCCTAGGATAACCTTATGAAAAGGGGTTTTCATGGCCCCTCTCAATGTGTTCTTTGTAAAAAGGAGGAGGAGAGTATAAACCATCTTTGGGGACATTGCTCAATAGTCTGGAAACTGGATTCTTAACATGTTTGGTAAATGCATGGTGATGAATAGAAAAATTGAAGATTGGTTAAAGCAATGGCAAAGCACTTATAAAAGTGAGGCTTTACAGACAATATGGGATAATATCAAAATATATAATACTTTGGATTGTATGGCTATAAAGGAATAGAAAATTATATAAAGGAAAAGAAAGTAATTTAGAGGTAAAGAAAAGGAAGATATGTTTAGCCATAGAGGAGTCTAAACCAACCCTATCAACTCACTTAATCCCTAATCTAGAAGTATAAATCCTTGATATATGGAGTCAATTCATTGAATGGAATTATGATGTTGGGTACAAGAGAAGCAAAAAGAAGGCAAAGAATATAAAGTGAAAACCACCAAATGGGGAGTGTATTAAATTGAATTTTGATGGAGCATCTAAAGTAAATCCAAGACCAGTAGGAGGAGTAATAATTAGAAATAATAGAGGAGATATTTTGTCTCATTATGATTTCAAGAGTGTATTTAAGATAAATAATGAAGTCAAAGCTTTCACGGATTTAGAAGGGTTAAAAATATGCACACAAATAAAATGGAACATAGTATGGATGGAAGGTGATTCTCTCATAGTAATAAATGCAATTTTGAGGAAATAAAAGGTTCAATGGAATATACAAAAGATAATTATGGAAATTCAGATCTTGCTAAAGATTTTGAAGAAATTGGGTTTACACATACTTTAAGGGAAGGTAACAAATGTGCAGATAGGCTAGCCAACAGAGGGGTTTTGATTGAGGATCATAAAGTTAAATTCTTATTTCTTTGGTTGAGGAAGTAGGAATTTTAGCTGAAGTTGATAAGAAAATGTTGATTTGAATCAAATAATGATCAAGATTTACTTTAATATTTTCCATTGGTAATATCTACTTTATTTTATAACAATAATGTGTTTTCATATAAACTATTTATTGTATTTTTTGTGGTTGTGCTTTTGTTTCACAAAGGAAATTAGCCATCCATATTTCATAAAGTGGACTATGATAGTGTGATGTTTTGGAAATATTAATCTACTAAGATATAATGCATAGATAGTAGAGGTGAAGTTTTGGTATTGTCAAGGCTGCTGTAGAAAATGTCAAGAAGGATGTTGAATTATGGAATATTTGTATTCATACAAAAAATTGAAATTATCTAGAAAATGAAAATCAAGAATTCAAACATTTTATGTAAATTGATGTAGGTTTCTAGCTATAGCATCTCAATTGAGATGAGAAGTGTATATATTTGTGAACTCTCAATATCTAAAAAAAAAAGTTGTAATTTGTCAAGGATGGGTAACCCGAGTACAACCCCTTATTATTCAGCAAAAAAAAAGTCATATACATAAATTAGAAACTAACTTATGAAATCAACATGCATCTAATATTACCATAAAAACATTAAAATCAAAGGGGCTTTGTAATTACTTCCAATACCAATTTCATCTCTAAATTTTTTTTTTTTTAAATAAAGGGGTAAAAATTTATTGATAAAAATTCTGGATTACAAAGTACAACTGAGCCCCCACCCAGGACTCAAATAAGCAACAAGACAGGCTAAATCACCAGACAAGGTCAACTCCCAAAGAAAACCAAAAAAAAAAAAAACAAACCACATTAAGTCTGAACATCCTTATGGATCAACTCCCGTAGGTGTTGAGAATCCCCAGATGGGAGACTCTCCTAGTTATCAATACTTTGTCCTGAATAAAAACCACATCCGGAGAATGAACACGAATCAAATCATGAACAACTTTTTGTCTGGGGATGTTGTTCAACCCCCTTACATTCCATGAAATTATAATCATTTTTCGGGGTTATAAAAATGGGAGTCCAATGTTCTCACCAAACCTGACTCTACCAAAGTCTCCCCCACTAACTTAATTTTATCCTGGTCTTTCTTTCGACCCACATTCATATTCTTATCTGAAGCATTTTTTTAAATTATTTTATGCTCGCAATCCCAGAGACCGTAGGAGTTTTACAGATCCATGGATGACCGCATCAGTGCCTGGGTAGGAGAGGGCACATCTAAATCTGTGCCATTTTCTAAGATAACTTCACTTCTAGGGCTAGGGCCAACCATATCACCTATACTCGAAACCAAAGCCCTTTGTTCTTAATTTAAACCCCCTGTATCTGGTTCCCTTGGTTCCACCTCATGAAGAGACAACTGATTTGGTCCTGTTATATCTATAACAGGTAGCAATGTTTCAGGTATCTCCATGCACTGATCAAGATTCAGGTTACCTTTTTATCCAGGTAGCAATATTTTAGGTTACCTTTTTATCTAGCATCTGTCCTGATGGCCCAATCGGCTTCCCAAGTAGAAGGGCAATCATATGCAAGATTTCATTTCTCCAAAATTCCAAGGGGAGCCACGAAATTCGAACCCACACCGAAACCCATGACGGTCGCTCCTCTGATGAGTTGAAACCCACATGCCATGGTTTAAGAAAGAGTCCCGCTTGGTTACAGAAATAGGGACCTCCTTCAAATGCTTTGTTATGATCCGCAAGACAAGCAAAAACCACCATAAAATAGTTGTTTGCACTCAGCATCACCTCCACATCACCTTCAGGGTTCCAAGTCTTCCTAACCCAAGCCTCCATAAAGGGAAGAGAAATTCGGATGCCCATAAATTTACCAATAAGTGCATGTTTGGTTAAATACTCCACATATTCTGCCATCGAGTCTGGTTGAACCACTAGAACCGGCCTGGATTCACATCGTTCCAAACATCCATTGTTATTTAACAAGCGATTCCTAGCATGCAATGGGAAATCCTGTTCCTTCCAATCATTTTTAAAAGAAATACTAGCCCTAGCATGCACTCTCTGTGATAGACCTGATGCCATCACTACATTCCTCCAGTTGTTCATACCTCCTCCAGAAACTGCTGCCATCCCCGCAGAGCCCACCAGATAGGTCTCAAAAAATTCCAGCAAAGCAGCTTTCCTCATCAAACCCTAGCAGAGCAAAAAACTAAAAGTTTTCAATTTCATCTCTAAATTATTATCAATGATAATATCTAATATTTTTTGGTCAAAAGGTGGTTGTAGAAGGGGATATGGAGAGGGAAGAAAGTAGAGAGGGGAGGGCTCTGGTCCCTCCCCTGCTCCCCCTCCCATGGCTCCTGGTTCCTGCCCAGTCCCTGGCTCAACCCAGGTCATCCCTCCCGGGGAGTGGTTGTTTGCAGATGATCTCCTGGGGGAGATCCTTCTCCACTATCTGCGCCCCTCCCGACCGGCTAGGGTTTCCTTGGTTGTTTTTTTGGACTGGTGCTTCCCAAGGATCCCTGTTTGGTTGGGGATCCCTTCCCTTTTTCCCTCAGGCTTCCCCCTGGGGTTTTTTTGCAGGTTATTCACGTGGATCTGGTCCCCTGCGTTTCTCGATGCGGTGGAGGTGACGATTTAGGGTTTGGACAGCTTCCTCCTTTTTCTTGTGAATCCTCGGTGGGCTCTGTGCTTGTACGGGATTCTTGGTCCCTCGACGGGCTCTGTGCTTGGACGGGATTCTTGGTCCCTACTGCTGGGATCCTCTTTTTTTTTCCCGAGGCGGGTTCCTTGTGGTGCAACTCTCTGGTCACTTCTTGATGGGCTGGATCCTCTCTGTGCTGGCTGTCGGCTTCCTACAGGATGGCTCTCACTGAACTGAATGTTTTACCGGTGGGCGGGATGGTTTCTCCACAAGGCGGGATCCGCCAAATCCGTCGGTTTTCCTGCGAGGCGGGATCCTTTCTTTTCTGCTGGTTTCCCGGATGGCGGGATTTCCCTGTTGCTTCCCGCTAGGCGGGACTGTTTGTGGTGGTTTTGACTGCTTCCCACGAGGCGAGATTTTATTGTAACGGTTTTTCTGTGCTTCCTGCTGGGTGGGATCTTCTCGATGGTGGTTTTTGGCTACTCCCCGCTGGGCGGGATCTCCAAAACTACTTTCTTTCTTATTTGTTTGTTTCCCGCTAAGAGGGATTGTTTCATGCTTACTGTTACCGCTGGGCGGGATTTCTGTTTTGGTGTTCAGTTTCAAGGGATTGATGCCCTAGGCCCATTGCTTATGTAATCAGGTTTTGGGATCCTTGTTAAAACCCGCTATAAATACAAACACTTATAACTATCAAAAAAAAAAATATTTTTTGGTCAAAAAAAAATTATGTAATATTTTAATATGATGTAGTTTAAAAATAAATAATAAAATTTTGCCTGATAAAAAGGAGTTGTATTTGGGTCCTCACGCTTAATAAATTACATCTCTCTTATTTAGAGCTTAAGAGCTTATAAATAGATACACTTCTCATTTCAATTGAGATACTATACTTAGAAACTTACATCATTTTACATAAAATTTCTGAATTCTTGATTTTCATTTTTTTGGATCTTTTCAAATTTCTGTATGAATACAATTACTCCAAAATTTAGCATCTTTCTTGACATTTTCCTATAGCAGCCTTCACAATGACAAAAATTCACCTCTATTATATATTCCTTGCATCTTAGTAGAGTAATATTTCCAGAGCATCGCACTAACATAGTCTACTTTACCAAATCTGGATTGCTAGTTTCCTTCCTGAAACACAAGTGCAACATCAAAAATTATAATAAATAGTCTAAATGAACACACATTATTGTTACAAAATAAAATAGATATTACCAATGGAAAATATTAAAGTAGATCTTAATCATTAATTGATTTAAGCAATCAACAATTTTTGTTAGCTTCAACTAAACTTTCTACTTCCTCTAACCATGAAAAAGAGATGTTAACTTCACGATCCTCAATCAAAACCCCTCTATTGGCTAGCTTATCTAAACATTTGTTTCCTTCCCTTAATATATGTGTAAAACTGATTTCTTCAAACTCTTTAGCAAGTTCTAGAATTTCCACAATTATCTCTTGTATATTCCATGGAGCCTTTGCTTTCCTCAAAATTGCATTTATTACTATGAGAGAATCACCTTCCATCCAAACTCTATTCCATTTCATTTGTTTACATATTTTTAACCCTTCTAAAGCTGCCCAAGCTTCCACTTCATTATTTATCTTAAATCCACAATTGAATTCATAATGAGACAAAATCTCTCCTCTATTATTTCTAATTATTCCTCCTCCTCTTGGTCCTGTGTTTTCTTTAGATGCTCCATCAGAATTTAGCATAACCCACTCCACATATGGTGGTTTCCACTTTATATTCTTGCTTCTCTTGTATCCAATATCATAATTCCATCTAATGACTTGACTCAATCTATCAAGACTCTCTGCTTCCAAATTAGGGATAGGGTGAGTTGATAGGGTTGGTTTAGACTCCTTTATGGTTAAATATATCTTCTTTTTCATTACCTCTAAATTGCTTTTCTTTCCTTTAAAATTCTTATATTCCTTTCTAGCCATATAGTCCAAAGTATTGTATCTTTTGAAATATCCCATATTGTCTGTAAAGCCTCACTTTTATTAGTGCTCTGCCATTGCTTTAACCAATCTTCAATTTTTCTATTCATCACCATGCATTTACCAAACATATTAAGAATCCATTGCCATAGATTTCAGGAAATTAAGTAATGCCCTAAGAGGTGGTCAATAATCTCCTCCTCCTTACAGAAAACACATTTAGAGGGGCCATGAAAACCCCTTTTCATAAGGTTATCCCAGGACAAATTTCTTCTATCACCTACTAGCCAAACAAATATTTTAACTTTAGGAATGCTTGGGCTATCCCAAATATCTCTCCAAATTCTAGTGATATTATTATTATGTTGGTGTTAAACATTATATCCACTTCTTGTTGTGTATTCTCCTAAGCTATTCAACTCCCAAATCAATTTATCCTTGGCATTCCTCAAAATAATTACAGTTGTTATATTTCTACTCAATTGCCTCCTAGCATCAATGTCTTGTATGCTTGTAAAAAATCTTCTTTCGATTTGTATCTTCCTTCTTGATCCTTGTACAAAATTTTTGAAACCCTATCACTGTATTTGTCTTGAAGCAATCTCACCCAAGGTTTCAAAACCAGATCTAAATTGAGTGGTTTCTTATCACACCAATTATCTATCCAAATAGAATTTTTTTCTCTAGTTCCCACCACCCATTTTAAACCTTTAACCATAAGATCAATAGATTTTTTTTAAACCATACCAAAGAGCAGAACCATTGGGAAGAGAGAAAGCAGTAAATGTTAAACATGAGTCATTGGGATCAACATACTTAGAATAATTCTTGCCCATTGTATTTGAATCTCTTTGTACAATCTCTAGATATATTTTCCCCTAAGAGCTAAGTTTGCATCTGTAAGATCTCTTAAACCAAGACATCCCCTAGTTTTATCATCACACAACTTGCTCCATTTAATCAAATAAAATTTCCTTTTATCATGTAAAACTGACCATAATAATGATCACATAATAAATATTAAACTATTTTCAACTGCTTTTGGCATAGAATACAAAGACATATAATAATTTGGAATGGCTTTTAAGACTGACTTAATTAACTGCACTCTTCCTCTAAAGATAACCATCTACCTTTCAAATATGGAAGTTTATTTTGAACTTTACTAATAACTAGATTCCATAAATCTATCCTCATTCTCCCCTCAAATAAAGGCATCCCTAGATAAGTTGTTGGTAAATTTACCTCTTCCATTTGAAGCAACCTATAAATTCTTGATTTGATGTTAGCAAAACTGTTAAGAAAGTAAATTTTAGATTTAGTCCTATTAATTTTTTGTTCTAAAGCTCTTTCGTACTCTTTTAAAAAGTTATTCAAAGCTCTGGCCTCATTTATCCTTACCATTTCAAAAAGGTTTGTATCATCTACAAACTGTTGATGGGTGATGTCATCGATGTTACTACTAACCTTAAGTCCACTTATAAATCCATCTCTGTAAGCCTTATTTAAGATCCTATTCAAAACTTCTACCATAATAATGAACAAATAAGGAGATAAATGATCTCCTTGTCTAAGGTCTCTCTTAGATTTAAAATATTATTTCACTAACCCATTGACCAACACTGAATAAGAAACTATAGAGACACAAGCTTTAATCCACCTAACTCATTTCTTCCCAAAACCAAATTTATCTAAAACTGCAAAAAGGAAATTCCATTTAACCATATCATAGGCTTTACTCATATTAAGTTTTAAGATCATAGATTTCTCTTTTCTTGAAGTTTTTGAATGTATAACTTCATGAGCTACTATAATCCCATACAAAATTTGTCTCCCTTTCACAAAACCTCCTTGCTCTTCTGTAATGATTTTGTTATAACTGAAGGGACATCTTGAAGAAGTATATCCCAATTATGTTGATAGAAAACTTCAAAGAGTCCATCTAGACCAAGGGATTTATCATTATTAAAAGAGAAAATAGCTAAATGAACTTCTTATAGAGTAATAGGATCCATCAATTTCCTATTTTCTTAATTTGTTATAACTGAAGGAACATCTTGAAGAAGTTTATCATTAAGAACTTCGGTCTCCTCTGAACCTATAATATTTTGAAAAATGACTTAGCCTCTTCTCTAATTTCACTCGATCTTCAATCCAAATCCCTTCTATTGATTTAATTCTACCAATTCTAGAAGAAGATCTTTGTACTATAGCCATACTATAAAAAAAAATTGTATTTTTATCTTCTTCTTATAACCAAGTTTGTCTTGATTTTAATCTCCAGAATTTCTCTTCCTTACCCAAAATATTATGATATTCACTAAGCAACACATTTTCCTCTAAGCTTGTATTATTTTCATCACTTTTTTGGAGTTTTGAAAGTTTATCTTTTAGTTCTTCTTTCTTCTCAAAAATATTTCCAAAGGTATTCTTGTTCCATTCTTTTAATCTAGATGTCATAGATTTAATTTGGTTTGGAAGAGCATACAACCCACCATTACCTAAATAATTCCATGATTGAACTATCATATCATATCTTCTAACTTGTTGGAATCCTTCTAGAACCTCTTGTGTAACAATTCATAAAAAAAGGTTCTAGAAGGATTCCAACAAGTTAGAACTCCCCCTACTACTACTTCAAAATCCATAGCATCCCATTCACATCTTACCCAAACTACTTTCATAGTTTTTGAAACTTCTTCTTTTGTCATTTTAGTTTCCTAGATACAGAGAATATCATATTTATTACTTAAACATAGGTCCCTAAACACCTATGCTTTGAGGGGGTATTAACACCCCTTATATACCATGATATGATAATCATGTCTTATTAGGGGCTTGTGTCCCCTCTTGCATATTACCAATATAATTTTTTTGTTTGGTAAAGAGAAGTTCAACCAAATTAGTTTATGTTCCATTACCTATGTTAGCTCTTGCTTCCCTAGATCTTGCTTGATAATTTAATGTTTTTCCTCTTTTTGTCTTGCCTATATCAGGAGTAGGTCTTATTATTCGATTCCTCAATATTATTTCACCATTTTGTTTTTCAATATATTTATCCTCTTTTAGCTCTATTATAGAAGTTTTTGACTTATCCTCCTTAGTTTCTGGTATTTTCTTGTTAATGGCAGAGGTATTACCTTCTAAAATTACATTCTCTTTACTGATTATTTCCTCCTGAATGGTGCATGGCACTTCAATAGAGTCCTCAAAATCTGATGAAACATATTCCTTGGGTTCATCAAGAATATTCTTCCTTAAATTATGATCATTTTGAATAGAGTCCTTGCTAATATGTTAAAATTGTTGTCATGTATCCTCTAAGTTTTGATCTAATTTTTATTCATAGGCTAAATCCTCAAAAGAATTGGAATTTCTTCAAGTATCCTTTCTTAATGGTATCCACTATTTATTTTCTTTTATTTTCCTAGATCTATTTTTTGGAAGTTGTAAACCTTCTTTATCCATACTCATTTGTAAATTTCTCCTACGTTTTTCTACATATGATTCTGCTAGGCTCTTCTTAGGGCATGATATCTCAATATGTTCCACCTCATGACATCTTCTATATATAAAAGATATGTTTTCATAATATATAGTTTGGATCCACATCTTATCCCCATACTTAAGAATGTTTGATTCTGGTAAAGCTTTATTTATATCAATCATAACCAATATTCGAGCATAAATAGCCAAAAATCCATCTTTTGTTGTATCTAAAATCTCAAGGAATTATTTTAGAGTGTTTCCTATTGCCTTGAAGCTATCTATTTTCTAAAATTCAATGGGCAATCCAAACATCCTTACCCAGGCTGGTATTAGGGATAAATTTATATTTTCAGGTGAAAAGTCTTCATATCAATGTGTAAGGAAGAGCCCTGCTCTTCCCATAAACCAATGTCTCCCTTTTAGGATTCTTTCTCTTTCTTCCCTAGAATAAAAATGGCTATGAAGAAACCCTTGGGAATAAATGATATAATCACTCGTGAAGACTTCCAACTCCTATCAATCCATTTTTCTCAAGGCTGAAGCCCCTGGCCAGTACCCATTAAATTTACCAAAAATAATAAAATATATATTTGATTAATAGTTTATTTTATTATTTTTAATTATATCTATAAGTTGATATAAAATTTCAAAATGGACATCAACTTTTAAAACTTACACTAGGTTCAAATCTTGCCAAATAATATATGCATAATTTTTAAGATGATCTAATACTATTGTAATACAATAATGATATAATATCTAATCTTATGGCATGATATCGACTGGTTAAAACTCTATATATACAAAGAGAGAGAGAGAGAGAGAGAGAGAGAGAGAAAGAGAGAGAGAGAGAGAGAGAGAGAGAGAGAGAGAGAGAGAGAAAGAGAGAGAGAGAGAGAGAGAGAGAGAGAGAGAGATGTTAAAAAGTTGCATAGAGTAGGTTTGAATCTTGTCAAGTAACATATGTGTAATTATCAAAATATTGTAATACTATGGTAATATGATCATAATGTAATACACATTAGGCCCATTTCAATATCACATAAAAACAAGTGGTTAAAATCTTGGGATCCTACATTGTAAATCAAAGTTACAATCTTGTCTAGAAATATATGCATAAGTTGACCCGTGAGAGATACCATAGTGGTAAGTCCTTGGGTTTTCATGTAGGAGATCCAAGTTTAAACCTTGATAAGAGGGTATTGGGACCCCTCATAAAAACCCGTGTAAACCTAAATTTACATATTAAATATATATGTGTGTGTGTGCGCGCGCGCGTTCCAAAATGGTTTGTTGGAAGCCCATCATGTGCTTCCTTCAAATGATGTGTTAATACAAAGGGTCATCTTATAACAATGTCTATCATAAGGTAAGGATTGATATAAAGTTGTGAACTTGGGTTTGTGATAATATATGATTATATTTTATTTATAAAAAAAATTCCAATGACTTAGGGTCAAACATTGAGGAATGAAGACTCTCATACTATAATCCAAGGTTTTATTTCCTTTGATGACTCTTAAAGAAAAAATAAGGGGTTTGAAGAAATTGATTAAGAACAATGAGTTTCACATCATATATCAAGGTTCTAATATCATGGATGAATTGTAAAATTATAAGTCAAATGGTATGAGCTCAAGTGGTTACAATATAGACTTTTAAGATGAAGATCCAAATTCAAATCTCACTAGCACAACTTTCACATACAACTATGTTTTTTATTAAAATATTGTAGTATGTGAAAGTTGTGCTAGTAATGCAATCGTGATGTAATTGTGAAAATCATGATTTTTCGATGGGGTTTGTTTCAATCCCATATAACTAATTTCAAAAACATCTACACTAGTAAATTTATCATGATATAATACAAGTGGAGCTAATTTCAATCACATAGCTCATTTCAATCCCATATTTAATCAATTCAAAAAATATTTAAATAGATAAAGTTAGTTTTTATTAGAAATAAAACAAATACATGTAAATATGTTGACAAAGTTAATCACTAACATAAAATTAAATAAAAATAATATTGTTAGAATAACTAATGCTTATTTAAGTTTTTAGTCGATAAGGGAGGTGGGAGGATGTCGATGGGCGGGAAGTCTACAGGGGAGATCGGGAGCGGTGGTGGTTCGGTTCTTGGACGCAGCAGAGCAATAGAAGGGCATCATGATTTCGAGGGAGTGAAAACGCCCGGGCCCATTGAAGATGACCGGGCTGGCAACGGTTTTGGTCGAGGTAAGGACCCACCAGACAAAGGGGATGGTGGGGCTCAAAAGTCTTATGCCTAGGCAGCGGCCTCAGAAACCCTAAATGGTTTTTTTACCAAAGAGTTGTTTCCAGTTGGGGATGAGTTGGACATCTCGGTGGAAGTTCTTTCAAGCTTCATGGAGTTTGAGAAATTTACCCTAATAGGTAAATTCATTGGAGGTCGTCCCGACATGGAAACTATCCAAAAATGGGCAACAAGAAAATGGAGGACTTCTGGGCATTTGGAGCTGGTGGTCCTATCCCGGGGTTTTTTTGCCATTAGATTGAACAATAAGGAGGATTATTGTAAAATTCTGGCTAGCGGGCCATGGTTTCTGGGCCGCAGAAGTTTATTTCTTAGGAAGTGGGACATGGATTTCAGTCCTGAGACCTAGAACATCAACATTGCCCCAATATGGGTTAGGCTCCCGAATCTTCCCCTCTTTGGCTGGCATGAAAATTTCATAAGAGGTATTGCGCATTCCATTGGGGAGTTGGTCACCATTGACCCTCCCACCCGAGCTCAAACAAGGTTCGTCCAGGCCCGATTTTGCATTCTAGCAGATTTGGAGGCTGAACTCCCAACTTCCATCACTCTTCGATCTGGAGGCACCATTCTTCATAAACAAGCTATTGTCTATGAAAATAGACCAACTTCAGACCCAGTGTCGGTCCCAAGGGCACCTCCAGTCCTAGTGTCCTCTTCAAAAATTGGGAAAATAGAAACGTGAAAATGGTAACCCCCTAGAGCACAAGGAAGATCAGGCAAAGCAACCAAATCTTCCAAATGTGAAGGGCTATGTATCCCCAGGCCCCTCTAGAGACTGTGGCAGACTCTCTCAGCCTGAAGAGAATCCCTCTCTCCAATCGGACCCCAAGCATCTTGAGTCTAACAACCAACAAGAAGCATACTCCCACTTGGAAAGTGAATCGCAAGAAGAGATGGAACGGACCCCTTCCCAAGTTTTGACTCAGGCTGTTCCTCTGCTCCAAGATACGGGTCATCCTGATTTTAGTCAGTCGCAGACACTGCTAGAAGATTACCTCTTAGGAAGGAGGGGTGAACAATCCAGTCACATTAGCCCCTGGAATACGAGGAGTCGAAAGCAAAGTGTGGATTTTGGGAGTGAGAGGAAGCAAGGCCGTCCTCCTAACAAGGAAAGGTGAGACAAAGAGACTGCAACTGACGTTGCAAATGGAACCCAGCATTTGCTGGTTCTGGATGATTGTGACACACAGTCGGACAAAGCTCATGCATCAAAACCTCCCCCTCAACAAGGAAGGGGAGGCAAGAAAAACTTCAAACTATCCAGATGAAAGTCCTCTTATGGAATGTGAGAGGACTAAACGGTGCATCCAAGCGAAGGTTAGTGGCTAATCTCCGTAGGAGGATTAACCCTTCTATCCTTATTTTGCAAGAGACCAAGCTTGATGCTATCTCCTCTAACAAAGTGGCGAAGGCCATTTGGGCCAGAGCAAATTGTTTGTCCAGCCCTACAGTGGGAACAACGGGAGGACTCATGGTTCTATGGGACCCTTCGAGGTTTGAGGGCAGCTCACTGTCAACTTCCAACAGAATCATCAATGTACTGTTCCAGTCCAAAACCTCCAATTTTTCCTAGATTCTATCCAACGTTTATGCTTCCAATTCTGCCACAAAGAGAGCAGAAATATGGAAATCTATCTCTCTGATGAGGGAGAATTTTAGCAACTTTCCTTGGGTTTTATGGGGTGACTTCAATTGTCCCCTTCATCCTTCGAAGAAAAAATGAGGATCTGACCACTCCAGCCGTAGCTTGGAAGATTTCAGAGATTTTGTCTCTGCTAATGGCCTGCTTGACATCGAACTCAAAGGGGCTTCCTTCACATGGAGTAACAGAAGGATTTGGGGCGGTTTTATTCAAGTCAAACTTGACAGATTCCTCATTTCCCTAGAATCCATTCCCATCCTTGGCAGGGCTATCCTTTCGGCTCTTCCAAGGATTGGGTCTGACCATAACCCTATTTTCTTGGAGGTGAACAATGGGCCTATTTTTATGACCCCTTTCAGATTCGAATCCATGTGGATTTCCCACAAATACTTCAAAGGATTGGTTTCATTGTGGTTGCAATCGAAGGTGGAAGGAAGCACTCCTAAGAGGGTGGCTTTAAAGCTCAAAATGGTCAAAGAAAAATTGAAGATTTGGAACAAAGTGGTTTTCGACAACATTTTTGAGTCCAAAAAATCCATCGCTGAGAACCTGAATGCTGTGGAGGAAAGGATGGCTACCGAAGGTTACACCGAGGGTCTCAAGGAGGAAGAGCGGAGCCTTTTGGTGGACTTTCATTCTATTCTCGCTAGGGAGGAAACGTTCTGGCACCAAAAATCTCGTGACCTGTGGTTGAAGAATGGAGACTCCAACACGAGATTTTTTCATGCATCTACTATGAGGCACAGAGGGGCCAACAAGATCAGAGAAGTGACTTGTAAGGATGGGCACATTACCAGGGAGATTGAGGAAATCAAGAGCGAAGTGGTTAATTTCTTTCAAGATTTTCTTGGCACTCCTCCAGATAGCAACCTCCAGGTCCATAAATCTATGCTTGCCAATTTTTTGACTAAAGTTCCCCATGAGGTAAGAATGAAACTTTTAGAACCTTTTTCCTCGTCTGAGATTAAGGAAGCATTGTTATCCATGCAACTATATAAGGCCCCTGGGCCCGATGGTTTCCCTCCCCGATTCTTCCAAGTCATGTGGGAGGTCATGGGCCCGGATGTGTGTGATGCTATTCGGGTTATCCAAGCATCCAGATCTATCCACCCGAAACTCAATTCCACCTTTCTTCCCCTCATTCCTAAGTCTCCTTCCTGCAAAATTTTCTCTGACTATCGACCCATTAGCATGTGCAATGTTTTTTACAAGATCCTTACCAAGTCTATAGCCAATAGACTCAAAACAGTCATCCCCCTCCTGATTGATCCTTGTCAGGGAAGCACTGTCAAAGGCAAAAACATTCTTGATGGTGTTATCACTATCCATGAGACCCTTCATTTTACTTACCGCTCTAAGAATGCTACTCTTTTTCTTAAGCTCCACATGAACAAAGCCTTCGATCGTGTTGACCAAAATTTTTTGTGTGCAGTCCTCCTCAAGTTTGGCTTTCATCCCCACTGGATTGACCTTGTCTATAGTTGTATATCCACTCCCTTTTTTTCTTTCTTGGTCAATGGGTCCCCAGCTGGGTATTTCCAAAGCTCCAGAGGCCTCAGACAGGGCGATTCTCTTTCTCCCATCCTATTCATTCTTCTGGCGAAGGTTCTAAGTTGGTCAATGAAATAGGCTCTTTGACAGAACAAGATTTCTGGCATCTTTCCTACTTCTAGAATTAATCCTGTCACTCATCAGCAATTTGTGGATGACACCCTCATTTCCACTGGGGCGTCCGTTGCTCAAGCCAAGTTGCTCAAGAGGATCCTCGTCCCGTTATGAGCAAGTCATTGGACAAAAGGTCAATTACAGCAAGAGCAAAATTTACTTTATTAACACTCCTCTAGGCAGACAAATTCGTATTGCTAGAATTCTTGAATGCACTATTGATTCCCTGCCTACGTCCTATCTGGGGTTGCCTCTATATTATAGCGGGCGGGCCAGTGGGGACATGTGGAACATGATTATTGAGCGCCTTCACAGGAAACTTGACACTTGGAAGGGAAAACTCCTATCGCAAGCTGGGAAAGCCACCCTTACCAATGCCTATCTTGAGGGGATCCTGACCTACTTCATGTCAGTGTTCATGCTTTCGAGTGCAATCCACTCCAAGATTGAGAAGATTCAGAGGACCTTTCTTTGGTCTGGTAACAAAGAGAAATCTAGACTTCCCCTTGTAGCCTGGGACAAGGTGTGTTCAAGGATAGATCAAGGCGACCTGGGGTTGAGAAGATCAAGACTTATGAATCTGGCTCTGATCGTGAAGCACGCTTGGAGGATTATGTATAGCAACCTGATGGAGTGGGTTACGCTGGTTAAAATGAAGTGTCTTGGCCCCACCCCCTTCTTGGATGTTGAAACATCCTCCGTGGCATCGATATTTTGGAAATCTGTGCTCCAAACCCGGCATCTAATCAGTCTGGGAGCCTCCTAGATTTTGGGTGATGGCAACTACATTTCCTTTTGGAATGATAGGTGGGCGATTGAAGAAGCCCTTGGGTCAAGGGAGGACCTCGCTGGACTGAGAAGCTTGACCGACCCTAATGCCCAGCTCAGGGTGGCGGATCTCATTGATCGGAGCACTTGTTTCCCTCGGTGGAAGCTTCCTGTTGTGGAGGGGTTTAATAATGAGATTACCTTCCTTGATAATATCCTTCAGTTGGTTTTAATTCCTTCTGCCAGGAGGAATGATAGGATCATCTGGAGTGGTACGGAGGATGGGTGTTTCTTTGTTAAATTATCTTATGAGCTTCTCACCACCAAGACTGCTCTAGACTACAGGTGGAATACTATTTGGAGGAAAGGAGTTGTTCCTAAAATCAACTTCTTCACATGGATTGCTTTCCACAATAAAGCCTTAACTATTGACAACCTTCACAAGAGAGGTTTTGCCTTCCCCAACAAGTGTTACTTGTGTTTAGCATATTGTGAGACGAGGGATCATTTATTCTTACATTGCCCATTTTCCCACTCTATTCTGAGCATTGTCCTATCCTCCTTCCAGATCCTTTGGTGCTCTCCCCAATCCCTTAGAGATGTTTTTCACCAATGGCCTAATCCTTTCAAGAATCCCAAGCTTCGCTTCCTCTTCGAGGCCTCATTCCACCATTTAATTTGGCAAATTTGGTTAGAGAGGAATGCCAAAATCTTTGGAAGAGCTCCTAGAGGGCCCCCTTCTATCGCTCAAAGGGCGTTATCTTACGCCATTGAGAATTCTATTGTGGTTCCCAGTCCCTGTCCCCATCTTTCGAGCGAAGAAGCTATTCTCAAAATGATGAATCTTTGGTCGTTTCTGGAGGTTGTTAAAAGGCCCTATCGAAGGAATGTTGTGTGGACCAAACCCCCCATGGGGTGGATTAAATTAAACTTTGATGGAGCAGCTAAGGGGAATCCTGGGCCTGTTGGCACTGGTGGGGTTTTCCGTGATCATGACGGGAATATTGTGATGGCCTATTGTGAAGATTTGGGCTCCCAGACGAATCACTATGATGAAGCTTGAGGCACTCTGAATGGTATTCGAATTCTCTCTGAGGATCCCCGACCTATTATCATTGAGGATGACTCTCTCAACATTGTGAATTACCTTCTTGGTACCAAAAATCCATCTTGGAAAGTCTACAACATCATCCTTGAGGCTAGATCTCTTCTCTCCTATCGCTATATATGGGAAGCAAATCATATTTTGAGAGAAGGAAATTGTGTGGCTGACCACATGGCCAATAAAGGTCTCGTGACCACGTGCCTGGTTGTGTGGCGGTCTTGCTTCCCATCCGAGGTGGAAAGGTTGGCCAGGGAAAACATCCCTTCCTGATGTTTTCCTTGCGCAATTTTTGGAAGGCCCATTTTGATGTGTTTTGGGGTGGCGTGGCAAAGAAGCTACTGTCCGTTCCTGGCAGATCTTCCCAGTGCCTGTGAAAAGTCAGAAAGGTGGAGAAGGATATCCGTCCATAGCACATCCCATCGAACATAGAGAGCGACAAAGAGAGGCATGGTAATTCTCTCCTGGACTTGGATGCTTCCATTCTTACTTCTGTCAACTCCATGATTTCTATCCTGAAGCAGAACCAGAAGCGCCCAAATTTGGGAGGATAGGAGGATCGTGATTAGCAGTCCATGGTGTCTGTCTCCTTGTTTTGGGCCTCTTTTTAGGTTTCTCTTGGGTTTGTCTTGTTTTCTTTGTTGTTGGGTCTCTAGGCCTAAAAGCCCTTTTTGCTATTTTCAAGTCTGCAGCATTAGGATGGTTTTATTTTCATTTAGGTTTATTGTTACAGCCAAGAGGTATGATGCATCATTAGAAAGTTGGCTAATTTTGTACATAAGGTTTTGGGATCCTCTATAAAAACCCACTGTTAATTTATTATAATAATTACCAAAAAAAAAAAAGAATAACTAATGCTTATTTATAAGTTGTTGATAGAGTTAATAATTGAATTTTAGATGAGACATATGAAGGCATTCATTGTAAAGTAGTAGTTCTCAACATCCTTTTAGGTATTTTATTATTTGTTAATAGAGTGGTTTTATTTAATATTAAATTTCCAATGATATGAAGATCATGTCCAAAATTTCATCATGATATCAGAGGTAGACCTACCAATTGAATATAAATAATTGTTTGGGATATTAATCTAGAAGAGGCATCATAAGAATTTGTTGGAAGAAAAATCCAAAGAAGAATAAGAGAGGATAGAATGTTATACTCATCCCAATCTATTTGGAAATTAATGTAAATATAATAAGTCATAACACTTATTTAATAACCTAAAAATGTCAAAGGAGTTTAATAAGAACTATAAAAACTTTATAAAGTATGCTCACCTTTGATGCCTTCAAAAGGTTAAAAACTCAAGTCTGAATTTTTTCTCTATTGTTATTGTCATGATCCTCCCTTGGCAAGTGGATTCATGTAATGGACTTGGATTTGATGTGCTATTTTGTTGATGGAATGACTGACTATTTCTTGATTGATCTATGCAGGACATATATTTTATGGAAAACATGATGCATTTTATTAATGGAATGATTGACTATTTCATGTTGAATATTTTTGTAAATGACTATTTATTGATTGATCTATGTAGTACATATATTTTATGGAAAACATGATGCATTTTATTAATGGAATGATTAACTATTTCATGTTGAATATTTTTGTAACATGTATTTAATGGAAGAATATGATGTTGATAATGAATTTGCACCCTTGCAGGAATAGGTTTTCCTCGTAGGTGGGAGAAAGTAATAACCATCGAGAAGGGATGAGGGAAAGGATGTGGTGATTTATTCACTGAACAACTCATAACATGGATAAATGCCCTTTCTCATGTAGTTGCATATCATGATTTTCATGAGTTAGATATATCAAATTTTGGTTAAATTTACTTGCTACTTGTTAACTCCTTTGTGATATGATTTAAATTGCTATGATCTCCTCTATATGTGGTCCATTAAATATAATGAAAATTCATTGCAAATAGGAATAAATATGTTAGTATATTTTTGTATTTGTTTCAAAGACAAAAGGGAAAAATATCTTTTAAATTATAGTATTTCTCTCGAAATCCAATGATTTTGATTAAACCAGTTGAGTTGATTGTGATACATTATGGTGGTTTTGTTTTTAAAATTATGACAATATTTAAGGCTTCATGTAATTTACTTTGCAAAGAAGTCTTTCTGGTTTGAATCTATTGTATTAAAAAGGAGAGTGTGTGTGTAGCGGAAAAGAGGATAACACATGTTTCATGAGTGGGGGAAAGAAAGGGAAGAATAAAAAAAATTAAAATTAAAGAGGATGAAGAAATAGAATTCTATCGGTGACAAGAGCTTGCTGAGGACAAACTGCTTTTCTAGGTAGCCAAACGGTTATTTGTTTTACATTTTGATGTCTTCATTTTAAAAAAAATAGCCAAATGGTTAAGGTTAGACTTTGGCATTATTGGTTGTGGAAGACTAGATACGTGTTTGCTTAAGTTCAAATATTTGCTATTAATTCCTAGGGACAATAGTAGGCTCCTAAAGGGATGACCAGTTTGTAGCTTGTTATCGTTGCTATGGTTGACAAACTGGTTTTAAAAAAAACTAGGCTTAGTTTGACTATGGGATAAATTGAAGGAAACTACTCCAAAGATACCTTCTATGTTCTGGAATGTTAACCTAAGGAAACTCATATCTACGGTTGGGTTAAGGAGAATAGCTCTTGTGAAACTAATCTGTAATAAGTGAATATGTGGAATGTTGGAGACAATCCTTTATTTTCAAATAAAGTTTGTCCCTATGTTGATAACTCGCGTGTATGGTGAGGAAAGGAGATTGTTAACACATATTGTTATAAGAATGATGTAGAATGTTATATCCACTATAAACTCAATCAAAAATAGGGTTGGGTCAAATACCAATGGCTTCAACTGTAGTAGCATTTATGTTTGCCCCTGTATGTGTTTTTGGTAGGGTGATGTTGTAAACATAACCAACATAAAAACAAGGATTGGGTAGTGTAGTTTGTGTGTTTGTGAATAATATCACTTTAACTGTGTTGTGGGACTTGAGTGGTTTATAAACCCCAACACTTGTCATACTCTTTGCCAATGGGGTAGCAAGCTTAAAGGTGCAAGTCCTTGGTCCCACTTTGTGGGATTTCTCACTCCTATTAACATCGAGTTTGGACATGTGTGGGGGCTGACCCTCTTGCATATTTTGTTCACGTTAATACCTATCTATCTATAAATTCATCTTAGTAACCACCAAACCATATTTACCCGGTGCTACCATAGAGAATTAAATTGCTTGCTAAAAATTGCTCCTACACATCCTCCTCGTCAAAGGAATGACCAAACCGAGTTAACCAAAGGGTGTTGTTCAAGTAACTTTTAGATTTTAAAATATTGAACTTTATTGTGCTTGGTTGGTTACTCTCTTCTAAAAGTGTTTTGGAATGTGTGCTTGAAGATGTATCTGGAATTTTGTATTCTAGAATAAATGGAAGGTGTGTGTGTTTTGTATTCTAGAATGAATGGAAGGTGTGCGTGTTTTGTATTCTGATATGGTAGAAGGTATGCCTTGTTTTTACTATATGGAAATGTTTTGGAAATTGATTAATTAAATGGAATGATTAAGGACATAGAATTTCATCCTTTAAGTAGAAAAAAATTATGGGTCCCTTAATACTCAAGGAGTAATATATGTGCTAATTGAAATGGTGAGATGTGGAGTCTCAATCTCAAAGGAAAGAGCTCTTGAAGAAAGAATGCTTATCTAAATAGTGAATTATGTTGTTGTATTTCAGTTTTGTAAATTTGGCAAACGAGTAATGCTTTAAAGCTTTGGTGCAATGCAGATTGTGTGCATATTTCGTATTAATATGAATGTTTATATATTATTACAAAATGGTTAATTAATTCATTATACTCAAGGTTTTATTTTAAGGAGAAATAAGGTATAGATTTACAACCTTAGAAGAATTATTGAATGCCTTAGAAGTTTTTCAAAGAAATAAGTTTTTAGAAAGGTTTTGAAATTACCTCATTCAAATTGCATAGAAATATTTTGCAAATAGTTTAACTTGGAGGAATAAGGATTTCTACATTGAAATAGAAATATTAAATTTGTAAATACCTTTGTTTTCTAAATTTCCAACTATGGAGTTATAAGGAATTCAACACCAAATTTAATTTATTGAAATTTAAAAACTATATTATCGAAAATTGAAAGAAGCAAAATATAGAGTTGCTAGAAAGTTGGGAAAATTACTTTTGATATTAGTCTCTTGCTCAAATTAAAGATATGAGGAATCCAACTTAAAGGTCTTGAAAATAGATAACCTCATCAAAATTGAGATTGCATCAAAATATCTTTAGCTTTCTATTCATAAATAAGGAGAAATAAGGTGATTATCTTGAAGAGTAAAAGTTGAACATTAGGGAGTAGAAAATTTTTCAACTCAAAGGTAACCTAGAAAGCTAAGCATTTTATCAAGACCATATTATATTCAAAACATTTGGGAGATACAAGGTATTCTACAAAACTCAATAATTGAAAAGATATTATCAAATTTGATCTTATACTAGGAAGCTAAAAGGAATACTACCTAGAAATTTGAAAAATTAAATTCTTGATAAAATCATTGTTTGATCATTAGTATATTACAAAGTTGGAGAATTGAAAGTTAGTATTTGATTATATACTCTAAAACTAGGGAGTCATAAGGAAGTCAACCTCAAAGGTTTAGAGATTTTAAAATTCTACCAAAATTGTTCTTTTTAAATCAAAGAGTTACAAGAAATATTACTTTAAAAGGAACTATGGAAAAGCTTATTAAGTATACATGATTCAAGGAATCAAAATGGTTCAGAGACATACTTGATTCTAGAGATGATAATAGAAAAAATATAATTAAAAGAGAAGAGCCAATATGGCTTAGAAATATTTTTGAGAATTCACAAGTTGATAGTTTGGCAAAAGTAGACTCTATAGAGACATCTTCCAATGACATGATGAAAGAAATTAATGACAACTATATTAATGAATATATTGAGAATAAAATCAAAAACCATACTCAAAAGGTAGAAAATAATATTGATTAGAAATACGTCCTACAAATTTATGAAAGAAGTAAAGGTAGAATAGCTTCAATTGTACACAAATGGTTTTACTATTTTATCAAGGAAATGGATGAACTTGATTTTTCAAAGACAAGTAACAAAGGAGTAGAGAAATATTCACAATGCACTTATTGCAACAAGATTGGTCATGAGAAAGCAAATTGTTGGACTTTCCATCCATGTAAATATTGTGGAGGAAAATCTCACTCATCTTTTTTTTGTTACTATAAATATAAGTACTATAGAATATTTGAAGAGATATTGATATTTAGACTAGATTGTCTTTTTCAAGTTCTTATTTTTGAAGCATCTACTAATAATGAGTTCAAGTTTGAAGTTTTTGAAGAACAAGAAGAAAGGTCATCCAAAGAACAAAAAGAAAGAAAATGGATCAATTCTGATCCACTTATGACTTGCAAGATAATGAGATCTCTTGTTCATCAAGGATACTTGGAAAAATTTAAGAACGAAGATCTTATCAACCACTTTGAAATATAGAAAAGTAGTGGAATGAAGATTCAAGAAAATATAGCATGAGCTCCATGAATAATATGAATACTAAACCAAAAGAAGAATAGGAACCAGGTCGAGTTGAAGAACATATGAAAGACGAAGATCCATATTGAAGACTAAAATTTTCAATAACCAAATAATGTAATATAGGGGGTGTTGGAATATATTACATTATTTAGTACATGCTAATGTACCATCTTGGGTACATCTTTAGATTAGGAGTGTGTCTTAGATTAGGATTTGAGTAGTTATTTTATGCAATATAATAAATGCACAAGTGTTGTTAGAATGTGCAAGGTACTTGATGATGTAAATGTGCATGTTGCTCATGTGTACATGAGTCTATAAATAGGAATATGAAGTGGCATAGGAGTATGGAAGGCCAAGAGTCATATTCTATTATATGTTTACCTTTGTAGTAGAGAGAAAGGAGGGAGAGAGTGCAAGAGCACATTAGAGTAGAGTACATTCTCAAGTTAGATACAATGTAGAGTATGTGTGAAGAATGGAGCATTTGAGATCTTCATATTTTGTATGAAGATCCCATTTTCGTGAGCTTTTATTAATGGCAATTTTATGAGTTATTATAGAAGTTTCTTATGATTTTTACATGCCTATTATGTTACCATTATCATATATTTAATATTGCATGCTCATTTTATACCTCGTAGTTGCATTTCATTAAGTATTTTAGCATCAAAAGCTAATAGTTTCATCCCACCATAGTATAACCATTTGAAAATAAATCAGGGTCTTGAAGCCACATAGACTAAAAATAAAATGGATTTGGATGACCATTTTTGAGGAGATCACATCTCAAAACAATTAGAGTGATATCTAATCTTTCTCATAACAAAACATTTGAAGATATTGTATACTTTGTTTATATCTAATTGTTACATATCAAAAATCTAACTAAAATTTGACCACATGAGATTTCTTAATATGCTTACTATCCCATGTATATTAAAATCTTGAATAATCAACATCCTAAAGGCCATATAAATTTTCAAGGAAAGAAAAATTATCCATTGATATAGATCAACCAATATTACCATCCTTTTTATTTTAAGTTGATAAACCTGTATTGAAATCAAAGAATCCAAATATTATATTTCATCATTGAATTTGATATGAATAAACCAAGGTCCTTCCAACATATATCTCCAAGAGTGTTTGTATATAGAATAATTCATAAATGACTTCTATTCCCATATCTTACCCTTTCTTGCAAAAAATAACAACCCAATTACTTCTTGCTTCTAGAAATTGTATATTCCATTTGTGGTTATCCCATACTACTACAATACCTCATGAATATTTCATAGTAAAAAATATTAGACAATCCAAAATATTCCAAATATTTTTAGATACTTCCTTATATTCCTTAATACTTACCTTGTTTCCTATATTAAAATAATTTACGACTATAAAAATCTAATAATTTCTTGACAACTCTTTTTTGTAGCCATATTCATACCTTAAACATTCCAAGACACCATCTTCATCATCATCTTTTTATTTTTATTTGTGATCTTAGTCCCACTTCTTGTTAAAATTTTGTGATACTTGTTTTTGGTTTCTCAAATCAATATCCTTCTTATTTTCCTTTGCTTTTGTTCTTTCTTTTAAGGTCTTACTCTCTTTTGTTCTTATACACCAATGCTTTTATCCTCATCATTCTCTTCCAGTTTTCCATATCATTCACAATTTAACTTATCAACCATAGGTTTATACTACACTAAATAATTTGAATAGCAATGCATAGAAATGCTTTATTTTTATGTTGCCTTGGAGACCCTAAAGTGCAATAGTAATCCTCCATTGTACTTACTTTCTTATACTTCTTTAAGAACCATAAAGTGGAATGCATATTTTCTATACTATTTTTTATTATGCTTTTTTAAAAACTCTAAATATAAAGGATAACATCTAGCATCAATTTTTTACTATTTAAGGAGATTGAAGATGATTTATTTCGATAAAAACTAACATATTTTGTCTTCTTCAATTTGAAAATTAACTTTGCCTATTCCTCTTACAAAATTCCTTCTATATATGTATTTGTACACTACACTTCCTCATATGCAAACTTAGTTTCTTAATATGTTTATTTTTAATGGATTGTGATGGTATTTGCCATTTGATAAGTTAGATGGTATTTTTTATAAATTTTTGGGACTAAAATATCCTTTATCTAAGTCATTTTCTACTATAATATAATATCCTTATTATTTGAGTTTCTCTCATGATCAAAATATTTTTTCTCTTTCTTATCATATTTACATCACAATTCCTTTCCATGTTTTTGGATGCATAATATTTGAGACATCTAAATTTAATATTTCATAATCCACTGATTTATCCCATTCTCTCTATTAAAATTTAATTTTAATATACTTTGGCAAAGGTTTTGAAATATCCATGACATAAAATATTCAATTATACACAATACGATATGCTTTTACTCCTCAATAGTTGACCCCTCCTAGATGAAATCCACTAGAGTATTCCCAATATTCTTCAAACCTTATTATTGATTGGCTAATATGGTAGTCCAAAATTTCTCACTTATACTAGAAACTTTATATAGTTTTTGTCTCTATAGAAAACTCCTCACTTCATGGTGTTAAATTCAAACGATATCCCCTTTGAACTATGTTCCATCAACTTTATTTTATATATTATTTTTGAATTAGATAATATGATGATAAAAATCCTTTTGAAAGGAAATGTGTTGAGTAACTTGAGTTCAGCACCCACTTACATTTGATTCACTTTTGAATATTTGAAAATCTTGAAAAGTATTTGATGGACTTGCATATTAATCCTTTATTTTTAAGTGTTAGCTTTTGATACTCTAATATTTAATATAAATCATCACAAAAAATAATCATAGGATCTAATATAATGAATTTGCAATATAATGAACCAAATAATATCTCAGAATGTAATAACAAATTGAATAACTCATAAGAATACTCACATAAACATGCTCACAATATTGCACATGAAAATAGTGAAAATTCTATTGAATAAAGGTCTACTAATGCATGCATAAAGCTTTGCACGTTCGATTCACCTTCACACTAATACAATGCTTAGTCACAAATATATAATTGTATGTGGCCCTTCATATGTTGCACTCTTGATCTTCACTCTTCTTAATAACTCTTCATTTTCCTATTCTAAGGATACATGTGCACACTTACATATTAGACACTTGTGCACATCTACACTCATAACACTTGCACACATATTTACATGACACTTGTGCATTTCTTGCACATTATTACATTACATAAAATATTAACTCACTCACTAATCTAGGACACAATCCTAATCTAATATTTACAATAATGTACCAAGGTGGTATATTGTCATGTACCAAATAATATAATATTCTCTAACAACCCCTTGTATTACATTATTTGGTTATTGAAGACTTTAGTCTTCAATCAAGATCTTCATCTTCATGTGATCCTAGAGCTTGTGCTTCCTCTGTTCTCTTTTTACCTTCTAAATTTTTTTATCTTCTTTTTCTTCTTCTTGCTTAAACTTATCTTTGGGTTCAGGTTTTCTATTGTGATTTCTTCTCTTCCTCTTTATTCTTTTGTTTTTCTGCAAAGTCTAATGATATACCTCCAAATCATTCAGTTAGTAAGTCATCATAATAATATAATTTTGATCTCAATGATTCCTCATATGCTTCGTTATCTTTCTCAACTTGTCTTTTCCTTTGAAAATCTTATAACTAATTAATTATAGATAAATCACTAAACATTCTTTTGAAGAAAATATAATGGTGTTTTGAGAATCTCACCATGTCCTAAAAAAAAATTCATGAAGATAACTTATAAGAGATGTGAAATTTCTTTATTTTACTTCTTTGAGAAACAAAATCAATTTATCTTTAAAAATCAATAAGCATTTGTTTCTTTTCATCAAAATCAATTATTAAGTTTTGAGAGTAAAATCTAAGTGCATGCAACATATCTTCACTATCCTCATTAAATGCATTCTTAACAATTTATTCCATGATATGCAAAACAATGTTAAGAATATATTTGGTGTAGACTACCTTATGTCTCCCTAGGTTTTGAATAATTTTTCAAGTTTCTAAATTTTTCAAAAACTAGAGTTGACTATGTCCCCATAGAAACAGAAGAAAATGCAATATTTTAAAATTTGAAGTAGAATTCCTTATCTCTCCAAAATTAAATGATTTGCAAATATTCTATGGCTTTGAATTTTCAAAAAATAATAAAGCTTTCAAATATTAAATGACTTTAAAAACTTATCACTCCAAAACTTTTTAGAAAACAACTAAAATATTAATTATCCTAATAAACTTCTTATCTTTCCACCTAATCTTAATAAACCTTCGAAAATTCAAAAAAAAAATCTATAAACTCCTTATCTCTCCACTAACTTTAGAAATAATAAAAAATCAAAATATTAGATTGTAAAACCCTAATTTACCTCCATAAAAGGTGTGGCTTCCTATGGCATCTTGGGCATTGCAAATTCAAAATCATTTCTCTATCCCTTCTTGCCTCAAGCATGTGAAATTTTATTGTTGTTCATTCCTTGCATGGACAATTATTTGTAACCTATCTCAAAAAATGCTTCATTTTACCAATTTGCCTTCCTCCTTTCCATGTGGCTTTTTGGCAGAGTGTATGGTTTAGTTGGCGCTTCAACATTCCATTCCATGAACCATTTCATATTTTGGGTGCTCTAATAATTTCAAATCCTTGGCACTCAAACTATGGTGATTCCTTTGCTCGATTTCCTCTTAAGGTGGTGCTTCACTTACTGAAGCCTTTGTCACTTAATTTCCCTTTTTAGTGCTTCACTCACTGATGCTTGAGTATTTGAGTTGCTTCTACTATGAGGTAAGCTTAGCTCTAGTTTTCTATACCCTCAGTTATTCAATTTTTACATAGATTCATGTAGCTCTTGTTGCCTTAATGCTTTCATATGCAGTCTTGAAAATGTTCTTTGTTGAGAAGATTATACTTTATTTGATGCTTTGAATTGATCGGGTTCCAACATGAATCAGCTCTCAAATGATGCTTAAAAAATAATTATTACTCAACCTCTGATAAAACTTTCGATTTCCAATAGCCCTTTGAACCTCTAATGTCAGTTTTAACTTTGGATGGCGCTTTGATTACATGATATTTCACCTAGCAATATCTCTATGTAGTCAAAAAATATTCTACTAGGATTATTCTCCTTCTTCTTGAGCTTTCTTCCTTTGGGTCTTGAACCTTCAACTTGCTAGTATTTTTAGTTCTGCCTAGCCTCTAACTCATTGTTCTCTTCTTTTGATCTTAGGCTTCTTTTCTCAAGCCTGTTCTTGAATCTCCTTAATTTCTTTAATACAATCTTCCTTTGCCTTCTATGTTACCTCCAAACATGTTTTCTTCAAGCTACCCTGTTCTTGAATCTCCTTAATTTCTTTAATACAATCTTCCTTTGCCTTCTATGTTACCTCCAAACATGGTTTCTTCAAGCTGCCTTCATGCTTTCTTAGAGTCTCCTTGCTTGATATGAATAGTGTTATTGTAAAGCTCTTTAACTATAACACTACTATAGTGTTTCTTAGCTTATAGAAGATGTGATGAATGTTGCCCTACATTCTCTAAAACTTGTTGCCCTGTGTCCTTTAAAATTTTGGCAAGATGCTTACCTTGCAAAACCAATCTTACTTGTTGTTCTTCTTTGCTTCTATCTTCTTCGTGACTGAATATGATACCTTCAACTTTATCCTCAAAATTTTGTTATCCTTTAACTCGGATTGTCCTCAAGACTTCTTGCTATCTTGAAGTCTTCTATGACTTTCAAATTTTGGCAAGATACTTACCTTCTATGTAATGATCTGCCTTGTTTGAAATTTGTAGTTCTTGCAAGTGTTTTTGGTTTTTTGATATATTCTGATTTTTTTTGTAGTTTTTTTCAAAATATGGAAAGAAAATTGCAAGTACAGAAAACTAAACAAACGGCCAACTTGAACAAATCATAACTTTCACAATACTAATCGAAATCACTTGAAATTCGGAAACTAGATAGTATTTATATTCATCTTCAAACCCTTTTAAGGAAATAATGAAAGAACAAAGTACCAGGCTACAATAAATTTCTGAAATCAGAACTCTGGGCTGCTGGTACAGGTGGTACAGATGGTACAATGCCTCACGTTTTTGTTTGCAACTTCCAATGTAAGGGTTTCTCCACCAAATGGATCTCATAGAGGGGTCACTCAGACCTGGGCGCCATTATAAAATGCAAGAGTGGCACCAAAAAGCAAGAGAAATAAATACCAAAGCTCACGCTAGCATGGAGTATGTACGACAGTCCTGGGAGAGAGGTACGGCCTCAGTAAATGCTTGTCAACTCTTCAAATCCTACCAACAATGGCTCCGTTCTGATCTTCAAACCCCCAAAACTGCATAACGTCCCACTATCACTCAAACCCTTGTGTCAATATGTATTGAAACCGCTGCAATAATGTGCTGGAATAGTTCGAACTTCACAAAATCAGGCACAACAACTATAACTCTCATAAAATACCACCAACTGTAGTCCCAATCCCTTCGAAACCTCTGAAATCTATCACCAATGCAATATCAACGCATCCTCTAAAGCAAGAATGCCCAAAACCATTCTGAGAGTATCTCTCAACTCCGAAAATGGTGTTCTTGAGGGTGGTTTTCGTCACCAACAAGCTTCAAAAACCCTGCAAGTGTTATTTGCAAGTGCTCTCCAGATTTCTCCCCAAAAACATATGCCAAAAAGATCCTCAAGAATGACCCCCAAACCTCTATTTATTCTTTCCTCCAAGCCAACGTTGAGTTTCTAGATGCTTCTATAGAGGAAATAAACATTAAATTCTCACCTTTTACTTTTAATCTTTAAATTTGCATCCTCCAAGGGATCGACCACCCTTTCTAGGCCCGTTAAACATTACTTTATGAAATTATCTTTCCATCAAGTGGTTATAAGACCACTTTATGCATATAATATTAAATTATAACATTAACTATGTAATATTAATTTAATATCACATAATTAAACTGTTCATATTAAAATTTTGGCCTTCCACCTGTCATCCCGACAAACTGAACATAGAAACGGATACCCTTTTTGTCGTAGATCAACATCCCACTGTCCGCTTCCATGAAACCCCATCTTCACCGACTTACTAAAAATAGTAAGTCCCTTCCAAAACTGTCCGAAATGGTCTGGAAAGGAAACTCGAAACATTTGCACATACTGGAACATCATACTGACATCAACTGGGCTCCCAACCCACTGATTCCTGCCTACGGGAACCCTAGAGTAGGCAAGTTCACACTCTCCCTCGATACTGACTAGGATGGGGCCATTACAGTCCTCCCTCCCCAAGATTGCTTGTCCTCAAGCAATCGGAGTGCTGGATGCTGTAGAATTTGCTCGTCCTCCCAAGTAGCATCCTCAACCGGCAAATCCTTCCACTTAATCAAATACTCCTTAATCGTTCGTCTCTTGAGAGTACGCTCCCTGCTGTCAATTATAGCCTCTGGTATTAGAATCAACTTACCCTCATCATCCAATGGTGGTAGTACTATAGGAGTAACATTATGTACTAATGCCTTTTTAAGGTGTGATACATGGAACACACTGTGAACCCTGCTATCTGTCGGTAAGTCAAGCTCATAAGCCACTGCTCCCACTCTCCGAGTGATCCTGAATGGTCCATAAAATCTCGGCTTGAGCTTTTCAGCTCCACTTTTCTTGAGTGAAGACTGCCTGTAGGGCTGCAGTCTTAAGTAAACTAAGTCTCCCACCTCAAAACTGCGCTCTGTACGCTGCTGATCTGCATATAATTTCTGCTGATTTTGTGCCTGCTGGATGTTTTCCTTCAATGCCCTCAGTATATCCTGACTATCCTGCAACATCTCCTTTGCCTTAGGCACCCTGCAATCCTGAACCAACAAATCAACAAACCCGGAAGACTCATATCCGTAAAGAGCCATGAACGGTGACATCTTGATGGACATATGATAAGTGGTATTATAGCAATACTCACTTAGGTGCAACCAGCGGATCCAGGCTCTCTGCTGTCCTGCCACATAATTTTTGAGATAACCCTCCACCCATTTGTTCACTATCTCCGTCTGTCCATTCGTTTGTGGGTGGTAGTCGGTACTGGGAGTGAGCTCGGTCCCACTCAATCGAAATAGCTCCCGCCAAAAATGGCTCATGAATCTGCTATCTCTGTCACTGACTATGTTCCGTGGCAGCCCATGCAATCTGAAAACCTCACGGAAAAACAAATCAGCAACCTGTACAGCTGAGTAAGTAGCTGAGATGGCAAAGAAATGTGCGTATTTTGTCAATCTGTCAACCACCACATAGATGCAATCTTTCCCTTGCACCTTCGGCAACCCTGTGATGAAATCCATAGATATACTCTCCCATTTGCTCTCTGGTATAGGCAGGGGCTGCAATAAGCCAACTGGAAGTGTATGTTCATCTTTGTTCTGCTGGCAGGTAGTACACTCCCTAACATGTTTAAGGACTTCATCCTTAAGCCCTTTCCAAGTGAATCTCTCTCTCACCTGCTTGTAGGTCTTATAGAACCCTGGGTGACCAGCCAATGGTGAGTCATGTAAAGCTCTCAATACAGTATGCTTAAACTGAGAGTTGGGTACCAAAAATATCCTGTCCTTGTAGACGATCATCCCATTAACTATTGTATACTTGTCATCTCTCCCGGTACCATCAATAATACTAGAGGCCCAATCATCTTTTGCATACTCATCTAGAATGTGCTCCTTCCAATCATCTGAAACAACTCCTACTGCACACAAATGGGGTCTCCTGGATAAAGCATCGGCAACAATATTCTTTTTGCCCTTAACATATACAATATCAAAATCGTAAGCCTGTAATTTGCTCACCCATTTCTGTTGCCGCTCATTTAGGTCCTTCTGATTCATGAAGTACCTCAAACTGTTGTGGTCGGTCTTAACAATGAATCTGCCTCCCACAAGATATTGTTTGAATTTGGCCAATGCATGCATTATGGCCAACATCTCCTTATCGTACACAGAATAAGATCTCTCTGCATCTCTTAACTTTCTGCTCTCAAATGCGATAGGATGCTTATCCTGCATCAAGATCGCTCCGATGCCCTCCCCGAGGCATCACACTCTAGCTCAAAAGGTCTAGTGAAATCTGGTATAGCAAGAACCGGACAAGTACACATCACCTGTTTGAATCGTCAAAACATCCCCGTGCCGCATCCCGTCCAACCGAAGGCTCCCTTTTTCGTCAAGTCGGTCAGTGGTGCTGCTATCTGCGAAAAACCCTTGACGAACCTCCTGTAGAACCCACAAAGACCAAAGAAACCTTTCAATTGTGTAAGATTGGTAGGAGGTGGCCAATCCATGATTGCTTTAACCTTCTCTCGGATCCATTTTAACTCCCTCTCGCACCGATGATATGACCCGGATAGAGAAGCTCCGTCAATCCAAAATCACACTTGGATTCCTTGGCGTACAGTGACTCCTGCTCAAGGATACCAAGAACCACATCCAAATGCCGCAGATGGTCCTCCCATGTCCTCGCTATAAACCAAGATGTCATCAAAGAATATTAACACAAATTTCCCCGAGCTGCCCTCTCGAACACCCGGTTCATGCATGACCGAAAAGTAGTTGGAGCGTTTGTCAAACCAAAAGGCATTACAAGAAACTCAAAATGCCCATAGTGACATCTCGAATGCTGTTTTTTCTATGTCACTCTCCCTCATGCGAATCTGGTGATAGCCTCGACCTCAGGGTCTATCTTGGAAAAATACCGTGCCCCATGCAATTCATCAATCAACTCGTCGATCCTGGGTATGGGGTATTTGTTTTTAATTGTCTTTTTATTTAGAGCCCGGTAATCCACACACATCCGCATTGTCCCATCTTTCTTTTTCACTAGGACCACTGAAGATGCAAAGGGACTTTTGCTAGGCCTGATGTGTCCCATCTCCAAAAGCTCCTTAATTGTTTTTTCAATTTCATCCTTGAACCTCTTAGGATGACGGTAGGGAGTGGTGATAACTGGTTTGGCTCCCTCCTCCAACTCTATCACATGCTCAAATCCCCTCTCAAGAGGTCTCCCAGGAGGTATGCTATCAAATACCTTGCTGTGTTTACTCATCAAGCACTCGTGATATCCTGGATGATAAGTCTTCTCCCCGAGGCTCAACCCGCTGTAGGCATAATGAGGCATTCTTCTGCCCAATCAACTTGATCATGTCGAAATAACCTCTCCATCCTTTTAAGTGACACCACTCTAGGCCCACCATCAGATATACCTCGGAGTACTATTTTTTTGCCCCCTTTTTCGAACTTCATCTCCATACTGTTCAAGTTCATAGTAAACTCACCCAATGTGCTCATCCAGTGTATGCCAAGTATTGCATCGGTGCCCCCAATATTAACAACATAAAAATCATCCACCAAATCATACTCTCCCAACCTCATACATAACTTAGGTATTCTACGAGTGCAAGAAAGTGTGTTACCATCTGCTACCATTACCTTAAAACCCTCAAACTCTTCTGTCTGCAATCCCCTCTTTGCAACAAGTCTCTCATCCACAAAATTATGTGTGGCACCCGTATCAATCAATGTGACAATACGCTGCCCATTCAACACTCCACGCACCTTGAATGATCCTGCTTTCTGAAAACTACATAGTTGGGCCAATGTTTCACTCTTTTCCTGGGATTTCTCACCTTCTTCTTCGCTGTCCGGACTGCTGCTACTAGAATCACTCTGCTGATCTGAACTCTCGGAACCTGATTCTTCAGCTGTAAGATACTCTAATTGCTTGGCCCTTGCCTTTTCTGAACATTTATGCGAAGGTGTCCAAGGTTCCTTGCATTTAAAACATAAATTCTTCTTCCTGAGCTCATTAGTACTATCACTGATCTCTCTTTTTGAGCTATCCCTTTGCTGTTCTGAACCTTTGTGAAAATGTTTTTTGTCCTTGAACTTTTTATAATCACCCTTGGAATGAAACTTACTCTTCGAAGTGGAAGACTCCATGTCTTTAGCCTTCCGTATGGCCTCCTGTAGGTTTGGTGGGTTAAGGGCTTTAATCCATCCCCTCAAAGGATCAGCTAAGCCATCCATGAAAAGTACTATCAACCTCCTTTCTGAAATATCAGTCACTAGCACTGAAAGCCTCTGGAAATCTGCAATGTAACTATCCACCGAACCCCACTGCTTAAGCTGTGCTAACTCCTTAAAATGGAGTTCCGGATCCTTCATATCAAACCTGTCAATGAGCCTCTCAATAAACTCTGTATATGACGTGATTTGACCATGGCCCATAGTGTGCATCCCGTGATACCACCATTCGTGTGCTAATCCATCTAGGTGTAAAGCTGAGAATTTGATAGCTTCCACCTCCGGCATTGGGTTAAGTTGGAAATAAGTATCCAACTTCTGGACCCATGCTCTCGCTGTACTCTTACCCGAGCCATCATAGTACGGAATGGAAAGTTTGCCAACTCTCCTCTGAAGCTCATGGTTATGTTGTCTTTGTCTCTCGAGGTCTATTCTTGTGCCCTCCAAGTGAGCATAATCTCTAAAAGACCACTCTGTCCTGAACTCAATACTAGCATGCTCCCAGCCATGTAAAATCTGCTCCCTGGAAATCCCGTTGAGATACCTCTCGCCTCAGTGCTGTGCCTCAACTCTGGGTGGTGGAAATGTGGGAATAAGGGGTCTACTACGCGCTGCCCTAGCTCTATAGTTTTGGTCTCCACCTTGGTTTACTGAACCATCACCATTCCCATTGTTCCGATGGTTGTGCCCATTTTGTCCATTATTATTTTGGTTGTTTCCATCGTTCATCATCTGCATCTGTTGTGTCATTAGAGCTAGAAGTTGAGCCATGTTCTGCTGGATATCACATTGACCCCTTTGTAATATGTTCATCATTTCTCTGTCGGTAGGCTCTCTTTCTCCTCTATTTTCCCTGTTATCTCTGTTATCACCCATATCCTCTTCCTCTTTGGATTCAAAGAGAACCGAATGGTGTTTTCTCCGCCCCGTATGTAATATACTGCCTATCTTCTGGAGTCATAAACCACAGGATGGCAGGAAGAGTTGCGCTCTGATACCACTGTAATGATCTGCCTTGTTTGAAATTTGTAGTTCTTGCAAGTGTTTTTGGTTTTTTGATATATTCTGATTTTTTTGTAGTTTTTTTTCAAAATATGGAAAGAAAATTGCAAGTACAGAAAACTAAACAAACGGCCAACTTGAACAAATCATAACTTTCACAATACTAATCGAAATCACTTGAAATTCGGAAACTAGATAGTATTTATATTCATCTTCAAACCCTTTTAAGGAAATAATGAAAGAACAAAGTACCAGGCTACAATAAATTTCTGAAATCAGAACTCTGGGCTGCTGGTACAGGTGGTACAGATGGTACAATGCCTCACGTTTTTGTTTGCAACTTCCAATGTAAGGGTTTCTCCACCAAATGGATCTCATAGAGGGGTCACTCAGACCTGGGCGCCATTATAAAATGCAAGAGTGGCACCAAAAAGCAAGAGAAATAAATACCAAAGCTCACGCTAGCATGGAGTATGTACGACAGTCCTGGGAGAGAGGTACGGCCTCAGTAAATGCTTGTCAACTCTTCAAATCCTACCAACAATGGCTCCGTTCTGATCTTCAAACCCCCAAAACTGCATAACGTCCCACTATCACTCAAACCCTTGTGTCAATATGTATTGAAACCGCTGCAATAATGTGCTGGAATAGTTCAAACTTCACAAAATCAGGCACAACAACTATAACTCTCATAAAATACCACCAACCGTAGTCCCAATCCCTTCGAAACCTCTGAAATCTATCACCAATGCAATATCAACGCATCCTCTAAAGCAAGAATGCCCAAAACCATTCTGAGAGTGTCTCTCAACTCCGAAAATGGTGTTCTTGAGGGTGGTTTTCGTCACCAACAAGCTTCAAAAACCCTGCAAGTGCTATTTGCAAGTGCTCTCCACATTTCTCCCCAAAAACATATGCCAAAAAGATCCTCAAGAATGACCCCCAAACCTCTATTTATTCTTTCCTCCAAGCCAACGTTGAGTTTCTAGATGCTTCTATAGAGGAAATAAACATTAAATTCTCACCTTTTACTTTTAATCTTTAAATTTGCATCCTCCAAGGGATCGACCACCCTTTCTAGGCCCGTTAAACATTACTTTATGAAATTATCTTTCCATCAAGTGGTTATAAGACCACTTTATGCATATAATATTAAATTATAACATTAACTATGTAATATTAATTTAATATCACATAATTAAACTGTTCATATTAAAATTTTGGCCTTCCACCTGTCATCCCGACAAACTGAACATAGAAACGGATACCCTTTTTGCCGTAGATCAACATCCCACTGTCCGCTTCCATGAAACCCCATCTTCACCGACTTACTAAAAATAGTAAGTCCCTTCCAAAACTGTCCAGTAATGGCCTGGAAAGGAAACTCGAAACATCTCGCACATACTGGAACATCATACTGACATCAACTGGGATCCCAACCCACTGATTCCTTCCTACGGGAACCCTAGAGTAGGCAAGTTCACACTCTCCCTCGATACTGACTAGGATGGGGCCATTACATTCTAAAACATTATCTTTAGTATTTTTAGCAAGTGACTGTGCGAGGGTTTCATCTGGGTTAAGTGCAAGAAGCTTCAGAGATTGGTTTTCGGGGCCTTCAAGCCCTAGTGGCCAATATTTTTGTGGTTTTTGCTCAATATTTAAGTAGGATACGTTGCAGGGGATCCAAGATGGGTTAGAAATTTATCTTTCAATAGGTCTTCATCCTATGAAGTGTTGGACATTTTGAGTCAAAGTTGTCATTGATGTCAAGGAACAAAGTTGTCATTGATGTCAAGGAATAAGCTACCGTTGATGTAAAAAGGTCAAAAGGAACGATGCAAAGGTTCATGGCACAAGAGCTTCATAATATTTTTAATATTATGTGGAAGCATAAGTAGGAGGGTTTTTATTAAAACCATGGATGAGCAAAATAAAAGGTTTTTCATAAAAGCCCAAGGAAGTTTTAATATTTATTTTTTAAAATATTTAAATTCAGATTGAATTTAAATTTTATAAATAAATATTATTTATACAAAGTGGTAAAATCAAGTAAGGATTTAATAAAGCCAAAAGGATTTAAAAGTTGATTTATAATATTTAAATTCTAAAGAATTTAAATAATTTATAAAATAATTATTCAAATTTCGAAGGTGCCGATGTTCAATTTTAAAGGAGATAATTGGTATATAAACTATATGTCTTCGTGGTATTTAAATCATCCTTTGTTCAAACAAATAAAAGATGCAAGGGTTGTGTTGTGAGAATTTGTGCGAAGAAGAAGACAAGTTTCTTGTCTTAAGCGCCAAAAAAAAGGGATAAAGTTATCGAACGCTAAAATTCAATAACCAACTCGACAGTGTGGCCTAGTGGCAAGTGTTCACGAGTTAAGGCACTTGGGTGCAGATTGGTCCACTTTTGATTCATGGCAAGAGCGTTTTGGTAGTGTTAAGGTTGAAGCATCGAGGAAGGACGCATATTTTTATTTTTGATTGGGCACCAGCAAAGAGGATATAGAGCACGTGGTGCTCTTTGGTTTTCAAATGAGCGCCTAGCACTCGTGACAGCCGAGGCCACGACTAGGACGCATGAGAAGGATGCGTCGAGGGTTCGAGTCTTACCTAGGCAAAGGTAATGAATTTTGCATTAATTTTAATTGCCTAAGGTGTAAACATAAGGTTTAGGAAGCTATAAGGGGTTATGAAAAGGTGCTTATTTTAATTACTAAATTTTTACTAAATGAAGGTATAAGGTGTTAAACTTTATTTTAAAAAAAAATGTGATATTTTTTATTTATCAAAAGGTGAATTGAAGAGTGACAAAATTTGAGAGGACTTCTTATTTGAAGGTGACATTGTTGACATTATTTTTAGTGGTAAATATTATTTTTAATTGGGATATCATAAGGTGTAAATGGTCAATTGATTTTTGTATATGTTGATGGATGCCTTCTTCAAGATGGAGTAATAAGGTGTATGTATGTTTTGATATTTGCATTGTAATCTTGAGAGATTGTTTTATCATCTTCTAGCCTTCCTTTGAGCTTGGAAAAGAAGTGATTGTGGTTGTGGCAAATGTTTGAGGTTCCTTCATCAACAAGAAAAAGGTATGAGCACATTCTTCCTTGGTTGATTTGATTGGTTGGTTTTCTGGAAAATAAGTTTGGAGTGAAAAGGACTTGACTAAGTTTCCTTATTGAGTGTGTTGAGTTAATGCTTCAAGGTTTTCTAGGAATAAAGAGTTGTTGTTAAAACTTTGTTTTATAAGCATTGTTGTTGAAGCAATTGGTTGAGTGAAGAACTTGAACTAGGGTTTAAAAATAACATGAGTATCATTGTTATGTGAAGATTATATTATAAGCATTGTTGTTACAGTGAGTTGTTGAGTGAAGAACTTGAACTAGGGTTTGAAAAGAACATGAGTATCATTGTTATGTGAAATTGGTTGATAAGCATTGTTGAAAACATTTTGAGTGAAGGTTCATATGCTTGGACTAGGGTTTGTAAGCAAGGATTGTTTTACTAAGTGATTAGTTGAGTAGATTTGGTTGAAGCCTAGTCAAGTGAATGTGTGAAGCGATTTTTCAAGTTCCATAAAACAAACTATTCTATATTCAGAATTGATTTGAGAAAGTGATTGAGTATTGAGTTGAATTTTAAGCATATTGAGTCTCTAACACTTATTTGTATGTTTTTGAAAGAGTGATTTAAAGTGATTGAGTATTGAGGTGAATGTGAAGCATATTGAGTCTCTAAAAATTCTTTGTATGTTTCTAAAAGAGTGATTAAGCATTGTGATGAGTATAGAGCATATTGAGTCTCTAAAAATTCTCTTTATGTTTCTATGAGATTGGACAAGTTCTAGAGTGGACTTGTTGAGCATATTTGAGATAATTCTTTGAGAAGACTTGTGGACAGATTTGGGTAAGCTTTTGTGGAAGCTTACAATACATATTGAGATCAGATTTGGATAAGTTCTTGTAAGAACTTATTGAGCAGATTGGACAAGTTATAGGGAGGACTTGAGGATAGATTGGTGTAAGCTTTTGTGGAAGCTTACAAAGCAAATTTGAGACAAGTGTTTGAGAAGACTTGAGAGCAGAGTTGATTCATTAATTTGTTCAAACCTTGAGTTAAGGTTTGGGGCAGATCCAGCAGAGTTAATTTGAGATTTAGTCAAGATTTGAGTTCAGGATTGAGGACAGATATTGAGGATAAATTTGTACTAGATCGAAGGACTGTGTTTAGTATAGATTCAAGGACAAAGTTTGGTGCAAATTTGAGGATAGGTTTGTGCCAAACCTAAGATAGATATTGAGGATAAATTTGTGCTAGATCGAAGGACTGTGTTTAGTACAGATTTGAGACAGATATTTGGAGGTGATAAATTTGAGGATAAAGATCTCCAGTTAGGGTAAGGAGGACAGGCGTCTTATGTGGGTAGAGTTCCATTTGCTAAGGGTAGTGGAGGCAGAGGTCTTCTATAGGATCACCAGCCAGAGTAGAGTTAGGAGATTGGTGTCTCCTATGGATAGAGATCCACTAACTTGATCAAGGGGATTGGTGTATCCTTTTGACATAGGTCCATAAACATTGTAATATGGAAATGATTCCCAAGATATTGATTGAGAAAGTTTTAGTAAAATATTTTCTTCGTGGAATAGCCCACATTGGGTGAACCACGTAAATTTGGTGTCTCTATTTTATGTGGTGATTTGTACATTGCTTTGATTATTGCTATTGATATTGTTATCTTTACATTACATAATATTGATTGGGAAAGAAAAGTAAAAAGTGGTCTTATACTGTTCACCCCTCCCTCTCAGTATAAGTTTGTGTTCTTCAATTGGTATTAGAGTGGGTTCCTTTGAAAGAGTTTAACAACTTTAAGGAAAAGCTTACAAGAACACAATGTATTCTAAGAATGGATCATTAGATAATTCAACACCAGTATTTGATGGAAGTGATTATATATATTAGAGTATGAGAATAAATATTTACCTGATGACACTTGGAAATGAGATTTGGGAAGTAGTTGAAAATGGATATGACCCCTCAGTTGATCCATTTACAGATAAGGAAGGTAAGCTACTACAACATTACAATTCAAAATAAATGAATGCAATATTGAGAGGTTAGCATAGAATAGAGTCCATAAAATTTATGCATTGTCAAGACGCAAAAGGAATGTAGGATAAGTTGCAAAATATATATGAAGAAGATAAAGGTGTCAAGAAAGCAAAGATACAAAACCTCAAAGGATAATTTGAAGAGTTAAGAATGAAGGATGAGAAAAATTTTAATACTTATCTACTTCGAATCGATGAGGTTGTTAATTATATGCAAGGACTTGGACTTAAGGTTTAAGAATTAGATGTTTGTGATAAGGTCTTAAGATCTCTTCCCAAAAGATTTAGTGAAAATATTTATGCTATAGAATAATCAAAGTATGATGATTCTTTGACAAGAGATATTTTGTTTGGTATTCTTACAGCTTTTGAGTTGATAACAAAAGAACCTAATCCTCAGAAGGAAGCAGCCTTCAAAGCAATCAAGAAGACAAAGGGTAAGAAGTCAAAATCAAGAAATGATTCATCCAGTGATGAAGAAGTTAATTATGGCAAAAGAAATAAGGATTCAAGAAGATCTAGAGATGCAAAATCTATTAGATGTTTCAATTGTGGAAAGTATGGTTATTATGTAACTATTTGTTAAGAAGCTAAGAATAACAATATGAAAGAAAAATAGGATCACAAAAATAGGAAATCATAAAGATACATGTATCAAAAGAAAATAAAGGATGGACAAAGCAGAAAAGGAAAGAAGTTCTTTCAAATGCAAAAGAGGAGCTACTATGCAAACAAGGCAAGTAAGTACTCAAGTGATAGTGATAACAATTTTCAGATAATGATAAAGATGAAGTCATATTTATGATTGAAGAAAAAAATGTCAAGAAAAGGTCACCTATAATTCTCAAGTATTTTAAATGTGATAACTTTGGACATCTTGAAGATAGTTGTATAAGAAATGGTTTCAGTTTTAGTGATGATGAATATGAAGATACACTTGAAGGACCAGAAGAGAATATTCTAATGGCCCTAGAGAAAGAAGAAAGTGATCATATAGAAGACAAGTCAAAATAAATTGAAGATGTGGATAAAGGCAAACAAATAGAGGAAGAATCAGATAAAGAATGATATGATCTCAAGGGAGAACTTATTTATTCTCTTGACACAATAAATAAGGTAAGAAAACAAAACTCTAAACTTGAGTTTTAGTTTTAAGAATGTGATAAAGAGAGAAAAATGCTTATAGAGGATCTAGACAAATCAAAGGCTAAGATAAAGAAGTTAAAGGATAAGTTAGAAGCAAAAGTCTTAGAATGTGAAAGGCTAGAAAAAGAGGTAGCTTCATTAAATATGGAAGTCAAAAACTCCAAAGTCAAGCTACAAGGGTTCAAAAATAGTTCAAATAACTTAGATAAGTTCATCAAGATACAAAAGCCTATATCAAGCAAGATAGGTATTGAATTTGAATAGGCTCAAAAAAAACAATAAGAGAATTCAATCTCAAGTTCTGAAGGAGAAGAAACTTTAGAAGAAGACAATGTAAGAGAAAGTGAGACATTTGAGGATGAGTTGGACAATAGAAAGTTCAACAAGGATAAGAATAATGCACAAAGAAGAAATATATGGAACAACAATCATAATAGGTCAAGAGAGACTAAGATACCAATGAGGTCAAGACAAGAAAACTTCAATGGAATATGTTTTTCTTGTCACAGGTTTGGGCACATGGTTTCACAATGTAGGACACATGAAAGATAGGAATATGGAAACAGACAGCTTTTCCATGGGTATTGATACTCATGTACTCAGTTTGGTCACAAGGTAATGAATTGCAGGGTTCATGACAGAAAAGGATGTCTTCACTAGGAGAAATCCTAAGACATTTGCACCTTCAATAAAAAATAACATTAGGTGTTATAAGTGCAATAATGATGGTCACACATCAAAGTGGTGTAGAGTAGACATTTCAGAATTAAGTATGAATAGGAACAAGAACAGGAAAAGGGATATGGATATGAATAGGAACATGAACATGGATATGAACATGAACAAGAATAGGAATAGGAACAAGAACAAGAATATGGACATAAACAGAAACATGGACATGAAAAGGAACAGTCAAAGGAATCATAAAGATCAGATAAGAAGAAAAGAGGATAAAAGTAAACACCAGTACTTGTTGGGAGTAGAAATACTTCCACCCTAGAATTAACCACCTCAAGAAGAGGTGGGGGAGGGGTTAAGCTAAGAGAATCATTCTTAGCCCCGAGCCCCAAAGGTGACCCTTTGCCATTGATGTCAAAGAGGGAGAGATTTGGTATTTGAGTAAAGAGGAGAGATTTGAAAATAGCATTGATCCAGGGGGAGCAAAACAAAGAAAAGATTAATTTTATGGTAAATAGAATTTGGGTTACCATCAATGACAAAGGGAGAGATTATTGGATTTTTTGAGTCAAATTTGTCATTGATGTCAAGGAACGAAGTTATCGTTTATGTCAAGGAATAAGCTATCGTTTATGTAAAAAGGTCAAAAGGAACAATGCAAAGGTTAATGGTAAAAGAGCTTCATAATATTTTTAATATTATGTGGAAGCATAAGTAGGAGGGTTTTTATTAAAACCATGGATGAGCAAAATAAAAGGTTTTTCATAAAAGCCCAAGGAAGTTTTAATATTTATTTTTTAAAATATTTAAATTCAAATTGAATTAAAATTTTATAAATAAATATTATTTATACAAAGTGGTAAAATCAAAGAAGGCTTTAATAAAGCCAAAAGGATTTAAAAGTTAATTTATAATATTCTAAAGAATTTAAATAATTTATAAATTAACTATTCAAATTTCAAAGGTGTTGACGTTCAAGTTTAAAGGAGGTAATTGGTATATAAACTATATGCCTTAGTGGCATTTAAATCATCCTCTGTTTGAACAAATAAAAGAGGCAAGTGTTGTGTTGTGAGAATTCGTGCGAAGAAGAAGATAAGTTTCTTGTCTTAAGCGCCAGTGAAAAAGGGATAAAGTTGTCGAGGGCCAAAATTCAATAACCAACTAGGCAGCGTGGCCTAGTGGCAAGTGGTCACGAGTTAAGGCACTTGGGTGTAGAGTGGTCCGTGTTCTATTCACGGCAAGAGCATTTTGGCAGTATTAAGGTTGAAGTGTCGAGGAAGGATGCGTGTTTTTAATTTTGATTGGGCACCAATGAAGAGGATATAGAGCACGAGGAGGAGGCATCAAGGGTTCGAGTCTCACCTAGGCGAAGGTAATGAATTTTGCATTAATTTTAATTACCTAAGGTGTAAACATAAGGTTTATGGAGCTATAAGGGGTTATGAAAAGGTGCTTATTTTAATTATTAATTTTTGACTAAATGACAGTATAAAGTGTTAAAATTTATTTTAAATAAAGTTATTGTGATATTTTTTATTTATCAAAAGGTGAATTGAAGAGTGACAAAATTTGAGAGGAATTCTTATTTGAAGGTGACATTATCGACATTATTTTTAGTGGTAAATATTATTTTTAATTGGGAGATCATAAGGTGTAAATGGTCAATTGATTTTTGTATATGTTGATGGATGCCTTCTTCAAGATGGAGTAATAAGGTGTATGTATGTTTTGATATTTGCATTGTAATCTTGAGAGAGAGTTTTATCATCTTCTAACCTTCCTTTGATCTTGGCTAAGAAGTGTTTGTGGTTGTGGAATATGTTTGAGGTTCCTTCATCAACAAGAAAAAGGTATGAGCACATTCTTCCTTAGTTGATTTTATTGGTTGGTTTTCTAGAAAATAAGTTTGGAGTGAAAAGGACTTGATTAGGGTTTCCTTAGTGAGTGTGTTGAGTTAATGCTTCAAGGTTTTCCAGGAATAAAGAGTTGTTGTTAAAACCTTGTTTTATAAGCATTTTTGTTGAAGCCATTGGTTGAGTGAAGAACTTGAACTAGGGTTTAAAAAGAACATGAGTATCATTGTTATGTGAAGATTGTCTTATCAGCGTTGTTATCAAATTGAGTTGTTGAGTTAAGAACTTGAACTAGGGTTTGAAAAGAACATGAGTATCATTGTTATGTGAAATTGGTTGATAAGCATTGTTGGAAACATTTTGAGTGAAGGTTCATATGCTTGGACTAGGGTTTGTAAGCAAGGATTATTTCATTTAATGATTGGTTGAGTAGAGTTGGTTGAAGCCTAGTCAAGTGAATGTGTGAAGTGATTTTTCAAGTTCCATTAAAAAACTATTCTATATTCTGAATTCATTTGAAAAATTGATTGAGTATTGAGTTGAATTTAAAGCATATTGAGTCTCTAACAATTCTTTGTATTTTTTTGAAAGAGTGATTGAAAGTGATTGAGTATTGAGGTGAATGTGAAGCATATTGAGTCTCTAACAATTCTCTGTATGTTTCTAAAAGAGTGATTAAGCATTGTGATGAGTATAAAGTATATTGAGTCTCTAAAAAATCTATTTATGTTTCTATGAGATTGGACAAGTTCTAGTGTGGACTTGTTGAGCAGATTTAAGGCAAGTCTTTGAGAAGACTTGTGGACAAATTTGGGTAAGCTTTTGTGGAAGCTTACAATACATATTGAGAGTAGATTTGGATAAGTTCTTGTGAGAACTTATTGAGTAGATTGGACAAGTTCTAGAGATGACTTGAGGACATATTGGTGTAAGCTTTTGTGGAAGCTTACAAAGCATATTTGATACAAGTCTTTGAGAAGACTTGAGAGTAGATTTGATTGATTGATTTGTTCAAACATTGAGTTAAGGTTTGGGTTAGATCTGGTAGAGTTGATTTGAGATTGAGTCAAGCTTTGAGTTAAGGCTTGAGGATAGATATTTGGGATTGATTTGTGCTATACCAAAGGATTGTGTTTAGTATAGATTCAAGGATAGAGTTTTGTGCAGATTTGAGGACAATTTTGTGCCAGACCTAAGACAAATATTGAGGATAGATTTGTGCTAGACTGAATTACTGTGTTTAGTACATATTTGAGATAGATCTTTGGAGGTGATAGAGTTGAGGACAGATATCTCCAACCACATCAGGGATAACATGTGTCTTTTGTGGGTAGAGTTCCATTTGCTAAGGGTAGTGGAGGCAGAGGTCTTCTAGAGGATCACCAGCCAGAGTAGAGTTAGGATATTGGTGTCTCCTATGGATAGAGATACACTAACTTAATCAAGGGGATTGATGTCTCCTTTGGAAAGAGGTCCATAAACATTGTAATAGGTAAAGGATTCCCAAGATATTGATTGAAAGAGTTTTAATAAAATATTTTCTCCATGGAGTAGCCCACATTGGGTGAACCACGTAAATTTGATGTCTCTATTGTGTGTGGTGATTTGTGCATTACTTTTATTACTGCTATTGATATTGCTATATTTATATTGCATACTATTGATTGGAAAAGAAAAGTAAAAAGTGGTCTTATACTATTCACCCCTCCTCTCAATATAAGCTTGTGTTATTCAATTGGTATCAAAGTGGGTTCCTTCGAAAAATTTTAATAGCTTGAAAGAAAAGCTTTCAAGAACATAATGGATTCTAAGAATGGATCATGAGATAATTCAGCACCATTATTTGATGGAAGTTATTATATATATTGGAGTATGAGAATGAAGATTTACCTTATGAAACTTGGCAATGAGATTTGGGAAGCAGATGAAAATGGATATGATCCCTCAGTTGATCCACCTACAGATAAGGAAGGTAAGGTACTACAACATTACAATTCAAAATAAATACATGCAATTTTGAGAGGTTTGCATAGAACATAATCTATAAAAGTTATGCATTATCAAGACGTAAAAGGAATGTGGGATCATTTACAAAATATATATGAAGGAGATAAAGGTGTCAAGAAAACAAAGATACAAAACCTAAAAGGATAATTTGAAGAGTTAAGAATGAAAGATGAGAAAAATATTAGTACTTATCTACTTTGAATCGATGAGGTTGTTAATGCTATGCAAGGACTTGGACTTAAGGTTGAAGAATCGGATGTTTGTGATAAGGTCTTAAGATCTCTTCCCAAAATATTTAGTGAAAAGATTTCTTATATAGAAGAATCAAAGGATGGTGATTCTTTGACAAGAGATATGTTTAGTCGAGAATAAAAGAACCTAATCCTCAGAAGGAAGTAGCCTTCAAAGCAATCAAGCAGACAAAGGGTAAGAAGTTAGAATCAAGCAATGACTCATCCAGTGATGAATAAGCTAATTATGGCAAAAGGAAAAAGGATTCAATAATATCTAGAGATGCAAAATTTGTTAGATGTTTTAATTGTGGAAAGTATGGTTATTATGCAACTATTTGTACAGAAGCTAAGAATAACAATGATGAAGAAAAATAGGATCACAGAAATAGAGAATCATAAAGATACATGCATCAAAAGAAAATAAAGTATGGACAAACCAAATAAGGAAAGAAGTTCTTTCAAATGCAAAAGAGGAGCTACTATGCAGACAAGATAAGTAAGTACTCAAGTGATAGTGATAATAGTTTTTTAGATAATGATAAATATGAAGTCCTATTTATGATTGAAGCAAAAGCAGACAAGAAAAGGTCACCAATAATTCTCAAGTGTTTTAGATGTGTTAACTTTGGACATCTTGAAGATAGTTGTACAAGAAATGGTTTCAGCTTTAGTGATGATGAATATGAAGACACACTTGAAGGACCAGAAGATAATATTCTAATGGCCATAGAGAAAGAAGAAAATGATCCTATAGAAGACAAGTCAAAATAAAATGAAGATGTGGACAAAGGCAAACAAATAGTGTTAGAATCAGATAAATAAGGATATGATCTCAAGGGAGAACTTATTTATGCTCTTGAAATAGTAAAGAAGGTAAGAAAGCAAAACTCTAAAATTGATTTTCAGTTTCAAGAAAGTGATGAAGACAAAAAAATGCTTATAGAGGATCTAGACAAATCAAAGGCTAAGACAAATAAGTTCAAGGATAAGATAGAAGAAAAAGTCTTATAATTTGAAAGGCTAGAACAAGAGGTAGCTTCATTAAATATGAAAGTCAAAAAATCCAAAGTCAAGTTACAAGGGTTCAAAAATAGCTCAAAGAACCTAGATAAGTCTATCAATATACAAAAGCCTATATCAAGAAATATAGGTCTTGGATTTGAACAAAATCAAAAGAAATAAGAAGAGAAGTCAATCTCAAGTTCTGAAGGAGAAGAAACTTTAGAAGAAGACCAGTGTAAGATAACGTGAGACATTTGAGGGTGAGTTGGACAACAGAAAGTTCGACAAGGACAAGAATAATGCACAAATAAGAAATAGATGGAACAACAATCAAAATAGGTCAAGAGAGACTAAGAGACCAATGACGTCAAGACAAGAAAACTTCAATGAAAGATGTTTTTCTTGTCACAAGTTTGGGCACATGGCTTCATAATGCAGGACACATGAAAGACAGGAATATGGGTGATGTGTAGTCGTTATACACATCATTAATTCTCAATGAATTTGTCAATCCAGGGCAGTGTACAAGGCTATCTGTGGAAGAAGGGGTGAACAGGGTTATAACTTAGGTCAATCTAGAGCAACAGGTCTTATTGGTGAAACCGATTGTGTGGGGGATTTAGGACATTCCTATCTCTAAATTGCATAAATTAAACCTTAATCTAAGTTGCAGAAATGGAAACTAATCATTAACTGCAGAAATGAAATCCTAATTACAATTGCAGAATGAGACCTAATTATGTTGCAAAAATAATAGTTGTAGAATTAGAAGTCTGATTATAATTGCGGAAAGGAAATCTATTTACTTTTGCAGCAATGGAAACCTACTTATAGCATGGAAATGAAACCCTGTCAAGGCTCTGTAACAGAAGGTTGTCAATCTTCTGTGCAGGGGTTGACAACAAAACACAAAATGCAAGAAATTACAGAAAATAGTAAATTCTAGAAATGACGGTCTGCAATAAATTGAAAGCTTTGCTGAAAGTGGAGATTACAACCAAACCATTAATCACAAAACATAAAATAAGCTAAGATTGCAAATATCATTAGTTGTTTACAAAGGAATGAAATGACAAGTTCTACAACTCATTCTGCTGCAGCAAAATCAGAATAAAAACCTATTGTTAGTCCTCCTCCTAGGTCTGGAAGTGGCCAGCCTCCTTGTCCAGAAGAAGGTATGAGTCTCTCTCTCTCTAGATCTTACTCACACTCATTTACAAGCAATATGAAATAGAAATAGTACACTTTATTGATTCAAGAACATGATTACAATAATTCTATTGAAAACTTGTTACAGGACTCGTAATGATCACTTTTCCGATTATTGCCTATTTTCTCCTATATTTCTCTATCTTCTCTCGCTTTCTCTACTCTTCTACCTAGCTCAACCTGAACGGGAGCCATATTTATAGATGTCCTAAGATCTACTAACAAGCTGAGAATATCTCAAAAGATCTAATCCTATTATGCTGCAACAATTCCTGGTTTTATCCTAGAAGAAGATCAAACTTGATCTTTCCATAAATGGTGGCTTTGGTCGGCAAGGACGGCAAAGTCAGATGGGAGATATTTTCCCTTACCCTTTTCAATATTTATTTCCCTTTTTCCAACATCAAAAATCGGTCAACAAGTCAAAAAGCACATTCTGTTTTCATTTCGAAGATAAGTGGCTCATTTCGAAGATACTGCAATTCTCATTTCGAAGATCCGCTCATTCCGAAGACATTGTGTTTTCTCATTTCGAAGATATCTGTTCATTTCGAAGAGACTTCGGAATGAACAAATGTGTGCTCCTTAAATGATTTCCTCTGCATTTCTCATGTGGGTTATTTCTCAGGATCAGATTCCAATGGTCTTCATCTCTTTCCATATGTGAATTCCATGCCTTGCCATTCATTGGCAGCTGGCTGGAATTTACATGGGAAAAACCAATTTTTGCTGCACAGTAATAGTTTGCTTGCACTGTTGCCAGATTTAGGTAAAATAAATGCTTGAGACATATCAAAACATGATTAGTGAAATGTTGCTATCAACCTAAGCATATCTCATTTAGCAAGTCATAACAAAACAACATAAAACTTATGCAAAAAGTTGTAAAAATTAGAATATAGTATTTCAGATACATTTATCATGCAAATAGTTAATACACAGCATATTGAATTAACTTAACTAGCATATTAGATTAAACATAAGAGTTTATAGGCAATTTTAGTGTTCAAAACATGTTATGATTGAGGCATTTCCAGGCCTCATCATTTTCCCCCAACTTATATTGATGCATGTCCTCATGCATTCTGTTGGGCTATGGAATCACATATGTCCATGGTCAAATTCCATGACCTGTAGAACAACTTCTTGCCTATATAATATCCCCTGTTCTCCTGAAGGTTCTTGAGCCATTCTTCAAACTGTTCATCAGGTTGGGCATCTTCTTCAAAGTAGAATGGAACTAGAGTGATGATGGTTGGAGGCCTAAATATGAGACCTATCCAATTATGTTGCATGATTTCAATCAACTGTATTACTCCTTCTGCCCTTCTTCTGGACCATTCTAAGTTGATGGGGGAGATGGGTTCTCTTTTCCGTAAAGACATGGAAATTTCAGCCCATCTGTTTCTACGATCGATAATGCTTGGCACAAAATTGTCATTACAAAAATTTTGGAATCTGGTCACACAGTCCCTCAAGTTTGTCAAGTACATTCTCTTCACATCATCCCTGTTCATCATGGTGAAGTGTTGTCTGGTGATAATTGGGTGATTTGGCTGAATTGCTTTGACTAACAATTCAGCTCTTGTTTCAATCTCTTTATTCTGCCTTTTCTCCTGGTCCCAATAAAACTGATTCTGCAAGGTGGACATGAATGCCCTCAATTGAACATCTCCAATGTAGATTTGAGGATGAAATTCTACTTCTTCTGGAATAAAGAAGCTATGTAAAAATAGTTCACATAGGAGATTTTTCTGCTCAATAGGGCTGTCAAAATATGCTTCCAAGAAATCTGTAGTTGTGTCCAATTTATATGGGAGACCTGAGCTAATCCTCATGACCTGCCATCTGAGGTATTTCTCCTTCAGAATAAGACTATAAAATCTGGCTGGTCGTCTGAATTGGACTAAAAATTCAGCAATTTGACATAAATCAGACACCTTTTCTTTTAATGCCTGAATCTCTGTTTCCTTGGCCTCTAGTTGTTTTCCTTCCAATTTGAATTTTTTAGTCTTAGTGGCAAGCTTCTCATATCTAATCACCCAATGGCTATGTCTGCATTGTATTGTTCTAGGGACACAGTATTAGGTGGTCTAACTAGGTGGAACTCTAGGTAGCAGATCTACCTAAACCCCTTTTTCTGCCACTTCTACTGGTTGATCATCTATCAATAATTCTACCTATACCCCCTTATCTGCTATTTCTATTGGGTTGTCATCAGACAATAATTCCACTTGCACCCCCTTATCTACTATTTCTACTAAAGGTGTAACAATTTGAAATACAGGGACATCAATAGAAGTACTTACTTAAACAGTTTCATTCCCTTGACTATTCTATGACTCATCTCCAATTTTTTACTATGCTTTTGCCAATTAAAAACCAAATAAAAAAAATCATTTCGAAGACAAAACTTCATTTCGAAGACAAATCCTACTGCATTCCGAAGACAAATCCTGCTTCATTCTGAAGACAAAGCTTCATTCCGAAGATGATGCTTCATTGTGAAGGCAAATCGTCATTCCAAAGACAAAGCTTCATTTTGAAGACAAATCTTCATTTCGAAGACAAAGTGCAACATTCATTCTGTTGTCATTTCGAAGACAATTTCAATCCGAAGACAATACAACAATTAATCTGAAGAAGATAGCAGACATTATTTTTGGCATTCTTGTTCCGAAGATTAGGCAGAAATCAATATTCTCATTCTCAAAACATGTTTTAAGTATGCCAACTCTTATGGATACCCTTTTATGCTAATGGTTAATTGTTATATACTATATACCAATCATTTACAATGAAGAAATGTAAGAAATATATACCTGATTAAAACAAGTTAATGCAAGTTTTTGAAGAATGACTGCCTTTGTTGATGTTCTGCTGAGATTTTCTGCAATATTTCAAAACAAGTGCAGTTGGTGAATTTGTACAATGATGGTTCAAAAATTTTCAAGGTTATGCATGCCAGAAAACTGGTTTTCATGCATACCAACCCAGTAGTGCCTTAGAAAAGGTTTTCACTGTTGAGTTATTCATTTTTCTCTTTTTTTTTTTTTACCTCTCCTTTTCTCTCTTTTTCTTGATTCTTTTTTTCTTGATTCTGACTATGCCCATGAAGGAATTCATGATTTCCCTGAAATCATGCCCATGAAGGAATTCATAATCAGAATTTATTCATCTTTTTGTTTTCTATTTTTTTCGATTTTTTTTGTATTTTTCTATTTTTTCTTGAAATCCATGATCATGTTGATTGTTTTGAAGTGGAAGAGGAAATTTCTTCCACCTGTTGTGTATCCAAACTGTCAAGCTGCTGCAAGAATTCCTCTTTAGTCAGAGGTGTATGGTACACCCTGAGGCGATGTCCATTCACTACCAACTTTCTCTGTGACCCATCAATAGGAGATAAACGAGCTGCTCCATTGTCAAATACCTCTTCAATCCGGTAAGGTCCAAGCCATCTAGTTCTCAGCTTTCCAGGGAAGTCCTCATAGCGAGAATCAAACAGTAAAGCCCAATCTCCTTGTTGAAGTTTCCTCTGCTGAATGTGACTGTCATGCCACATCTTCCTCTGCTCCTGAATTACTTCAGTTTGGTGCAGAGCATCCAACCTAAGTTCATCCAATGCATTCAGCTATAGAATCCTGTCTGTCTATGCCTGTGACAATTCAATTCCAATTTCCAATGTTGTGCGTAGTGTTAGTAGCTCAAATTCAATAGGTAAGAGGGGCTTTTTACCAAAGACTAGTTCATAAGGTGTGAATCCAGTAGTGGATTTCCAAGTAGTATTGTAAGCCCACACTGCTTCAGGTAATTTATCTAGCCAGTTTCTCCTATGAAAAGCTACTATTTTTGTTAAGATTCGTTCTAGTTCCCTATTTGTTACCTCAACCTGGCCATTTGCTTGTGGGTGATAAGGTGATGATTTTCTATGTTTGATTTCATATAATTCTGTAAATGCCTCAATGACTTTAGATGCAAATTGGGGTCCTTGGTCTGTGGTGATAGACCAGGGAGCTCCAAATCTCTAAAAAATCTGAGTATACAAGAAATCAGTGACCTTCTCTTCACGAGCATGTTTGAAAGCACGCACCTCTACCCACTTTGTCAAGTAATCAGTGCATACTAGAATATGCACCTTTCCTTGAGAAGGTGGATCAATAGGTCCTACAAAATCAAGCCCCCACCTCTCAAATGGCTCTAAAACCAATTGAGGCTGCAGTGGCATTTCATTTGTATGAGTGGGTTTCCCCATTCTTTGGCATGCATCACAATGCCTGATGTACTTTTTCACATCCTTGTGAAGAGATGGCCAATAATATCCTGTCCCTAAGATTTTCCTAATTGTGCTTTTTACAGAGTAGTGTCCACCGAGGGTTCATCATGACAAGCCCTAAGGATATCATACACCTCATCCTTTCGGATGCACCTACGTAACACATGGTCGGGACTGCACTTAAAAAGTATACCCTTAATCCATTCAAAAGAAGAACTCTGTTTGATCAATTATTTTTTCTATTTTGAAGTGAAATGTGGAGGAACTTTCCCTGTGACCAAGTAATTGGCTATATCTGCAAACCAAGGTGATTGGACTGATATAGCAAATAATTTTTCATCAAGAAAGGTGTCTTCAACTAATTCCCCTTCATCCGTGTTCTGTAATATGGACAAGAAATCTGCTACAACATTAGCTTTTCCTGGTTTGTTGATTATAGTGATATCAAATTCTTGCAGCAACAGTAACCAACGAATAATTCTTGCACTTACCATAGGCTTATTCATCAAATACTTAATGGTTGTGTGATCTGTGTGAATAAATATTTGATAACCTGTGATGTAATGCCTGAATTTGTTGATGGCATAAATTACTGCCAAGAATTCTTTCTCAGTTGTGGTATAATTTTTCTTAGCTCCTATCAAATTCTTGCTAATGTAGTAGATGGCATAGTGTTCACCATTGTCAATTTGTCCTAATGCTGCTCCAATTGTAGTATTGGAAGCATCAACTTGTATGTGAAATGGTAATGTCCAATTAGGTCCTCTTAACACAGGTGGAGTTACTAATTTCTCTTTTAGAGCTTCAAATGATTCCTGACACCTTGCAGTCCAGGAAAATTTAGAATCTTTAGTCAATAGGGCAAACATGGGATTGGCTATTGTGCTAAAGCTGGGAATAAACCTACGGTAAAAACCAATGTGTCCTAGGAAGCTTCTGACATCAGTCTGAGTTTTAGGAGGAAGAAGGTTCTTGATAATTTCCACCTTCTTTGGATCAACTTGGATCCCTTGAAGAGAGATGTGATGACCAAGAACTATTCCTTCCTTCATCATCATAAAACATTTTTCTGGATTCAAGGATAACTGGTATGTTTCACAGTGAGTTAAAACTTTGTCAAGGTTTTCTAATGTAAAGTCAAAAGTCTGTCCACATACTGTGAAATCATCCATGTATATCTCAACACTGTTGGTAGTCAGATCAGAAAAAATTGCTAAGACCGCTCGTTGAAATGTTGTTGGGGCATTACACAAACCAAAAGGTAAAACCCTATAGGCAAATGTTCCCCATGGACAGGTAAAGGTTGTTTTCTCTTGATCTTCAGGTGCAATCTGAATTTGATTATATCCACTAAATCCATCAAGAAAACAAAAGTATTTCTTTCCAACAAGGGTATCTAACACCTGATCTATGAAAGGTAATGGAAAATGGTCTTTGTATGTCACTTTATTCAGCTCTCTATAGTCTACACATACTCTCATTTTTCCATTTTTCTTAGGAACTATAACCAATGGAGAGACCCACTGGCTATCAAAAATTGGGTAAATGAATCCTACCTCCAGAAGTTTTTCAATTTCTTCCTTTACAATATCCCTTAGGGCAGGATTCAGTCTTCTCTGGGGTTGTCTTACTGGCTTGACTTCTTCAGTATAAATTTTGTGGGTGCATATATCAGGGTGAACTCCTGACATATCTTTATAGTCCCAAGCAAAAGCATGAACATGCTTCTGCAAGACAACTATCAATTTTTCTTCCTCTTCCCTAGTAAGCCAACTGTAAATGTTCAAAAATTTGCCTGGTTGGACTTCTATTTGTTTTGTATTTGGAAGGACTGAATTCACTTCTTCATACCTGGTGATTAGGGAGTTAAGAGGACACTGCTGAGATGGGAGGAAATAAGAAGTTTCTGTTTCATTACTTCCTGATGGAAGCATATCCTGTATGGAACAGTGAGAAGGAAAAATCAGGTGATGGTGCCACCCATGTGGTAGTGAAACAGAGTTTTCCTGTGATAGTACAGATGGTTCACCTTCAGAATTTTGGTTCTCCTCATTCCTTAACAATTGATGGATATTTACTGCTTCCTCTTCTAACCCTTGTTCATGCAGAACATTCATTAGGATAGTTTCATTTTCTAAATTTTCTGTGTCATGGAGGTCTTCTGTGTGTTCCCTTACTACCAAGGTGGCTAGTGTGGAAATAACCTCCTCTGATTCTTCATCTGAATCAGGAAACCATAACTGACCTAAAAAATTGCTAGAGGGTCTTGCAGGAGGATACAGAGAGATCTATTTTAGATCAATACCATTTGAAATAGTCATTTTTCCAGATCTACAGTCTATGAAGGCTATTGCAGTTGCAAGCCAAGGTCTTCCCAAAATGATGGGATATCCATGTGCTGAATTTCTTGGCTGTAAAACCAAAAAATCTGTAGGGAATTCCCAAGAAGAAACTTCTATAGGAACATCTTCAATGATACCTTCAGGTTTTGCAACTGACCTATCAACCATTTCTAAAACTGTAAATGTGGGGCTGAGATGTTTGAGCTGTAATTGTTTCATTATATCCTTGGTCATGACATTTATTGCAGCTCCTAGATCTACTAAGACATTTGATATTGGTATTGAACCTATGGTAACTGTGATAACTGGACTTCCTGGGTCACTATACTTTGGAGGTACTAGTTTTCCAGACAAGAGATCAACTATCTTTCCTTCAACCTGAACAGTCTTGGGAAATGCTTTCTTTTTTCTTCCTGCTCTTCTAATGCACAAATCTCGGATAGTACTTTTAATCATTGGTATATCCTTAATGGCTTGCAATAAGGGCAATGATATAGTTAACTTTCTAAGTTCCTTGACCAGGTCTGACTCAGAATTTTCTGTTGTGGTATTGAATCTTTCAGGATATGGAATTATCCTTGATGAAGGTAATTGTTCTGCCTGTGGTTCTATTTTTTCTTCTTCTTTCTCTATTGTTGGTTTAACTCTAACTGGTTCCAAAGGTTCTTGCTCTTCATTTTCCTTGCTTTTATTTGAAACAGGTTCAGGTACAACTTTTCCTGAACGAAGTTGGATGTTACTACAATCAATAACATTTATTTCAACATTTTCTTCAGCTTCAGCCACATAGACAGGGGATGCCTGTCTCATGCTATTTGGATTAGTGACTGATTGAGCTGGAAGTTGAGGTTGTTTCACCTATTGTGTTTGTTGTGGTTGGTTCTATTTTTCTTGAAAATTTTGATTAGGTGCAGGCAACAAATGCTGATTTTGACCTTGATTTCTTTGTTGCCTTGGATAGGACTGGTATTGTTGACTCCACTATGGTTGATTTTGCATCCAATGTGGATTAGTCTGATTCTGATTCCAGGATGGGTTGTTTTGATTCCATGATGGGTTATTCTGATTCTGATTCTAGGCTGAATTACTCCAATTTGTTTGTGGCCATTCTTGGGAATTTGTCCATTGAGGATAATTCCAAGGACGTTGGGGTGGTTCTGATTGTCCCCAAGGCATAGTCCAAGGATTATGCCCCCAATTTGTAGGAAAATGAGGGGGATTTTGGTATTGAGAGAAATTTCCCCCTTGTTTTGGTCCAACATAGTTGAGTTCCTCAGTCTGATTTTCTAACACAGTTTTGAGTTGTGGTAGCAGGTGGCATTTATCAGTTGAATGCTTCTTTGAACAGATACTACAAATGGCTGAGATAGATGTTTTATTCAAAGGACATTCCTGCAAAGCATGTTTATTTCTACATCTTGGGCAATAAATTGCCAAAGGTTCTATGGTTTTTGCTTTTGCAGACATTTCCCCCAAAGTTGTGTTTAATTGCACTAGAATATCAGTTTTAAAATTTGCAAGTTCCTCTATTAGGTCCTTCACATCAGTGCCATTTGTACTCTTTTTTCTTCTTCCCTGCTTATTGTGAGAGTAATTTCTATAGAGACCCACAATTTCCTCATTATTGAGAGTATTTACATCCCCTTTTCCCATCAAATCCAATACTTCTCTGGATTCATCTTGTAATCCTCTCAAAAATATGGTTTTACATAACTCTGGTTCTACAAGTCCACATCTCCTTTGAACAAAGGAGAACCTATCAAGATAGTCTTCTAATGTTTCATCATCTTCCTGTTTAATCCTGAATAACTCATCTTTCCTGTTCCTTACACGACAATACTCCTGATATTTGTCTAAAAACATAGTTTCCATTTGATCCCAAGTTCGGATGGAATTTGGCTCTAAGCTCATGAACCAGCGTAATGTTGAGTCCTTGAGTGTTGAGGGAAAGACCTTAAGTTTTTGATTGTCATTTACATAATCATAGGTTTGACACACTACCTTGAATTCAAACAAAAATTGATCAGGATCTTCAGATACAACACCTCGAAAGGTTGGAAGTATTGAAGGTGAAATAGTTTTCATGGGAGAGTTTTGTGTTGGATTCAAATGGATAGGATATTCAAATGTTCTGGAAGGTTGGGGCATATCCTGATCATCTCCTTCATTATGGACATAGCCATGTTGGCCATCTCTATCTAGATTGCCTCCCTCTGCCATAGTTTCCTGTTCCTTGGGAACAGTTAAACCTATCCAAATTTCACTCTCAAGAGGTCCAAGATCCTCTGTTGATGATGAGTCTGATGATTCTTCTTTCTTAGGATGTTCTAATGATGGTGAGACTGGTGATTTTCCTTTCTCAGAATGTTCTAATGATGGTGAGACTGGTGATTTTTCTTTCAATATTTTTGGTAATTCAAACACAGGTGATTCACCCCTTAGGCGTGAAGATCTTCTTAATGGAACAAGCCAGGGATCCTTTTGGGTAATTCTACCTTTTTCATCCCTAGACTTACTCATTCATGTTTACTCTTAAATGACATAAATTATAGGTCAATAGTTGTTACTTTAACCAGTTGTTCTATTCAGATTTTATCCTGAATCTTCACAGCTCAGTCTAATTAACAGCTATTGGACTGTTGTCACCTTCTAGCAACACAATTCCTCGAAAATGGCACCAAAATGATGCGTAGTCATTATACACATCATTAATTCTCAATGAATTTGTCAATCCAGGGTAGTGTACAAGGCTATCTACGGAAGAAGGGGTGAACAGGGTTATAACTTAGGTCAATCTAGAGCAACAGGTCTTATTGGTGAAACCGATTGTGTGGGGGATTTAGGACATTCCTATCTCTAAATTGCATAAATTAAACCTTAATCTAAGTTGCAAAAATGGAAACTAATCATTAACTACAGAAATGAAATCCTAATTACAATTGCAGAATGAGACCTAATTATGTTGCAGAAATAACAGTTGTAGAATTAGAAGTCTGATTATAATTGTAGAAAGGAAATCTATTTACTTTTGCAGCAATGGAAACCTACTTATAGCATGGAAATGAAACCCTATCAAGGCTCTGTAATAGAAGGTTGTCAATCTTCTGTGCAGGGGTTGACAACAAAACATAAAATGCAAGAAATTATAGAAAATAGTAAATTCTAGAAATGACAGTCTGTAATAAATTGAAAGCTTTGCTGAAAGTGGAGATTACAACCAAACCATTAATCACAAAACATAAAATAAGCTAAGATTGCAAATATTATTAGTTGTTTACAAAGAAATGAAATGACAAGTTCTACAACTCATTCTGCTGCAACAAAATCAGAATAAAAACCTGTTGTTAGTCCTCCTCCTAGGTCTGGAAGTGGCCAACCTCCTTGTCCAGAAGAAGGTATGAGTCTCTCTCTCTCTAGATCTTACTCACACTCATTTACAAGCAATATGAAATAGAAATAGTACACTTTATTGATTCAAGAACATGATTACAATAATTCTGTTGAAAACCTGTTACAGGACTGTAACAGTCACTTTTCTGATTATTGCCTATTTTCTCCTATATTTCTCTACTCTCTACTTTCTCTATCTTCTACTAGCTCAACCTGAATGGGAGCCATATTTATAGATGTCCTAAGATCTACTGACAAGCTGAGAATATCTCAAAAGATCTAATCCTATTATGCTGCAACAATTCCTGGTTTTATCCTAGAAGAAGATCAAACTTGATCTTTCCATAAATGGTGGCTTTGGTCGGCAAGGACGACAAAGTCAGATCTGAGATATTTTCCCTTACCCTTTTCAATATTTATTTCCCTTTTTCCAGCATCAAAAATCGGTCAACAAGTCAAAAAGCACATTCTATTTTCATTTCGAAGATAAGTGGCTCATTTCGAAGATACTGCAATTCTCATTTCGAAGATCCGCTCATTTCGAAGACACTGTGTTTTCTCATTTCGAAGATATCTGTTCATTTCGAAGAGACTTCAGAATGAACAAATGTGTGCTCTTTAAATGATTTCCTCTGCATTTCTCATGTGGGTTATTTCTCAGGATCAGATTCCAATGGTCTTCATCTCTTTCCATATGTGAATTCCATGCCTTGCCATTCATTGGCAGCTGGCTGGAATTTACATGGGAAAAACTAGTTTTTGTTGCATAGTAATAGTTTGCTTGCACTGTTGCCAGATTTAGGTAAAATAAATGCTTGAGACATATCAAAACATGATTAGTGAAATGCTGCTATCAACCTAAGCATATCTCATTTAGCAAGTCATAACAAAATAACATAAAACTTATGCAAAAAGCTGTAAAAATCAGAATATAGTATTTCAAGATACATTTATCATGCAAATAGTTAATACACAACATATTGAATTAACTTAACTAGCATATTAGATTAAACATAAGAGTTTGTAGGCAATTTCAGTGTTCAAAACATGTTATGATTGAGGCATTTCCAGGCCTCATCAATGGGAACAGACAATTTTTCCATGGGTATTGCTACTCATATAATCAGTTTGGTCATAAGGCAATGAATTGTAGGGTTCATGACAGAAAAGGATATGGATTCACTAGGAGAAATCCTAAGACATTTGCACCTCCAAGAAATAATAGCATTAAGTAATATAAGTGCAATAATGATGGTCACACAACAAAGTTGTGTAGAGTAGGCATTCCAAAATCTATTATGAACAGGAACATGAACAAGAAAAGGGATATGGATATGAACAGGAACAGAAACATGGATATGAACATGAACAATAACAAAAAATAGGAACAGAACAAGAATATGGATATCAACAGGAACATGGATATGGAAAGGAACAGTCAGAGGAATCAGAAGGATTAGATAAGAAGAAAAGAGGATAAAGGTAAAGACCAGTGCTTTCTGGAAGTAGAAATACTCCCATCCCAGAATTAAACATCTCAAGAAGAGGTGGGGGAGGGTCTAAGCTAATAGAATCATTCTTAGTCCCAAGCCCCAAAGGTGACCCTTTGCCATTGATGTCAAAGGGGGAGAGATTTGAGTAAGGGGGAGAGATTTTGTATTTGAGTAAAGAGGAGAGATTTGAAAAGAGCATTGAGCCAGGGGGAGCAATGTCCAAAGAGGAGCAGAATAAAAAAAAGGTTAATTTTTTGGTAAACAAAATTTGGGTTACCATCAATGACAAAGGAGGAGATTGTTGGACATTTTGAGTCAAATTTTTCATTGATGTCAAGGAAAAAAGTTGTCATTGATGTCAAGGAATAAGCTACCGTTGATGTAAAAAGGTCAAAAGGAACAATGCAAAGGTTATTGGCAAAAGAGATTCATAATATTTTAAATATTATGTGGAAGCATAAGTAGGAGGGTTTTTATTAAAACCATGGATGAGCAAAATAAAAGGTTTTTCATAAAAGCCCAAGGAAGTTTTAATATTTATTTTTTAAAATATTTAATTTCAAATTGAATTTAAATTTTATAAATAAATATTATTTATACAAAGTGGTAAAATCAAATAAGGCTTTAATAAAGCCAAAAGGATTTAAAATTTAATTTAGAATATTTAAATTCTAAAGAATTTAAATAATTTATAAATTAATTATTCAAATTTCGAAGGTGTCGGTGTTCAATTTTAAAGGAGATAATTGGTATATAAACTATATACCTTAGTGGTATTTAAATCATCCTTCGTTCAAACAAATAAAAGAGGCAAGGGTTGTATTGTGAGAATTCGTGCGAAGAAGAAGACAAGTTTCTTGTCTTAAGCGCCAGTGAAAAAGGGATAAATTTTTTGAGGGCCAAAATTCAATAACCAACTTGGCAGCGTGGCCTAGTGGCAAATGGTCGCAAGTTAAGGGGATTGGGTGCAAAGTGGTTTGCGTTCGATTCACAGCAAGACCGTTTTGGTAGTGTTAAGGTTGAAGCATTGAGGAAGGACGGGTGTTTTTATTTTTGATTAAACGCCAACAAAGAGGATATAGAGCACGTGGTGCTCTTTGGTTTTCAAACGAGTGCCTAGTGCTCACGACAGTCGAGACCACGGCTACGACGCACGAGGAGGAGGCTTCAAGGGTTCGAGTCTCACCTATGCGAAGGTAATTAATTTTGCATTAATTTTAATTGCCTAAGGTGTAAACATAAGGTTTACGAAGCTATAAGGGGTTATGAAAAGGTGCTTATTTTAATTATTAATTTTTGACTAAATGAAGGTATAAGGTGTTAAACTTTATTTTAAATAAAGTTATTGTGACATTTTTTATTTATCAAAAGGTGAATTGAAGAGTGATAAAATTTGAGAGGACTTCTTATTTGAAGGTAACATTGTTGACATTATTTTTAGTGGTATATTATTTTTAATTGGGAGATCATAAGGTGTAAATGGTCAATTGATTTTTGTATATGTTGATGGATGCCTTCTTCAAGATGGAGTAATAAGGTGCATGTATGTTTTGATATTTGCATTGCAATCTTGAGAGAGAGTTTTATCATCTTCTAACCTTCCTTTGATCTTGGAAAATAAGTGTTTGTGGTTATGGTAGATTTTTGAGGTTCCTTCATCAACAAGAAGAAGGTATGAGCACATTCTTCCTTAGTTGAGTTTATTGGTTTGTTTTATGAAAAATAAGTTTGGAGTGAAAAGGACTTGATTAGGATTTCCTTATTGAGTGTGTTGAGTTAATGCTTCAAGGTTTTCTGGAATAAAGAGTTGTTGTTAAAACCTTTTTTTATAAGCAATGTTGTTGAAGCCATTGGTTGAGTGAAGAACTTGAACTAGGGTTTAAAAATAACATGAGAATCATTGTTATGTGAAGATTGTCTTATAAGCGTTGTTGTTAAAGTGAGTTGTTGAGTGAAGAACTTGAACTAGGGTTTGAAAAGAACATAAGTATCATTGTTATGTGAAATTGGTTGATAAACATTATTGGAAACATTTTGAGTGAAGGTTCATATGCTTGGACTAGGGTTTGTAAGCAAAGATTGTTTCATTGAGTGATTGGTTGAGTAGAGTTGGTTGAAGCCTAGTCAAGTGGATGTGTGAAGTGATTTTTCAAGTTCCATAAAAAAACTATTCTATATTCAGAATTGATTTGAGAAAGTGATTGAGTATTGAGTTGAATTTAAAGCATATTGAGTCTCTAACAATTCTTCGTATGTTTCTGAAAGAGTGATTGAAAGTGATTGAGTATTGAGGTGAATGTGAAGCATATTGAGTCTCTAACAATTCTCTGTATGTTTCTAAAAGAATGATTAAGCATTTTGAGGATTATAGAGCATATTGAGTCTCTAACAATTCTCTTTATGGTTCTATGAGATTGGACAAGTTCTAGTGTGGACTTTTTGAGAAGATTTGAGGTAAGTCTTTGATAAGACTTGTGGATATATTTGGGTAAGCTTTTGTAGAATCTTACAATACATATTGAGAGTAGATTTTGATAAATTCTTGTGATAACTTATTGAGTAGATTGGACAAGTTCTAGAGAGGACTTGAGGACAGATTAGTGTAAGCTTTTGTGGAAGTTTACACAGCATATTTGAGACAAGTCTTTGAGAAGACTTGAGAGCAGATTTGATTAATTGATTTGTTCAAATCTTGAGTTAATGTTTGGGGCAGATCTAGCAGAGTTTATTTGAGATTGAGTCAAGCTTTGCATTAAGGCTTGAGGATAGATATTGAGGACAAATTTGTGCTAGACCGAAGGACTATGTTTAGTCTAGATTCGAGGATAGAGTTTGGTGTAGATTTGAGGACAGGTTTATGCCAGACCTAAGACAAAGATTGAGGATAGATTTATGCTAGACCAAAGGATTGTGTTTAGTACATATTTGAGATAGAGCTTTGGAGGTGATAGAGTTGAGGATAGATATCTCCAGCTAGAGCAGGGAGGACATGTGTCTTGTATGGATAGAGTTCCATTTGCTAAGGGCAGTGGAGGCAGAGGTCTTTTAGAGGATCACCAACTAGAGTAGAGTTAGGAGATTGGTGTCTCCTGTGGATAGAGATCGATTAACTTTATCAAGGGGATTGGTGTCTCCTTTGGACAGAGTTCCATAAACATTGTAATAGGGAAAGGATTCCCAAGAGATTGATTGAGAAAGTTTTAGTAAAATATTTTATCCGTGTAGCCCACATTGGGTGAACCACATAAATTTGGTGTCTCTATTGTGTGTGGTGATTTGTGCATTGCTTTGATTACTACTATTGATATTGCTATCTTTACATTGCATAATATTGATTGGGAAATAAAAGTAAAAAGTGGTCTTATACTATTCACCCCCCCTCTTAGTATAAGCTTGTGTTCTTCATGAACTTGAGTGACAATGGATTCCAATTTGTTGCACAAAATAAAAGTGAAAATCATACCTTTCCATGGTGTCTAGGGCATGGATTAAAGAGATCATGAAACAAGTTTCAAGTAGCTGATCAAAAAATGGCTCAGATCTCAAGTGAATCTGGTGCTAAGGTGCACCCACAAAATAAATCCACTATGGAAACCCCTTTCAAGGGTAAGAATTTTGAAGACCAAACCCCAAAAATGAATTTTAGGGATGCCCTCCATGGTGGACAACCTCAACCTAATGCTAATATTAATCTTAGGGCTTCTCATAAACCTCTAAGAATGCCTAAGATTGATCCTAGGAAAACTAAGTCAGGATGTCTTAAAGCAGCTGATGGAACTCCTATTGTTAAGCTTGATATGGGCAACATTCAGACTGGCATTGAAGATCTGGAAAAAAGAGGACTAATTTGTCATTTCGTGGGTTTTCGTCCGAGCCTATCTACTTTCAAAGTCTGGGCTGCAAAAAGTTGGAAAACTAAAGGTGAGTTACAAATATCTATTTATCCAAATGGTTATTTTCTTGTTTTATTTGCTAATAATGAAGATAGAGAGAAAAATTTTCAAGGGGGTCCCTGGTTCTTTGGAAGGGCAGGACTTTTCATGAAGCCCTGGCATACTAAATTTAAAGTCGAAGAAGAGATGCCTTCTATAGGTCCCGTGTGGGTTAGACTCTTTGGCCTCCCAATTGAATTATGGAATCTGACTATTTTTTTCTTCAATTGGAAACTCTTTAGGAACATTTATGATGATTGTTGATTGTACTCAAAAATTTGAACATATTATTTATGCTTAGATTTGTGTTTTAATGGATTTTGACAAACCCCTACCTAAAAATATCACATTACAATTTGGGGAGGACACTTGGGAGCAAGTAGTGGACTATGAGAACATTCCTTTTCGTTGTAGAATTTGCCATGAATATGGTCATTTGGCTAGTGTTTTCCCAAATAAAATTCTAGATCAAAAGAAAGAAGATATAAACTCATCAGGTTTCCAAATGCCTAAGAAGAAGAACACTCTAAAAAAACCAGTTATGAAGGATCAATCAAAGTTATTTGCTAATATGTTTGAAATTCTTTCCACAAATGATGTCCCAAGTGAGGAAGAGGAAATAATGGAAACAAAAATCTTAGAAACACAATTTAAAGATGAAGGGAAGAACTTAGAGACAAACCAACAAATCAAAGGTTTTCAACAAAAAAAAAGGGAGAAAATATACACAAGAAAAATAATCTTTTAAATGTTAAAACTTCAAATAATACAAGTCCCAATATAGACTTTGTTGAACCTTCTAATAACATTTTGGTTGTGTACAAGCATTCTTCAAGGTTAGAAGCCATCTCAGATTCAATTGGAGTAAGTCAAGAAATAGGGAAAAAAACTGAAGATGGATTCTAATCAAAAGGTAGGTCGCAAGACCAATCAATATCATATGGTAAAAGAAGGTGAAAAGCTTGTAGAGGAAGGTAAGATTAATGCCCTTCCCAAATTTTTTAGCCTTGGTATTAATGAAGATCATCACTTGGAATATTAGAGGACTCAAAGGGAGTCTTTCAAAACAAAATGAAATTAGAAGAATGATTCAGATAAATCATCCACATCTTGTTTTCCTTCAAGAAACGAAGATGTCAATAGAGGATATGGAATCAATTGCTAGTAAAATTTGGCCAGTTGAAAAAGTGGTTTCCCTCAGTTCCCAAGGGACTTCTGGTGGCATTTCTTGCCTTTGGGACCCAAAAGAGGTAGTTATTCACCATATGGTTGGAATTTGGGGTCTTTTGGCTATAGCTATTCAAAGTAGACATTCCAACCAAATTATGCTCTGCATTACTGTTTATGCTCTGACTAATTTGGAGGAAAAAAGAAGATAGTGGAAGGATATAACTTATATTATCTCTCATTTTCCTGAAGCTTGGATCTTGATCGGAGGAGATTTCAATACCATCCTCTCTCTAGATGAGAAAATGGGAGGAAATAGAAATTTGGACAAGAGCACTGACCTCATGAGTGAATATATTGCAAACCTCCATCTTGTGGACATCCAACCAGATAATGGCCTTATGACTTGGTCTAACATAAGGTAAGGCTTAGCTTGTATAATGGAGATATTGGATAGGTTCTTGCTCTCTGATAATTTCTTAATCCATGGTCACATTCCTAAAGTGAAGACTCTTAACAATGTTGGTTCGGATCATTGGCCAGTCATGGTGGAAATGTGGAAAACCAATGTGAGTTTCTCTCCTTTTTTATTTCAGTTAATGTGGCTTAGAGACAGTTCCTTTAGACCTCGAGTGCAACAATGGTGGAAGGAAGGTAAACCTAGGTATGGGACTAAGATGTTCTATTTTGCCAAAATATTGCAATACATTAAATCCAAAATCAAGACTTGGAACTGGAAGGAGTTTGGGGATGTTCATAAAAAAACATGAAGTTATTGCTCAACTTGAAAATTTGAATAAGAAAATCCATTTAGATGGCCTCACAGAGAGTAGAAGTGCAAATGAAATTAAACTCATAACTCAGTTAGAGGAATGGGAAAAAGAGAAGAACTCTTATGGAAGCAAAAATCTAGAATTCAATGGCTCAAAGAAGGAGATCGAAACACAAATTTCTTCCACAAATCTCTTCTAGCTCGAAGATCTCACAACTTTATTTCTTCCCTAAAATCAGATTCTGGAGATGTTGTCTACACTTGGGATGGCATGAACTCTATTGTTGTCAATTACTTTTCCAATATTTTTGTTGCTACTCCTCTTGACTCGACTTCTCAACAAAATATTCTTCAAGCAATCCCTTCTCTTATCACTTCTGAGGAGAACTCTATTTTAACTGCTCCTATTACTATCAATGAGCTTCAATAGGTAGTTTTTAAAATGCAAAAAGGGAAAACCCCAGGTCCTGATGGTTTTCCCATTGAGTTCTACCAAGAGTTTTGGGATATCCTTCATGCTGATTTATTAGAGGTGGTGGAAGAAGCCAGGAAAGCCAAATAAATTTTGAAGGTTATCAATAAAACTTATATTACTCTTGTTCCAAAAGCTCAAGAGGCTGATCATATCTCAGCTTTTAGACCTATTGCTTTATGTAATGTTCTTCTCAAAATCATTACTAAGATCATGGTAAAAAGGTTGAAGCCTCTTTTGCATAAGATTATTTCCCTGAACAAGGGGGTTATGTGGAAGGGCATCAAATAGTGGATGAGATAGTTCTTGCTCAGGAAGCCATCCATTCCATGGATATGCAAAAATCTCCTTCCATGTTCATTCGGTTAGACTTATCCAAAGCTTATGACAGAGTGGATTGGCACTTCCTTATCAAAGTTTTGAGGCAATTTGGTTTCTCTCAGGATTGGATGGATTGGATTATGGGATGTATCTCTTCAGTTTCCTACTTAGTTCTTATCAATGGCAGGCCTTCTTAGTTGTTCCCAGCTTCTAGAGGTATTAGGCAAGGTGACCCCCTATCCCCTTATTTATTCATCATTCTTGTTGAATGCTTAGGTAGGACTATAACCAAAAAGAGAGAAAACAAAACCCTTGAGGGAGTTACCATTGCTCATGGAGCTAGACCTATCTCTCATCTTCAATTTGTTGATGACTCTACTCTTTTAGGTAAAGCTACAGTTAAGGAAGCTTCTAATATTAAGCAAATCATTAGCTATTTTTCTAAGGCTACTAGGAAATTGATCAATGAAGACAAATCTAAAGTCATTTTATTTCACTACTCTGCTAGACAGGAATCCATGGTCTTGGATAAATTAAGATATAAGAAGACCTCCCTTCCAATCACTTATTTAGGTATTCCCATCAATATTCGAAGATAGAAAAAAATATTGGAATTGGTTGTTGGACAAAGTCAAGAAGAAAATTGGAAAGTGGACCAATAGGTGGCTTTCTTCTGGGGGTAGAATCACCTTGGTAAAATCAGTCCTTCAAGCTATTCCTATTTATGTTTCTACCATGTTGAATATCCCAAAGGTTGTTCTTCGAGAACTGGATCAAATCAGTCATCGGTTCCTCTGGAGTGGTACTAAGGAGAAAATAAAATGGGCCTTGGTGAAATGGGACACTTTATGTCTTCCTAAGAATGAAGGGGGGTTAGGATTCTGGTCTACTATTAATAACAACAAAGCTTTAGCTGCTAAATTATATTGGAGGATTTTGCATAACCCCAATGCTCTTTGGACCAAAAATATTCATGCTAAATATGTTGAGAACAAAAGTCCTGAAGACCTTGTTCGCTATCAATTGCCTTCCAAAGGTTCTCCCATTTTAGCAGTTCTTAAGACTGGTGAGGATTTGATAAAGAAAAATTATTTTGGATCATTCATAATGGTCAACAGGTAAATTTTTGGATAGATTCTTGGGATGGTCACAAGCCTTTGATAACTCAGTTTCTCGATTGGAGGCCTTGGATGGAGGAGCTTCACCGAGCTAACTAGATAAAGGTGGCTAATTACTATCGGTACCATACTGGTAATTCAGAGGTTGGTAGATATTGGATCCCTATTGAGGACTGGCCTATTCAAATCCTATAAAGGCAAAGACAAGATATCCAATGCATCCTTCATATGAGATCTCTCTCTTGGTCCCATGATAAATATTGTTTTGGATGGAACAACACTACTAAGGGTGAGTATTCAGTTGCTCAAGGTTATTTGGCCTTATGCCATAATAATCCCAACCAATCATCTGACATATTTTCTCAGTTGTGGGCTCAAAAGCTCTAGCCTAAGGTGAGGTTCTTTACTTGGCTTTTATTGCATCGTAGGGTGCTTACTAGGGAGCAACTTATGAAGCATGGTTTTCATGGCCCTTTTAGATGTGAAATGTGTGGAGAGAATGTGGAAACTCTTAGCCATATTTTTATTGAGTGTACTTTAGCCTCTGAGCTATGGAGGAGAATGGCCACTTTACTTGGCTTACAATGGTCCAATTTTTTTACTTTTGAACAACTTTGGAGGGATTGGCCTAATCAAGAGGGTGTTGATCATTTTATTAGGCAGTTAGTTTGGATGGGTTCTACCATTCTTCTTTGGAATATCTGGAATGAAAGGAACAACCAAATTTTTAATCAAGAAAGGAAGGATATTCACTATATATGGGAAAAAGACCATTGCCAACTTAGTTGAATCAGTCCAACAACTCCTTAATCACCCCTAAAACTCCCACCAAAGATGGGATCAAGTGATGCAAAGATTGAAGATTAACTCTTCTAAGGGAAACCAACTTAAAGGGAATGTGAGTAATTGCAAGATGGATAGAACAAGGAATTGGCAACCTCCTCCTAAGGATTTTGGAAAAGTCAATACTGATGGAGCCTCTAGAGGGAACCCTGGAAAAGCTAGTGTGGGAGGAATTGGTAGACTTTCAGATGGCTCCCTAGTTTTTACTTTTGTTGAGAATTTGGGTATTCTATCCAATAACCTTGTTGAGGGGTATGGTATCCTTAGAGGCCTTCAAGAGGCTACTAAGGTTGGATGGGAAAAGGTGCTAGTTGAGTCTGACTCTCAACTCATGATTAATATTTTGAAGACTCCTAAGAATCATAAGGTTGATTGGAGAATAAAAATAATTATTGAGAAGATTCAATTAATCTAGATGGGATTTTTGAAAGTTGATTACAATCATGTGGTCAGATATCAGAACAAGAGTGTTGATGCTTTAGCTAATTGGGCTTTGGACAAAGGTGATCTTACTTGCTATGGCCACCCTCCTAGATGGTGGGCTTCGCAAATAAGGGAAGCTCTTCTTTCTATCATTTCTTTGGATGGCTCCAGTTCTGGAGGTACCTAGTTTCTTCTTGCTTTATTTTTGCTTCTCTTTGGTTCGGTTAGGGTATTTTAGTTCCCTAGCTCAAACTAATCTTTCTTTTGTTTCCTCTGTTGATTCTTGCCTTAAAATTCTTTTGGTCTAGAAAGATCATTGTTGTATTCTATTTTTTCTATTTTCTTTCCTTTTTTTTTTTATTTGTGGAAAACATCCCAAAAGGGATGCCACTTTCGGGTAAGACCCAAGGAGGCAGGGGTATCCATTCCGCCAAAAATGCCCAGGACTCGGACTTGGCCTACCACCTTTGACATACTCAAGGAGCAAACAAACACACAAAACCAATTTAAAAATAAGTAAATAACAAAAAAAATAATAAAATAAAATAAAAAACATGCTCCTTGAGTGTGTCAAAAACAAAAGCACAACCAACACACACACAATAAGATAAAAGAAACCACAACATGAACCACATAGAAAAACACAAGAACCACATAACAAAACACAAACAAGACAAAAACAACAGAACACTACAAAGACATAACCCAAAAAACATGAAAAATAAACACAACCAAAACCTAAAATATTAAAAAAAAAAAATAAAAATAAAAAACAACCAACAACAGACAATAAACAAAAACAAAAAACATAGAAAACACTCACACAAAAAAACATGAATTAACACAAACAAAGAGAAACACAAGAACAAGAACGACAAAAACACAAGAACAATAACAAAAACATAAAAAACAAAACAACAAAAACACAAGAACAACAAAAAACAACACAAAGAACACAAAACAAAACAAAACAAAAGAACACACACCTTAAAAAACTAAAAAAAAAAAAAAAAAAAAATTGAACATAACAATGACCTATCTAGACCAGAAGACTATTAAGGCAAGAAACAACAAAGGAAACAAAAGAAAGAAAAGAGTGAGCTAGGGAACTAAAAAAACCTGAATGAACCAAAGAGAAGCAAAAAAAGCAAGAAGAAACTAGGTACCTTCAGAACTGGAGCCATCCAAAGAAATGATAGAAAGAAGAGCTTCCCTAATTTGTGAAGCCCACCATCTAGGAGGGTGGCCATAACAAGTAAGATCACCTTTGTCCAAAGCCCAATTAGCTAAAGCATCAACACTCTTGTTTTGATCTCTGACCACATGATTGTAATCAACTTTCAAAAATCCCATCTGGATTAATTGAATCTTCTCAATAATTATTTTTATTCTCCAATCAACCTTATGATTCTTGGAAGGAGTCTTCAAAATATTAATCATAAGTTGAGAGTCAGACTCAACTAACACCTTTTCCCATCCAACCTTAGTAGCCTCCTGAAGGCCTCTGAGGATACCATACCCCTCAACAAGGTTATTGGAAAGAATACCCAAATTCTCAGCAAAAGTAAAAACCAGGGAGCCATCTGAAAGTCTACCAATTCCTCCCACATTGGCTTTTCCAGGGTTCCCTCTAGAGGCTCCATCAGTATTGACTTTTCCAAAATCCTTAGGAGGAGGTTGCCAATTTCTTGTCCTATCCATCTTACTAATACTCACATTCCCTTTAAGTTGGTTGCCCTTAGAAGATTTAATCTTCAATATTTGCATCACTTGATCCCATCTTTGGTGGGAGTTTTGGGGGTGATTAAGGAGTTGATGGACTGATTCAACTAAGTTGGCTATGGTCTTTTGCCAAATATAGTGAATATCCTTCCTATCTTGATTAAAAATTTGGTTGTTCCTTTCAATCCAAATATTCCAAAGAAGAATGGTAGAACCCATCCAAACTAACTGCCTAATAAAATGATCAACACCCTCTTGATTAGGCCAATCCCTCCAAAGTTGTTCAAAAGTAAAAAAATTGGACCATTGTAAGCCAAGTAAAGTGGCCATTCTCCTCCATAGCTCAGAGGCTAAAGTACACTCAATAAAAATATGGTTGAGAGTTTCTACATTCTCTTCACACATCTCACATCTAAAAGGGCCATGAAAACCACGCTTCATAAGTTGCTCACCAAGTAAGCACCCTACGATGCAATAAAAGCCAATTAAAGAACCTCACCTTAGGCCAGAGCTTTTGAGCCCACAATTGAGAAAATATGTCAGAAGAATGGTTGGGATTATTATGGCATAAGGTCAAATAACCTTGAGCAACTGAATACTCACCCTTAGTAGTGTTGTTCCATCCAAAACAATATTTTTCATGGGACCAAGAGAGAGATCTCATATGAAGGATGCCTTGGATATCTTGTCTTTGCCTTTCTAGGATTTGAATAGGCCAGTCCTCAATAGGGATCCAATATCTACCAACCTTTGAATTACCAAGATGGTACCGACAGTAATTAGCCACCTTTATCCAATTAGCTCGGTGAAGCTCCTCCATCCAAGGCCTCCAATCGGGAAACCGAGTTATCAAAGGCTTGTGACCATCCCAAGAATCTATCCAAAAATTTACCTGTTGACCATTATGAATGATCCAAAATAAATTTTTCTTTATCAAATCCTCACCAGTCTTAAGAACTGCTAAAATGGGAGAACCTTTGGTAGGAAGTTGATAGCGAACAAGGTCTTCAGGACTTTTGTTCTCAAGATATTTAGCACGGAGATTATTGGCCCAAAGAGCATTGGGGTTATGCAACATCCTCCAATATAATTTAGCAGCTAAAGCTTTGTTGTTATTAATAGAAGACCAGAATCCTAACCCCCTTTATTCTTAGGAAGACATAAAGTGTCCCATTTCACCAAGGCCCATTTTCTTTTCTCCTTAGTACCACTCCAAAGGAAACGATGACTGATTTGATCCAGTTCTCGAAGAACAACCTTTGGAATATTCAACACGGAAGATACATAAATAGGAATAGCTTGAAGGACTGATTTTACCAAGGTGATTCTACCCCAGAAGAAAGCCACCTGTTGGTCCACTTTCCAATTTTCTTCTTGACTTTGTCCAACAACCAATTCCAATATTTATTTTTTTGCCTTTGAATATTTATGGGAATACCTAAATAAGTGATTGGAAGGGAGGTCTTCTTATATCTTAATTTATCCAAGACCATGGATTCCTGTCTAGCAGAGCAGTGAAAGAAAATAACTTTAGATTTGTCTTCATTGATCAACTGCCCAAGTAGCCTTAGAAAAATAGCTAATGATTTGCTTAATATTAGAAGCTTCCTTAACTGTAGCTTTACCTAAAAGAGTAGAGTCATCCACAAATTGAAGATGAGAGATAGGTCTAGCTCCATGAGCAATGGTAACTCCCTCAAGGGTTTTGTTTTCCCTCTTTTTGGTTATAGTCCTACCCAAGCATTCAACAAGAATGATGAATAAATAAGGGGATAGCGGGTCACCTTGCCTAATACCTCTGGAAGCTGGGAATGACTGAGAAGGCCTGCCATTGATAAGAACTAAGTAGGAAACTGAAGAGATACATCCCATAATCCAATCCATCCAATCCTTAGAGAAACCAAATTGCCTCAAAACTTTGATAAGGAAGTGCCAATCCACTCTGTCATAAGCTTTGGATAAGTCTAACCGAATGAACATGGAAGGAGATTTTTGCATATCCATGGAATGGATGGCTTCCTGAGCAAGAACTATCTCATCTACTATTTGACGCCCTTCCACATAACCCCCTTGCTCTGGGGAAATAATCTTATGCAAAAGAGGCTTCAACCTTTCTCGCCATGATTTTAGTAATGATTTTGAGAAGAACATTACATAAAGCAATAGGTCTAAAAGCTGAGATATGATCAACCTCTTGAGCTTTTGGAACAAGAGTAATATAAGTTTTATTGATAACCTTCAAAATTTCTTTGGATTTCCTGGCTTCTTCCACCACCTCTAATAAATCAACATGAAGGATATCCCAGAACTCTTGGTAGAACTCAATGGGAAAACCATCAAGACCTGGGGTTTTCCATTTTTGCATTTTAAAAACTACCTGTTGAAGCTCATTGATAGTAACAGGAGCAGTCAAAATAGAGTTCTCCTCAAAAGTGATAAGAGAAGGGATTGCTTGAAGAACATTTTGTTGAGAAGCTGAGTCAAGAGGAGTAGCAACAAAAATATTGGAAAAGTAATCAACAACAATAGAGTTCATGCCATCCCAAGTATAAACAACATCTCCAGAATCTGATTTCAGGGAAGAAATAAAGTTGTGAGATCTTCGAGCTAGAAGAGATTTGTGGAAGAAATTTGTGTTTCGATCTCCTTCTTTGAGCCATTGAATTCTAGATTTTTGCTTCCATAAGATTTCTTCTCTTTTTTCCCATTCCTCTAACTGAGTTGTGAGTTTAATTTCATCTGCACTTCTCTTCTCTGTGAGGCCATCTAAACGGATTTTCTTATTCAAATTTTCAAGATGAGCAATAACTTCATGTTTTTTTTATGAACATCCCCAAACTCTTTCCAGTTCCAAGTCTTGATTTTGGATTTAATGTATTGCAGTCTTTTGGCAAAATAGAACATCTTAGTCCCATGCCTAGGTTTACCTTCCTTCCACCATTGTTGCACATGAGGTCTAAAGGAAATGTCTCTAAGCCACATTAATTGAAAATGAAAAGGAGAGAAACTCACATTGGTTTTCCACATTTCCACCATGATCGGCCAATGATCCGAACCAACATTATTAAGAGTCTTCACTTTAGGAATGTGACCATGGATTAAGAAATTTTCAGAGAGCAAAAACCTATCCAATCTCTCCATTATACAAGCTAAGCCTTGCCTTCTGTTAGACCAAGTCATAAGGCCATTATCTCGGTTGGATGTCCACAAGATGGAGGTTTGCAATATATTCGCTCATGAGGTCAGTGCTTTTGTCCAAATTTCTATTTCCCCCATTTTCTCATCCAGAGAGAGGATGGTATTGAAATCTCCTCCGATCAAGATCCAAGCTTCAGGAAAATGAGAGATAATATGAGTTATATCCTTCCACTGTCTTCTTTTTTCCTCCAAAGTAGTCGGAGCATAAACAATAATGTAGAGCATAATTTGGTTGGAATGTCTACTTTGAATAGCTATAGCCAACAGACCCCAACTGCCAACCATATGGTGAATAACTACCTCTTTTGGGTCCCAAAGACAAGCAATGCCACCAGAAGTCCCTTGGGAACTGAGGGAAACCACTTTTCCAGCTGGCCAAATTTTACCGGCAATTGAGTCCATATCCTCCATTGACATCTTTGTTTCTTGAAGGAAAACAAGATGTGGATGATTTATCCGAATCATTCTTCTAATTTCATTTTGTTTTGAAAGACTCCCTTTGAGTCCTCTAATATTCCAAGTGATGATCTTCATTAATACCAGGGCTAAAAAAGTTGGGAAGGGCATTAATCTTACCTTCCTCTACAAGCTTTTCACCTTCTTTTACCATATGATATTGATTGGTCTTGCGACCTGCTTTTTGATTAGAATCCATCTTCAGTTTTTTTCCCTATTTCTTGACTTATTCCAATTGAATCTGAGATGGCTTCTAACCTTGAAGAATGCTCATACACAACCAAAATTTTACTAGAGGGTTCAACGGAGTCTATATTGGGACTCGCATTATTTGAAGTTTTGACATTTAAAAGATTGTTTTTCTTGTGTAAATTTTCTCCCTTTTTTTCTAGTTGAAAACCTTTGATTTGTTGGTTTGTCTCTGAGTTCTTCCCTTCATATTTAAATTGTGTTTCTAAGATTTCTGTTTCCATTATTTCCTCTTCCTCACTTGGGACATCATTTGTGGAAAGGATTTCAAACATATTAGCAGATGACTTTGATTGATCCTTCATAACTGGTTTTTTCGAGTGTTCTTCTTCTTAGGCATTTGGAAACTCGCTTGAGTTTATATCTTCTTTCTTTTGATCAAGAATTTTATTTGGGCAAGCACTGGCCAAATGACCATATTCATGGCAAATTCTACAATGAAAAGGAATGTTCTCATAGTCCACTACTTGCTCCCAAGTGTCTTCCCCAAATTGTAATGTGATATTTTTAGGTAGGGGTTTGTCAAAATCCATTAAAACACAAATTCGAGCATAAATAATATGTTCAAAATTTTGAGTACAATCAGCAGTCATCATAAAAGTTCCTAAAGAGTTTCCAATTGAAGAAAAAATAGTAGGATTCCAAAATTCAATAGGGAGGCCAAAGAGTCTAACCCACATGGGAGCTATAGAAGGCATCTCTTCTTCGGCTTTAAATTTAGTATGCCAGGGCTTCATGAAAAGCCCTGCCCTTCCAAAAAACCAAGGACCCCCTTGAAAAGTTTTCTCTCTATCTTCATTATTAGCAAATAAAACAAGAAAATAACCATTTGGATAAATAGAGATTTGTAACTCACCTTTAGTTTTCCAGATTTTTGCAGCCCAGACTTTGAAAGCAGATAGGCTCGGACGAAAACCCATGAACCGACAAATTAGTCCTCTTTTTTCCAAATCTTCAATGCCAATCTGAATGTTACCCATATCAAGCTTAACAATAGGAGTTCCATCAGCTGCTTTAAGACATCCTGACTCCATTTTCCTAGGATCAATATTAGGCATTCTTAGAGGTTTATGGGAAGCCCTAAGATTGATATTAGCATTGGGCTGAGGCTGTCCACCATGGAGGGCATCCCTAAAATTCATTTTTGGGGCTGAGTTTTCAAAATTCTTACCCTTGACAGGGGTTTTCACTAGTAGAATTATTTTGTGGGTGCACCTTAGCACCAGATTCACTTGAGATATGAGCCATTTTTTGATCAACTGCTTGAAACTTGTTTCGTGATCTCTTTAATCCTTGCCCTAGACGTCGTGGAAAGGTATGGTTTTCACTTTTCTTTTGTGCAGCAAATTGGAAGTCGTTGTCACTCAAGTTCACAGTATGATCTATTGAAAGATAAATTTCTAACCCATATTGGATCCCCTGCAACATTTCCTGCTAAAATATTGAGCATAAACCACAAAAATATTGGCCGCTAGGGCCCGAAGGCCCTAAAAACCAACCTCTGGAGCTGCTTGCACTCAACCCAGATGAAACCCTCGCATAGCCGCTTGCCAAAAATCTCGTTCACACATAGGGATGTGCTAGGATCTGTGTTGCTCCAAATGATATGAAAATTGGTGGAGACGTTCTAGGGTTTTTCAGGCATCTACCCTCAAAATTTTAGCTCAATCCGAGTCCGGATGAGTGAGATATGGCCGAAACAAGTTCGATAGTTTGGGCAGTCCTGCGAAAAACGTCCCTCCTCTAAAGCGAATTTTTTTCATCTCAAGTCATCGTGATCTAGATCCTAGTTTTCAAAAATTTATTTTTTATTTTTTCTTTTCTATTTATGTGTGTGTGTGTTTGTTTTGTTTTGTTTTTGTGTTTTTTGTGTTGTTTTTTTGTTGTTCTTGTGTTTTTGTTGTTTTGTGTTTTTTGTTGTTGTTCTTGTGCTTGTGTTTCTGTATGTCTGTGTTAATTTGTGTTTTTGTGTTTTGATGTGTGAGTGTTTTCTATGTTTTTGTTTTTATTTGTTGTCTATTGTTGGTTGTTTTTAACTTTATTTTATTTTATTTTTATTTTTTAGGTTTTGGTTGTTTTTGTTTTTCATGTTTTTTTGGTTGTGTCTTTGTAGCGTTCTATTGTTTTTTGTTATGTTGTTCTTGTGTTTTTTGTGTGATGTTTGTATTGTGTTTTTTTTATCTTATTATGTGTGTGTTTGGTTATGCTTTATCTTTTTGACACACTCAAGGAGCATGTTTTTTTTAATCTTTTTGTGTATTTGTGTTTGTGTGTTTTTATTTTTTGTTGTTTTAGGTTTGCTCCTTGAGTATGTCAAAGGTGGTAGGCCAGGTGCGAGCCTTGGGTGATTTTGGTGGAAGAGATACCCCTGCCTCCTTGGGTCTTACCCGAAAGTGGCATCCCTTCTGGGATGTTTTCCACACAAAAAAACATTATCTTCAAGTATTTATTGCTTGAAGTCTTCTAACTCTCTTGAAGTCTTCTTGGTACCTTCAATTTTTCTTGCTTGCTTTCTATATAACACACTATATTAATGGTCACTTTCTTGCTAAGGACCATAAGTTCTTTTATCAAGAATCTCTTTCAAAGGGTCTCTTTAATCTACCTTCAATGAGACTTCTTCTAATGAGTCTCCTTTCTCTATCAATTATGATGGGACCTTATCCAATGGGTCTCCTTTCTTCACCTTCAATGGGACCTTTTCTAATAGGTCTCCTTTGTTTGCTTCTTATGTCAATATCAAGGTCTATCTTCAAGACCTAAAATCAATATTGTAGATTGTCTTCTATTTCGAATAGATTCTTGGAATAGGTTAACTCAATCTATTTTATCAAGGTCTATTTCTTAATGACCTAAAATCAAGGTCTATCTTTGAGACCTAAAAAATATATTTAACTACAACTCAAATCAATCCCTGCATGAGGAAAGCTCTCGGTCTTCAAGCAATCAAAGATGAAAGTCTTCTCTATCTATTGTAAAAATATTCTTAACTTCTGAAGATTAATTTTTACTACAATAATACTTTAGTTAGCTTTATTTATCATTACTTAAGAATCCAATATAAAACTTATTCCAATATTTGAAGCCAAATGACAATGATAAACTTTTCTCCTGAGTTGGCTCTTCAAAAAATTATGAAAATTATTCTTCATCGATTTTCCTTCAACCTAGTGGAATGGATTATCTTTCAAATTTTATTGTTGAGTCCTAATCTTCACAAGTTATTCTTCAACCTTGTGGAAATACTTTAGCCTAATGCAAATTTCAAATCCTGTTCAAGCAACCTTGTTGTACCTCTACTATTACCATTGTTAACTTTTGATGCTCTAATACTTAATATAAATCATCACAGGAAAATAATCACAAGATCTAATATAATGAAGTTGTAATATAATGAACCAAATAATATCTTAGAATATAATAACAAATTGAATAACTCATAAGAATACTCACATAAACATGCTCACAATATTGCACATGAAAATACTGAAAATGCTATTGAATAAAGGTCTACTAATGCAAGCATAAAGCTTTGCACATTCGATTCACCTTCACGATATTACAATGCTTAGTCATAAATATATAATTATATGTGACTCTTCATATGTTGCACTCTTGAAATTCACTCTTAGTAATAACTCTTCATTTTCCTATTCTAAGGACACGTGCACACTTACATACTTGTGCACATATACACTCATAACACTTGCACAAATATTTACATGACACTTGTGCATTTCCTGCACATTATTACATTACATAAAATATTAACTCACTCACTAATCTAAGACACAACCCTAATCTAATATTTACAATAATGTACCAAGGTGGTACATTGTCATGTACCAAATAATGTAATATTCTCTAACATTAAGAACCATTTTGTCATTGGTTATCTTATCCTTGATAATCACTTATAGAATAGCATTCACCATTTATATAGGGATTAATATAGATTTATTTTTCTTTATTCTTCATTGACAAATTATTTCTTCCTCCAGCTATGGAATCATCACTTCTAGATAAGGGTTTTTAAATATATTTTTTCTTGTATCTCGTCGTTTCATTATGAAAATCCTTCATTTTTAAGATTTCTTCAATTTTTTTCTCATGAGAATTTTTATTTTTTGAATCTCTCCAATGCTCTAAAGCAAAATTTTTAAAATTTAGACTCATTTCCTACTCACACTTCATCTTTTATTGCATAAAGTATTAAAGTTCACCAATGTGATTTGAACTTCGGTTTGTGTTTTTCCTCCCACTGCTTGCCTAGACCCTTGTTGGAGAATATTACATTATTTGGTACATGCTAATGTACCCCCATGGTACCTTATGGTATAATTATAAATATTAGAATAGGGTGTGAGTTTATAGTTTAGGAGTGTGATTTATATTTTCCTTTATGCATGTTTTCATGTGTAGGATGTGCACAAGTGTTATGTAATAATTTTATACAAGTGTATGCACAACTAACATATAGTAAATTGTGCAAGTGTCATAGAATAAAATGGGTAAGAGTAAATAGATTCAAGATTCATGTGTACAAGTGGCAAGATGAGAAGCCAAGAGGCATGTGAGATTTATCTTATGCATGGAATAGGAAATATCACATCTCCCAAATATGTAATGAGAGTAATAGTCAAAGATTTCAAGAGTCACCTTTCTAAATTTATATTATGGAGACAAAGCACCATATATTATATCGATGATTGAGTAATCAAATGAGGATTGAATAAAGCTTATATATAATTTGAGAATTATTGTTATATGTTTTCTTCAAGTTATTTCATGAATGATATTGGCCATTTATATCTTATTATTGTTATTTTAATGAATGTTATGCTCATTTGATTTTGAACATTTATATTAAAGTGCTATAATATTTGAGACTACTTAAGATCTTGGATATTTGGGACCTATGGTGATCTGACTAAAAATCCAAAAGTGGTATTAGAACTACATTATAGACTCTATTAGAACTACTTCAAGTAGTATTTATTACTAGCATTAGGAAAAGAGTTTTCGGTGTGAATATTTGAATTTGGAGTGATAAGATTCAAAACTACTTCAAGTAATTTTCTAAAGGTAGCACCCAAATTGATTTTTGGTGTGAATATTGATAAGCCAACTTAAAAGGAAATCCTTGGTGTGAATTTGGAGGAACACATAGACCAAAATAGTTTATTTCAAGTTTTACTTACCCTAACATTTTTCTTGAAGCATTGATATTTGCAAATAAAATATTCTGAGTCCATTGAGAAGAATATGGGCTCAAATACAAAGAAGAAAAATAGTTAGCTTTAAAGAGTCAACTTGTGGACTTAACAAGTTGTATAAAAAAAGAGAATTACCAAGAGCCAACGTTGTAGTCTATCCTTGAGATAGAATAGCCTAAGAAAAAAAAGAAATAAAACTAAAGCAAAGCATTAGCTAGAAAAGAATCAATTAAAAAAAATAGAAAGAGTTTGTTATGTGAGAAGAGAATAGAAGTTTTCTAAGTTGGAGAAGCTCCAACCATATCTTACCTAAAGCAGAAGAGGACAACGAAGATACATTCCAAGAGAATGTAGATTTTTTAAGTGCCATCAAAGACATGTGATAAAATATTATTTGAAGATACTAAGTGTCATCAGAGGCACAATATTAAATGTCTAGAAGTCATTACATTGTCATATGCTAAGAGTAGTGTTCAAATAAATATTCAGGTTTAAGAGTTGTATTACAACAGAAAAGCACTTGAAAAATATAGAGACCTGAGCTAGATGTAAGAGTAATTGTTGGAATTAAAAAAACTTCATTACACAAGAAGAAAGTATTCAGAGAGTTGTTGGTGAGCTTGTGACCTAAGCCAAGATAGAAGACATAAAAGGAGTTCTTTGTGGCTACAATAGAGTCTCTTTTACTAGAGATAGAGAGGAGAAAAGTGTCTCTTTTGCTAGAGACTGCATTGAGAAACCATCATTGAAGATTATGGTTGTAAAATACCTAAGAAAATAGAATGTTTGATTTGGAGCACGAGTAGAATTGTGAATTGAAATACCTTTGCAAGGGTAATTTCCATTGCATGTAAGAGGTTTTTCTACATAGAAGGATAATTGATGCACGAAGAGCCATGTGTGAAAGTGCATGATAAAATATATTAATATATTTTTTTTAAATTTCATTAACCGCATGCATATAGATATACACATATATTTTTGGATGTTGACTTATAAATTAAGTATAGGACAAAAAAAATTTAAAGAAGAGAAAGGAATTAGGAGCTATAAGATGATATTAGAAATTTAAAATTTAGAAATTTGATTTTTTGAAAATTAGGGAGTCAAAAGGAATTCTACTTTAAAAAGTTTTTGTTTATTTCAAAATTTTGATTTTTGAAATTTTAAGTTTTGGAGGGATAAGGAAGTCTACTCCAAAAGAAAATTTGAAATTTTTTTATTGATTAAAAATTTACAAATTAGAATTTGTGTATTTGAAATTTAGAATTCATAAGGTTTCCAACTCCAAACGAATTGATTTTGTGAATTGTTTATTTTTAAGTTAAGAATTTGAAAATTTTGAATTTAACACTTTGGAGAATTTGATTTGCAAATTTGAAAAAATTAGGATTTCATTATGGAAGAAATTAATACATCCTTAGAGGATAGTGAAGAAATGATGGAACATCTAAAATATTATACACAAAGTATGATTAAGAATGTTGAACAACAAAAGGATGCAAAACTCAAGAAAATATTGCAAACAATTTTTAGAGAAGCTAAGAAAGAACAATTTGTAGCATTTGAACATTATCTAGATGCTAAGTTATCTGTAGCAAGTGAAGAATACAAAAATATAATTACATACCTATTGATATAGAGATAATAACATATATGACATTACTATGTTTAGCAATTCAAGATCAAAGAAGAAAAAATGTTATCAAATTTCAAAAGCTCTACGATAAGAAATGAATGTGAAAATAATATACTCTTATATTCTACATCAGACAATAATCAAATCAGTATTGATGAAGGATATGAGTCATATGATTATGATCTATTGAGGAATGTAGAAGAAATAAGAAATAATAGCGAGAAAATGATCAATACCAAGACAAAAAAGAACATAGCAAAGAAACAAAAGAAGAAGATAAAAAAGAAACAAAGAAAATGAAGAACACAATCTTATACTGAGAGGGGGGGTGAACAGTATAAGACCACTTTTTATTTTTCTTCTCAAATAAATATTATGCAGTGTATAGATAACAGTATCAATAGCAGTAATCAAAGCAATGCACAAAACACCACACACAATAGAGACACAAATTTAATGTGGTTCACCCAATGTGGGCTACCTCCATAGAGAAAATATTTCTTCTAAATATTTCTCAAATGATATTTTGGGAATCCTTCCCAAATTACAATGTTTATGGACCTCGATCCAAAGGAGATGTTGATCCCCTAATCTCAAGTTAATATTTCTTTCATAGGATAACTATTTCCCCTTCTGCTCTGACTAGTGATCTTTTAGAAGACTCTATCTCTATGCTGCACTAAATGGTGGATCTCTCTCCACTTGAAGACTTCTCACTTAGATCTTATCTTCAATTGTCCTGGCTTTTGGATCTCTATCCACTGAGACTCTATTCTCTATACTCTATCACCTCCAAAGCTCTGTCTCAATACTATACCAAACATAGTTCAATCGGTCTAGCACAGTTCTGCTCAATCTCTTGCACTAAACATAGTACAATCGATCTAGTACAATTTTTCTCAATAGATTCACTCAGAACCTGCTCAAATATGCTCAATAGGTTCACACAAAACCTGTCTAAATATGCTCAATAGGTTCACACAAAACTCTGTATAAATATTCCCAACAGGTTCACACAAAACCTGTCTAAATCTGCTCAACAAATCCTCTCTCGGACTTGCTCAAATCTACTCAATAAGTCCTCTCTTGGACTTGCTCAAATCTTCTCAATAAGTCCTCTCTTGGACTTGCTCAAATTTGTTTAGCAAGCTTTCACAAAAGCTTAACTCAAAATAGTCCACAAGCCTTCTCAAAGACTTGTCTCAAATCTGCTTAACAAGCTCACACAAAACTTGTTCAAACTCATAGAATCATAAATAGAATTTTTAGAGACTCAATATGTTCTATACTCAAAGTACAATCAATATCTCAATTCAATCTCATAGAAGCATAAAGAGAATTGTTAGAGACTCTATATTTTCTATACTCAAATCCCAATATCAACTTAATAGAAGCATAAAGAGAATTGTTAGAGACTCAATATGTCCTATTCTTAAATCTCAATCTCAAATCAAATCAATCTCATAGAAGCATAAAGAGAATTGTTAGAGACTCTATATGTTCTATACTCAAATCCCAATCTCAACTTAATAGAAGCATAAAGAGAATTGTTAGAGACTCAATATGTCCTATTCTTAAATCTCAATCTCAACTCAAATCAATCTCATAGAAGCATAAAGAGAATTGTTAGAGACTCTATATGTTCTATATCCAAATACCAATCTCAACTCAATAGAAGCATAAAGAGAATTGTTAAAGACTCAATATGTCATATTCTTCAATCTCAATCTCAACTCAAATCAAAATATATAATAGTTTGTTTTATGGAACTTGAACAACCATTTCACACATCCACTTGACTAGGCTTAACCAACTCAACTCAACCAATCACATCAAGTAACAACCCTTTCTCACAAAACCTAGTTCAAACATGTATCAACCAACTCAAAATGTTTCCAACAATGCTTTATCTCAAGTCTCACATAACAATGATACTCATGTTATTTTCTAGATCATGTTCAAGTTCATTTCATCATCAATGGGCTTCAACAACAATGCTAATGAAACAAGGTTTAATTACAACTCACAAATCAGAAAACCTTGAAGCATTCAACCAACCATCTTCACAAAGGAAACTTCAATTAATCATTTTCACTCCAATGATATTTCACAAACAATCAATAGGAGAATGTGCCCATACCTTTTTGATGCCAATAAGTTTTCCATAAAATCTGCCACACTTAATCACAACTTTTCTTTTCAATATTAATAAGGGTTAGTGGTCTTTTAAATAATCACAATAAAAGCATAACTTAATTTACACCATTTTCACTCCAACTTCATAAACACATCCACCAAAGTCTATTTTAATAAAAACCCTTATTAAGAATAACCCACAATAAATCTCTCAAAATCACTTTAACAACAACTTTTTATTTATCCTAAAATCAATTCTCCATTTCCATCAAAATAAAACATAAATAAAATATGCTTTTGCAATAATAATCACAACCCTAATGATAAAATTTAATTCCCATTAAATACCTTATAACTCCAAACTTTAGGGCTAATAAAAATTATTAAAGGCAAAAACGTAAATACCTCTCAAGGGTATTCTAACCCCTTTTCGTTACACACCATGAGCATCTTAGCTATGGCTAAGATTCCAACCAAGCCAAAGTGCTCATTGGAAAAGCAAAGGCCAAGAGGGCCTTTAATCTTCTTTTGCCTGTTGTAAAGGACAAAGCGCCAAAGCGCTTCCCACATGATGTCATCGAGGGGATTCGATCCCTAATACTTGCGCTTCCCACAGTCTTAGCAAAATTGATATGCCAATGCGCCATGCCTCATACCACGTTTGAGATTTCCAAATCGCTGCGCTTTCTTCGTTGCTTCCTTTTCAACAATTCGCATGAGCTCTTTCGAATTCCAAGGCAATTAACACACGAGAGCAAGGATAATTATTTGGTTTAATTGCCACCCATTTATATAGTGTTTAATAACACTTTGAAGACATCGGTGGAAATATTAAAATTGTATTTGCATGATGACGTCGACAGGAAAATTTCCATTTAAATTTTAAATAATTAAAATTTAAACCAAACATTAAAACTCAAATAACTTCATCACCGGGGCACCTTTTTCTACGAAACGAAAGCCCAATGTGGGTTTTAATAAAAATCTAGATCAAATCTATTGTCTATGATTTTAAATAAAACCTTTTATTTTCCCTGCCTTGGTTTTCACAAAAACCCTTGATAGATCCTTTTGACATTTATTGCTTTATTGACATCAATGACAACATTTCAGCTTAGGGACTCAAAATGTCCAACAATCTCCCCCTTTGTCATTGATGGCAACCCAAATCCTTTTACTGAATTCGACCTTCTTTCTGCTCCCCCTGGGGCTTTGCTCCCCCTGGCTCAATGCTCTCTTAGATATCAAATCTCTCCTCATATTCAAAAACTCTCCCCATAATACACAAATCTCTCCCCCTTTGACATCAATGGCAAAGGGTCACCTTTGGGGCTCGGGGCTAAGAATTAAGCCTCTTAGCTTAGCCCCTCCCCCACCTCCACATGAAGTGGTTAATTCTTGGGTGGGAGTATTTCTACTCCCCAAAAGCACTGTTCTCTGCATTTGTCTTTTCCTTTTTCTTTTTGCTGAATTCTCTCACTGTTTCTTTTCGAGTCACCACCCCTGTTCCTGTTCCTGTTCCTGTTCTTGTTCCTGTTCCTGTTCCTTTTCTCATCCATGTTCTTATTCTTGTACCTGTTCTTGTTCTCGTTCTTGTTTTCATCCATGTTCTTATTCTTGTTCTCATTCTTTCCTGAGTCTCTTTTCTTTTCTGAGTCTTTGTTCTTGTTCATCTTCTTATTTTTGTTCATGTTCCTGTTCCTATTCATATTCATGTTCCTGTTCATGTTCATATTCCTATTCTTGTTCATGTTCATATTCCTGTTCTTGTTCATACCTATTTTTGGAATATTTGCTCTACACCATCTTGCTATGTGACCATCATTATTGCACTTATAACACTTAATGTTATTATTCCTTGGATGTGCAATAGTCTTAGGGTTTCTCCTGGTGAAGCCATATCCTCTTCTATCATGAATCCTGCAATTTATTACCTTATGACCAAACTCATTACATGAATAACAATATTCTTGGAAATTTTTTTCTCTTCCATATACCTGTCTTTCATGTGTCCTGCATTGTGAAGCCATGTGCCCAAACCTGTGACATGAGAATCATCTTCCATTGAATCTCCCTTGCCTAGACCTCATTGGTCTCATGTTCTAATTTCTTTTCCATTTGTATCTTCTTTGCCCATTGTCCCAGTTGGACCCACTACAATCTGACTCATCCTTAGAAGTTTCACTTTTACTTACATCTAAGAATCCTCTTCTAAAGCATCTTCTTTTGATGTTGTTTCTTCTTCTTCAAGACATGAAGTACACTTTGCCTTTTCCTGATTCTTTTCAAAACCTAGACCTATTGAACATGATGTTCTTTTTTTTCCACAAATGAAATTATCCAAGTTCTTAGAGCTATTTGTGAAACTCTTCATCTTGATCTTGGAGTCCTGTAAATATTTCTTTATAGTAGCCACTTCTTGTGCTAACTTCTCACATTCCAAGATTTTTGCTTCTAACTTTTTTCTGAACTTACTTGCCTTGGCCTTTGACTTCTCTAAGTCCTCTATGAGCAATAATCTTTCTTCATCATATTCTTGAACATGACTTTCAAGCTTAGAGTGTTGCTTTCTTACCTTCTTCACCGTGTCAAGAGCATAGATAAGTTCACCTTTGAGATCATAACCATTCTCTATTGAGTAGTCCTCTATTTGTTTGCCTTTGTCCATATCATTTCTTTCTTTTGACTTTATTTCTATAGGATCACTCAATTCTTTATCTTCTAAATCCATTAGAAGATTCTCATTTGATCTATCAAGTGCATCTTCAAAATCATCATCACTGAAACTATAACCATCTCTTGTACAATCATCTTCAAGGTGTCCAAATTTACCACATCTAAAACACTTGAGAATAACTGGAGTCTTTTTCTTAACTTGATATTTTTCCTTAACCATGAACAAGACTTCATCTCTATCATTATCTGAAAAGATAGCATCACTATCAATTTGGTACTTACTTGGATTATCTGCATAGTAGCTTCTCTTTTGCCTTTGGAAAAACTTTTTCCCTTATCTATTTTGTCCATCCCTATTTTTCTTTTGGTACCTATAATTTTTAGATTCCCTGTACCTGTGATCCTATTTTTCTTCATCATTGTTGATCTTTGGATCTTTGCTTTCTATTGAAAAATGTCCAAACTTACCACAATTAAAGCATTTAACAGATCTCATATCTATTGGTCTTTTGAACCCTTTATCTCTTCTACCATAGTTAGCTCCTTCATCACTAGAAGATTCATTGTTTGATTTTGTCTTCTTACCCTTTTTCTTATTGTCCACTTTGAATGCAGCTTCTTTTGGAGGAATAGGATCTTTTGTTCTTATCTCAAAAGTTGTAAGCATACCAAGCAAAGCATTTATTGTTATATTATCACTATCAATTGATGTTTCTATGGCAGAAACTTTTTCACTATACATTTTTGGAAGAGTTCTCAAGATCTTGTCGCAAGCATCAAATTCATCAACCTTCATTCCAAGACCTTTCATCTCATGTATAAGTTCATCAACCTTGTTGATATAGTCATGAATGCTTTCATCATACCTCATTCTTAGATTCTCAAATCCTCCTTTGAGATTTTTGATCTTTGCTTTCCTAACACTTTTATCTCCTTCATATATGGTTTGCAAGAGTTCCCACATATCTTTTGTTGTTTTGCATTCCATTACCTTCATAGATTATGATCTACGTAATCCTCTTATAATTGCATTCATAGCTCTTGAATTTACATGCATGATAAACCTACATTCCTTATTTGTAGGAGGATTTATTTTTGAATTGTACCCAAATTCCACTGCATCCCAAACTTCATTGCCAAGTGCCATCAGGTGAAATCTCATTAGCACACACCAATATAGGAAGACAATTCCATCAAAGACTAGTACTGTATTATTGAAGGCCTCATTCTTTTGATCCTTTTGATCCATTGTGTTCTTAGACCGCTTTTCCTTCAAGTTGTCAAACTCTTCTGAAGGAACCCGCTTTGATACCAATTGAAGAACATAAGCTTATACTGAGAGGGGGGTGAACAGTATAAGCCATTTTTTACTTTTCTTCTCAAATCAATATTATGCAGTGTATAGATAGCAGTATCAATAGTAGTAATCAAAGCAATGCACAAAACACCACCTACAATAGAGACATAGATTTAACATGGTTCACCCAATGTGGGCTACCTCCAAAGAGAAAATATTTCTCAAATGATCTCTTGGGAATCCTTCCCAAATTACAATGTTTATGGACCTCGGTCCAAAGGAGATGTTGATCCCCTAATCTCAAGTTCGTGGATCTCTTCCACAAGAGAAATATTTCCCCTTCTAATCTAGCTAGTGATCTAGAAGACTCTGTCTCTATGCTGCACTAACTAGTGGATCTCTCTCCACTTTAAGACTTCTCACTCAGATCTTGTCTTCAATTATCCTGGCTACTGGATCTCTATCCACTGAGACTCTGTCCTCTATACTCTATAACCTCCAAAGCTCTGTCTCATTACTGTACCAAACACAGTTCAGTCGATCTAGCACAGTTCTACTCAATCTCTTACACTAAACATAGTACAATCGGTCTAGTACGATTCTGCTCAATAGGTTCACTCATAACCTACTCAAATCTGCTCAACAAGTTCACATAAAACCTGTCTAAATCTGCTCAACAGGTTCACACAAAACCTGTCTAAATATGCTCAACAAATCCTCTTTAGGACTTGCTCAAATCTGCTCAATAAGTCCTCTCTTGGACTTGCTCAAATCTTCTCAATAAGTCCTCTCTTGGACTTGCTCAAATCTTCTCAATAAGTCCTCTCTTGGACTTGCTCAAATATTCTCAATAAGTCCTCTCTTGGACTTGCTCAAATCTGTTTAGCAAGCTTTCACAAAAGCTTAACTCAAAACAGTCCACAAGCCTTCTCAAAGACTTGTCTCAAATCTGCTTAACAAGCTCACACAAAACTTGTTCAATCTCATAGAATCATAAAGAGAATTGTTAGAGACTCAATATGTTCTATACTCAAAGTACAATCAATATCTCAATTCAATCTCATAGAAGCATAAAGAGAATTTTTAGAGACTCTATATGTTCTATACTCAAATCCCAATCTCAACTTAATAGAAGCATAAAGAGAATTGTTAGAGACTCAATATGTCCTATTCTTAAATCTCAAATCAATCTCATAGAAGCATAAAGAGAATTGTTAGAGACTCTATATGTTCTATACTCAAATATCAATCTCAACTTAATAGAAGCATAAAGATAATTGTTAGAGACTCAATATGTCCTATTCTTAAATCTCAATCTCAACTCAAATCAATCTCATAGAATCATAAAGAGAATTTTTAGAGACTATATGTTCTATACTCAAATCTCAATCTCAACTTAATAGAAGCATAAAGAGAATTGTTAGAGACTCAATATGTCTTATTCTTAAATCTCAATCTCAACTCAAATAAATCTCATAGAAGCATAAAAAGAATTGTTAGAGACTCTATATGTTCTATACTCAAATCCCAATCTCAACTCAATAGAAGTATAAAGAGAATTGTTAGAGACTCAATAGGTCCTATTCTTCAATATCAATCTCAACTCAAATTAGAATATAGAATAGTTTGTTTTATGGAACTTGAACAACCATTTCACACATCCACTTGACTAGGCTTAACCAACTCAACTCAACCAATCACATCAAGGAACAACCCTTTCTCACAAACCCTAGTTCAAACATGTATCAACCAACTCAAAATGTTTCCAACAATGCTTTATCTCAAGTCTCACATAACAATGATACTCATGTTCTTTTCTAGATCATGTTCAAGTTAATTTCATCATCAATGGGCTTCAACAACAATGCTAATGAAACAAGGTTTAATTACAACTCACAAATCAGAAAACCTTGAAGCATTCAACCAACCATATTCACAAAGGAAAATTCAATTAATCATTTTCACTCCAATGATATTTCACAAACAATCAATAGGATAATGTGCCCATACCTTTTTGATGCCAATAAGTTGTCCACAAAATCTGCCACACTTAATCACAACTTTCCTTTTCAATATTAATAAGGGTTAGTGGTCTTTTAAATAATCACAATAAAAGCATAACTTAATTTACACCCTTTTCACTCCAACTTCATAAACACATCCACCAAAGTCTATTTTAATAAAAACCCTTATTAAGAATAACCCACAATAAATATCTCAAAATCACTTTAACAATAACTCCTTATTTCTCCTAAAATCAATTCTCCATTTCCATTAAAATAAAACCTAAATCAAATATGCTTTTGCAATAATAATCACAGCCCTAATGGTAAAATTTAATTCCCATTAAATACCTTATAACTCCAAACTTTAGGGCTAATAAAAATTATTAAAGGCAAATATGTAAATGCCTCTCAAGGGGATTTGAAACCCTGTCCGTCACACACCGTGAGCGTCTTAGTCGTGGCTAAGATTCCAACCAAGCCAAAGCACTCATTGGAAAAGCAAAGGCCAAAAGGGCCTTTAATCTTCCTTCGCCTGCCGCAAAGGACAAAGCACCAATGCGCTTCCCACATGCTGTCGTCAAGGGGATTTGATCCCTGATATTTGCGCTGCCCATAGTCTTAGAAAAATCGATATGCCAATGCGCCATGCCTCATACCACGCTTGAGATTTCCAAATCACTATGATTTCTTCGCTGCTTCCTTTTCAACAATTCGCATGAGCTCTTTCGAATTCCAAGGCAATTAACACACGAGAGCAAGGATAATTATTTGGTTTAATTACCACCCCTTTATATAGTGTTTAATAACACTTTGAAGACATCGAAAAAAATATTAAAATTGTATTTGCATGATGACATCGGTGGGAAACTTTCCATTTAAATTTGAATTTAAATTTTAAATAATTAAAATTTAAACCAAACATTAAAACTCAAATAACTCCATCACCGGGGCACCTTTTTCGACGAAATGAAAGCCCAATGTGGGTTTTAAGAAAAACCCAGATCAAATCTACTATACATAGTTTTAAATAAAACCTTTTATTTTCCCTGCATTGGTTTTCACAAAAACCCTTCATAGATCCTTTTGATATTTATTGCTCTATTGACATCAATGACAACATTTCAGCTTAGGGACTTAAAATGTCCAACAAAAAAATAGAGAAAGAAAGTTTAATGAATACTACAAATCAGTAGATTAACATTAGATTTTCGAGTAGTACCATAGTTAAGAGTAGAAGAACAATTGCAAGAATTAGAGATTGAATATTAAAGTCTTCAATAACCAAATAATGTAATGAGGGGGGTGTTGGAGAATATTAAACTAGTTGGTACATGTTAATGTACCTCCATGGTACCTTATGGTACAATTCTAAATATTAGTATAGGGTGTAAGTCTATAGTTTAGGAATGTGGTTTATATTTCCCTTTATATATGTGTTCATGTGTAGGATATGCACAAGTATCATGTATTAACATGTGCAAGTGTGTGCAAAATTGTCATATAGTAAAGTGTGCAAGTGTCATAGAATAAAGTGTGCAAAAGTAAATAGAGATTCAAGAGTCATGTGTACAAGTGGCAAGATGAGAAGCCAAGAGGCATATGAGATTTATCGTATGCATGGAATAGGAAAGGTTGCATCTCCTAGATATGTGAGGAGAGCAACAGTCAAATATTATAAGTCATATTTCTAAGGTTATATTATGGAGACAAAAATCCATGTATTTTATCAAATATTGAGTAGTCAAATGAATATTGAATAATATTGTATACAATTTGAGCAATATTATTGAAAATTTTCTTTGTGTTATTTCATGAATGATATTGACCATTTATATCTTATTATTGTTATTTTAATGAATGCTATACTCATTTGATTTTGACTATTTATATTAAATTGCTCTAGTATTTTTTTTTTAATAAAGGGGTAAAAATTTATTGATAAGAAGACAAGATTACAGAGTACAGCAAATCTCCCAACCAAGACTCAAATAAACAAGAAAACAGGCTAAAACCACCAAACATGATCGAAATCCAAAGAAAACAACAAGAAAAACATATTAAGTTTGGACATCCTTGTGGATCAACTCCCAGAGGCGTTGAGAGTCCTAAATCGGGAGATTATTCTAGTTATCTATAATCTATGGACCCAAAAGGTCAGAAGCCCTTTTGGCCAAATAATCAAAAACCCCATTCCATTCCCTTGGTATGTGCACAAAGGAGATAAATTTGAAATCTTAACTAATTATGAGAATTTCAATGGCCACAGAGGCCAACTACCAATTAACATCCTCCAACCTTTTGCTATTTAAAATATTAACCAAAATTTGAGAGTTGGACTCGTAGATGCTCCTGTGCCAGCCAAGAGAAAACCCCCTCTACAAGGCCTCGAGAATCGTAAGAGCTTCCATAAAATTATTGGATTAAACACCTTTATAAATGGAAAAGAAAAATTTGACCATGCCAGTAGATTCTCTCCCAACACCACCAATTCCAGCATGTTCAGGATTGCCCCTGGACGACCCATTAGTATTAATTTTTAAAACTCCTCCAGGGGGTGGCCTCCAACTACAATTTCTTCAAAATTTCTTGCTAAGTTGGGAAACCCTGCTAGGGCGAGAAGAGTATGCACAAATCCCAAAGAGACCAAGGGTCTACCATACCTTCTCTCCCTAGAGTCCAAAAGATGATCCAAATCACATTTGCTATGGATAGTTTCCTGAATCGTACACAATATCCTTTGCTAGATCTGTTGAACAACCAAATGTCTACCTTGAAAGATATGATGGTTTCGTTCAAGCCAAATATGCCATATGATGGAAGAAGGGTCCAAATTCCAAGCCACTTGGAGGAAGGGGGTATTGGTTAGAGGCCTGTTGAAACTGAAAACTCCACCAAGGAGAGCACATGAAAACAAGGATGGTTCCAGGCACTCCACCGATGATGCCATATGTCTCTAGAAAGGGAGCATTGCAAAAATAAATGAGAAGAGTCATTCTCATTATTACCATAAAGGACACAAAAAGAGGGACCTTGAAAACCCCTCTTCCTCATGTTATCCCAAGTGAGGAATTTATTATGAGCAACCAGCCAGAGAAAGAAGCTACATTTAGGCCAAGCAAATTTGTTCCACAACTTTTTCCACCATGTGACAGGGAGGCTCCTAAAATTTTGCATATCATGAACCTGATAATCATAGGCTACAAAGTAGGTTCCCTTGGGATCAGGACTCCAACCCAAAATGTCTTTATCCCTCAACGAAGAGTAGGGTCTCCTTGCAATAATAAGAGCAAGCACATCTCTGTCCTTGACCAATCCCCCTGGGGCCATTCCTGTGGATATTTCCACTTGTACATCTCTAGATTACCAAAAGGTTGGATTCTTTTAAAGTCCTCCACATGAGACCAACCCGCTTCCAAGAAACAAATACTTAGGGAATGTAACCTGGGATATTGAATCAAGATAGGAGGATGGCCATCCCAAGAATCCTCCCAAAAAAAAAAAAATTGATCCTCGTTTGCAAATCCATAACAAACCCTACTTAATTAAATTAGCCCCTCTTTTTAGAGTGTCCTAGATAACTAAAACTTTCCCAACCAAGCTAAGACTAGGGATCTTAGCCTCAAAAATACCTCTCAAGTACTTACAAGATAATATTTTAGCACAAATATGATCTTGAGAAGTACACCATCTCCAATAGATTTTCGTAGACAAAGCCTACCTAAAAAGAGTCATTCGTTGCAACCCAGGACCTCCCTCTTGAATTGACCTACAATAGAATCCCACCTAACCAAACTCCATTTAGATTGAGCAAGTTTTCCAAACCACAAAAATTGTCTTGACAAAGCATCCATATCCTTAATATAATGAGAGGGAGTTGTTTGCACAAAACACCTATAAATGGGTAAAGCTTGAACAACAAATTTTAAAAGCAACACTCTACCTATAAAGGAGAGCCATCTGACGGTCCAGTGATTCAACTTCCCTCTAAAATTATCAAGCATATACTTCCAAGAAGATATAGGCAAAGGATGAGACAAAATTGGAATACCAAGATAAATGAAGGGGGGAGTCCCAACATGGAATATTAAAATTATAGCAATCATGTCTTGAATAAGAGGAGGGGTATTGAAGAAGAAAATAGAAGACTTGTCCTCATTAATCAACTACCCAGAAGCACCAAGATATATGTCAAGAGACCGTCTAATGTTGCCAGCTTTCCTGGTAGTGGCAATTCCTAGTAAAGATGTATCATCAACAAATTGAAGGTGGAAAAGAGGTAGTGAATTGCTATCCCACTTCCAACCTTGAATGAGACCATACCTAACTTGAGACTTGAGGAATCTTCCCAACCCTTTTGCTATAATGATAAACAAATAAGGAGATAGAGGATCTCCTTGCCTCAATTCCCTCGAGACCTCAAACAGCTCCAATGGCTCATTATTAACAAGAACAGAGAACGAGGAATAAGAAACACAACTCATCACCCATCTAATCCATTCCTCATCAAAGCCTAAAGTAGCAAGAAATTTTTAAAAAAATGACCATTTGACCCAATTAGGCTTTGGCCATGTCCAACTTAATGAACATAGATTTCTCCTTAGAAGTTTCCATCGAGTGAATAGCTTTCGTAGCAATAACAACCCCATCTAGAATTTGTCGATCAACAACAAACCCACCAAGCTCCTCAGAGATGATTTTGCTCAACCATATCTTCAACCTCTCAACAATAATTTTTGTAATGATCTTATACACAACATTGTAGAGAGCAATAGGCTTGAACATATCCAGAGAATTTGCTCCCTCTTTTTTGGGAATAAGCACCACAAAGGTAGCATTTAGGGCCCTTAGCATCTGTTTGTTCTTTTGGGACTCATGGACCACATCCAAAAGATAAAATTTGATTAACTCCCAAAATTCTTGATAAAACTCAATCAAGAATCCATTCGGGTCCACAAATTTTCCTTTTTTTTATCTTGAATACAACATTTTCCAACTCCTCAAGGGAAATTTGGCCCATCAAATGCTCATTCATCTCTCTAGAAACAATTGAGGAAATACAAATTAGAATAATATTTTCATCCTCATCATCTGAGAGGGAGTCCTTGAAGAGAGAGGAAAAATACCTCCTAGTCTCTTCTAAAATCTCCCTAAAAGAAGAGAGAAGGGCACCCTGAGAATTCACAAGAGAGGAAATCAGGTTACCATTACAATGAGCCTTAACTGAATTAAAAAATAAGGTCGTGTTCCTATCCCCTTCATGAAGCCAATCCACTCGAGCTTTTTTTTTCCAAAAAAAATCTTCCCTCAACTCCCATTCACCAAGTTCTTTTGTATCCTCAAATTCCTCAAAGAGAAGCTCCTCCGTGAGTCCATGATCTCTAATCTTCCTTGAAGCTTCTTCTACCTTCTTAAGAGCCGCCAACTTATCCAAGGAAAGGTTTCCAAAATTTAGACTATTCCACCTCTTCAATTTATGCTTAACAAATTATAGTTGCTTCATAAAGGAATACATAGCGGTGCCATGAGAAGGTTTGCCATTGGTCCACCAACCTTGCATGAAGTAATGAATATTAGGATCCCAAAGCCACATAAGTTGAAACTTGAAGGAAGGATTCTTCTTTAGCCCAAAATCAAGAGAAGAGAGTTTGATAGGCCAATGATCAGATCCCCTACCCTCCAAAATTATAGAACTAGAGCTTATGTTATTACCAATCCAAAAAATAGAGATCAAAAACCTATCCAGTCTCTCTGATATGGACTCTTCCCCACATCTTCTATTGTGCTCGATAAATATCCCATTATCCAGATTGATGTCAACCAAGTTTAGGGCTCGGATATGAGCACTGAAGATAGAATAAAAAGGCTCAAGACGATCAACTCCATCGTATTTCTCCTCCAGAAAAGTGATAGAATTGAAATCTCCTATCAAAATCCATGGGTATAGAGGAGCCAAACTTCTCACAAAGCCAATGTATTCCCACAAATTTACTTTACCATTATAATGAACAGGAGCATACACATTTGTAAGTAGGATGGTTTCACCAAATTCATTATCATGCCCAATCATCGAAATATAACATTTGTTGGAAATCCAAGTAAGAGAGAGATTTTAATCAGATCCCATAAACGAGCAATACCACTAGCATATCCACATGTGCCAATACACTAACATTGACACCTTCTCCACAACTTGGGATCAATACTAAACATACTATCAGTAGCCAATTTAGTCTCTTGAATAAACACCACATTCGGAGAATGTACACGAATCAAATCACAAACAACTTTTTGTCTGGGGATGTTGTTCAACCCCATTACATTCTATGAGATAATAATCATTTCTAGGGGTTAGAAAAATGGGAGTCCAATGTTCTCACCAAGCCTAACTCCACAAAAGTCTCCCCCATTAGCTTAATTTTATCCTAGTCTTTCTTTCGACCCACCTTCATATTCTTATCCGGAGGACTTTTTTTAATTGTTTTCTATTGCAATCCCAACACTGTAGGAGTTTTGGAGTCCAAGGATGACAACATTGAGTAGGAGAGAGCACAACTATATTTATTCCACTTTCCAAAATAGTTTTCCTTCCAGGGCTAGAGCCAACCATATCACCTGTACTCAAAGCCAAAGCCATTTATTCTTCATTTAAATCCACTAGATCTAATATCTTAGGTTCCACCTTAAGAAGAGATATATGATTCAGCCCTGTTATATCTGCATTAGGTAGTGATGTTTCAGGTAACCCCATGCACTGATCAACATTATCCAGTATCTATGATTGAGTAGAGCATCTGGTTGGCTATCCTTAAGGGATATTTTTACCCTTCTTCCTCTGTTTCAGGGTTTTATAGGAACAAAGCCTTCCTTATCCCGATCCCCTTCCTTTATCGAGGATTTTTCTTTATCTAGATTTTGTGCAGATCGAGAGGGCCCAAGATTTGAAACGACGAGCAAGACAAAATTAGGATATTTTATTTGTAGGTGGTTGTATTCATGACAAATTTGACAACAAAACAAAAGAGCTTCATAGTCAAGTTGTTGAACCTATGTTGATGATCCAAACTGTATTTCAATAGAATCTAGAATAGGATTGTTTAAATCAACTTTGACACAGATACGGGTAACATAAATTACCTTTTTCTCCATTGTATGTTGTGATGGTCCAACTGACTTACCAAAATAAGGGCAATCATATGCAAGATGTCATTTCTCCATAATTCCAATGGGAGCCATTTGAGCTAAACCCACACTAGAACCCATGATGGTCGCTCCTCTAATGGGTTGAAACCCACATGCCAAGGTTTAAGAAAGAGTCCATCTTGGTTACAAAAATAGGGACCCCCTTCAAATGCTTTGTTACGATATGCAAGACAAGATAAAACCACCATAAAATAGCTATTCGCACTCAACATCACCTCCACATCACCGTTAGGGTTCCAAGTCTTCCTAACCCAAGCCTCCACAAAGGGAAGAGAAATTCGGATACCCATAAATTTACCAATAAGTGCATGCTTGGTTAAATACTCCACATCTTCGACCACCAAGTCTAGTTGAACCACTAGAACCAGCCTGGCTTCACATTGTTCCAAACATCCATTGTTCTTTAATAAATGATTCTCGACATGCATTGGGAAATCCTGTTCCTCCTAATAATTTTTAGATGAAAAATGTCACTAGCATGCATGCTCTGTGACGGGCCCGATACCATCACAACATTCCTCCATTCCATCTCAATCAGCCCATACTCCTATCATTACTATGTTAAACCCTAACTCTTTCATTTTCTCTCTCCAACCTTCATACTTGATGCCTTTTTCATTCTGTTTTGAAACAAATTCGTTAAATTCTTAAATCTTCAATTGCTCTAGTATTTGAGACTACTCAAGATCCTAGATATTTGGGACCTGTGATAATCTGGCTAAAAATCCAATAACCCCTTGGGAAAAAATATAATATTATTAAACATTTTTTTAAATCCACTTTTTAAAAAATAATTTTCTAATAAGTTATATATTGTTTAGAAGTTGTGATGGATGTAGCAGCAAGGAGGAGGAGTGGGAGGTCTAGGGGCAACAAACCCTAGGTGTGGGGATTCGGAGGGTAGATCAACAGACGCGGCAGGTGGGGGCTCTGGTGAGATAGCAGGCCCCCAGGCGGAGGATGTTGACAAGGAAGTTCATTGGAACCGGTCCAAGGGCGTTGGGCGGATGCGATTGAAGATATCTCTGAGGGGGACCAGGACTCTGTGCGTCAGGATCAAAGGAAGACCCAGGAATGAGACAAAGAGAAACCTGGCAACTAGAGACCTTCATATCTTAATGCTCTTTGCGGTAAGCAAAAATTATTTGACTCTTGTTTTAATCTAAAATTTGTCAATGGTAGGTTGCACGTCCAGGATACCTTAGCTCAGCATGTGAATATGGAGGGCAAAACATCTCTGGTGGAAAAATTTATGGGGGTGAGGCCGGACTTGGAAGTCATAAGGAGATGGGCCGTCCAAAAATGGCAGCCAAGGGTTGGTATGATGATTAAGGCTTTACCCAAGAGTTTTCTTTTGGTGACATTTCAATGTGAACAGGACATGGAAAGGACTCTCCAAGGAGGTCCTTGGTTTTTTTGGAAAATGGGCTTGTATCTGAAGCGTTGGTCCCCCGATTTCAACCCCCAGAATCAGGTGCTGGATTTGGCTCCTATTTGGGTTAAGATGCCGGGATTACCTCTGCTTTTTTGGAATGAACAAATCTTGGCTGGGATAGCTACAAATATTGGAGAACTAATAGCTATTGATCTTGCAACCTTGAGCAAAACAAGACTCCTTTCTGCTCGCATGTGTGTGTTGGCGTACCTGAGTAAAGAGCTCCCTAAATGCATTATATTGTCGTCTATGTTTGGCCTTCATACTCAGGTCTTTGAATATGAAAATATGTCTTTTAAGTGTAGTGTTTGTGAGAAGGTAGGGCACTAGGGTATCCACTGCATTTCCAAGAACCAGCCCCCACTCCAAAATATTGCTCCTCAAACCCAGAATAATATCCCTCCCCTGCAGATCTCCATTCCTACCCAACATGGGCCTCAAGGACATGGAGCTCAAAATCCGAATATCAGAGACCCTGTTCACCCTATTGTAAGCAAGAGGCAATGTTATAACCCTCGTCCCAAAAATACCTATGCCCTGAAACCCTCTCACAGGGGAGCTAGTCCCTTTGATGGGAACCCTCAAGCTCAACCTGCTTCTAAGATGACACAGCAAGCCTTAGAGCCAAATCACAAAGGAAAGAACCCCATAGTTCAACGCCCTAGGGCAAGTAAGTTTGATTGGGTAATACGGGAGGCCTATGGAGGCTCTGTGGAAGTGGTCCCATGTACTGTAGAGGAATTTATGGGAAGAAATTCCAAGGAGATCAACATCCCAGTGGAGAACAGTTTTGATGCATTAAATCATCTGAAGGGAGATTGGATGGATAGCCAAGAAGTGGAATCTGAGGTAGAGGAGACTCAAGAGAAGGATTTAGAGGAGAAAAATCAGATGAAGGAGCAGGAAACTAATAATACAGGCAAGGATACTCAGGAGGAAGAGGTGAACCACCAAGATCATTGTAACCCCAAAGCAGGGAAAAAAGAATCTACTAATCAAGAAGCTAAGAGCATGAAATCATCTCCATTGTCAGAAAGACCAGTTAACCTGGAAAGCCAGATTGTTACCCCAAAGACCAAGACTGACCTATCCAATATGGTTACTAAAAGCCAAGTGAATCCCAAGGAACCCCAGCCTAGAGTGGATGTATGGGGATATGGTTTGGTAGGAAGAGGGAAACCTAGCAATGTTGCCTTAAGGCAGAAAGAAGCAGAGCGAGGAGTGGCTGATGGCACTCAAGCAGTATTGCTCTTTGGGGCAAAGGCTCGGGGATCCAAAGCCCATAAATGAAGATTCTTTCATGGAATATTCACGAGAGTAATCCTACAAAAATAAGAGCTTTGTATGCTCTTAGACAAGAACACAAACTGGATATGATTTTACTGCAAGAAACTAAAATGGAGGAGAGTAGAGTTATTCCTTTTAAGAATAAGACTTGGCGAGAAGTTGAAGTAGTAGGCCAAGAGGCCATTGGAACAACAGGAGGGTTGCTGGTTATGTGAAACAAGAATGTGATTGATAGTAGAGTTATTCTGATGTCTCTTATGTGTGGATAAAACCATGCAGGAAGAGTGGATCTTAACGAATGTATATGCTCCAGTTAGACAAGGACTGAGAAGGATTCTTTGGAGTCAGCTAGCTGAATTGAGGGAGACGGTCCCCAACTACCCTTGGATTGTGGCGGGGGATTTCAATTGTTACCTTAATCCTATAGATAAATTGGGGGGCTCTCAAAGAATAACTCCTGATATCTATGAGTTTAGAGATTTTGTTGAGCAACATGAGCTGATGGATGTGGACCTGCATAGATTCTCCTATACATGGTCTAACAAAATATTGAAGGAAAACCAAATTCAGATTAGATTAGATAGGTTTCTTCTTTCTCAAGAATGCCTGGAGAGGTTTGGGGACTCTTCATTAATGGCACTCCCAAGAATCGGGTCTGATCACAACCCAATTCTGTGGGAAATAGGGAAGGACTCTAAGAAAAGATACATCAGACCCTTTCGATTCGAACTTATGTGGGTCCAAAATCAGGATCTCAAGGATGTAGTTGCCCAATGGTGGGACAAAAAGTATAGTGGTTCGAAACTGGCCCAAGTGGCATGTAAACTAAGGAATGTGAAGGCTAACATTAGAGAGTGGAACAAAACTTCCTTTGGCAATATTTTGGTTAAAAAGGCAGAACTAAAAGACAAGATCAATGAACTACAGGAGAAGCTAAAGTCAGAGCAGCTTACAGAGGATCTGAGAAACCAAGAGAGGGATCTGTTAGCCGAATACCACACGATGCTAGGATTTGAAGAAACCTTTTGGAGGCAAAAATCCAGACTGCGTTGGTTAAAGGAGGGTGACAGAAATACAAAGTTCTTCCATGTCTCTACTCTTCGCCACAGGAGTACTAACAAAATTAAGGAGATCAATATGGCCGATGGGTCTAACACCAAAGATATGGAAGTCATAAGGAGGGAAGCGGTTGAGTACTTTAAATCGTTGCTAGAAGATGTAAATCCGACTATTGAAGAAGAGGACTCTCTGTTGGCAGCCATTCCACCCCTTGTAACTGAGAATCTTAATGGATTCTTACTTAGTCCTTTCACAAAGGAGGAAATCAAGAAGGTGGTTTTTGACATGGATGGTAACAGCTCCCCAGGACCGGATGGCTTCCCCGTAGCTTTCTTCTAGAAGTTTTGGGATATCCTAGGCAATGATGTAGTGGAAGCTATAATTGAGGCTCAAAAGGACATGGAAATCCCAGAAGGAGTTAATGCTATATTTTTAGTCCTCATCCTTAAACTAGTGGGAGCAATGGAATTTTCCAGTTTTTGCCCTATCAGTTTATGTAACACTCTGATGAAGATTCTCACAAAAACAATCGCCAATAGGTTGAAGGTTATCCTTCCTTTCATCATTGATATGAACCAAGGAGGCTTTGTGAAAGGGCGACAAATACTGGATGGTATCATCACAATTCATGAAGTTATTCATTCAATGGTGGCTAGTAAGGAAGCTGGTATGTTACTAAAGCTTGATATGAATAAAGCCTACGATCGGGTCTCATGGCGGTTCCTCACCAAGATTTTGGGTAAGTTTGGTTTCTGTCCCCAGTGGATTAATTTGATTTTTAGTTGTATCTCTACTACAAGATTTTTTGTCATGGTGAATGGGTCACCCTCCAGTTACTTTAAGAGTGAAAGGGGGTTGTGACAAGGAGATCCTTTGTCTCCATACTTGTTTATTATTTTAGCGGAAGCATTGGGTAGGAACATTTCAACAGCGGTGGCAGATGGTCGATTGGAAGGTTTCAAACCAACCTCAACAACAGATCCAGTGTCTCACCAACAGTTTGTGGATGATACAATCATTGTGTCCAAAGCCTCGGTGCCTCAGGCTAGGAAGCTGAAGAGAATTCTAACCAAGTATGAGACAGAAGCATAACAATGCATAAACTATAAGAAGAGTAGCATCTATTTCTTTAACACGCCTGGTGGGAGGGAGGAAAGAATAGCTAACCTCTTCGGTTGTGGAAAGGAGCTTCTACCAGCAACTTATCTAGGCATGCCTATGTTCGAAGGAAGAATGAAGGCTACATTGTGGAACTCAATCATTGACGAGGATCTCCAAAAAGTTAGCAGGGTGGAAGGGCAGCCTTCTCAGCTTCGCAAGAAAAGCCTTATTAGTTCAAACTACTTTACAGAGCATTCCAATTTACTGCATGTATCTATTTAGAATGCATGCAAAGGTCTGAGCTACATTGGAGCAAATTCAACGCAACTTCTTGTGGTCAGGTTCAGAGGAGAGAAAGAGAATTTCGTTGGTAGCATGGAATCAGGTGTGTGCAAGCAAGGATCAGGGAGGCCTGGGGCTAAAGAGAATGAAAGAAATGAATCAAGCTCTGATTGGCAAACAAGTATGGAGATTTATCAATAATGATCAATTGGGATGGGTAAAACTTCTTAAGGCAAAATATATCGAAAATATTCAGGACTTCCTGAAAGCTGATAATCTCCCTAGAGGATCCTATTTCTGGAATTGTTTGCTCGAATGTCGAGAGGTAGTCAGGAAAGGCATCAGATGGAGAATTGGTAATGGAAGACAAGTGGACTTTTGGTAAGACCTGTGGTTGGAAGAGGCCCCTCTAAAAGATAACTTAGACCTTCAAGTCCTCCAACATAAACTTTCGAAGGAAATGGGAGGAAAAGTAGGGGATTTTATTGTTGTAGCACAGGAAACTTCCTCTTGGAAGAAAATCACGGTTCATAATCTGTCAGAGCAAGATAAGGTGGCCCTAACCAAACTCAATGATGCTTTAAGGGTGTTCCCGATCATTCCTGGGGAAGGAAGAGACAAGGCGATTTGGGGCAAAACTACAAGTGGGATCTATTTAGTAAAAATTGCCTATAAGTTAATCCACTCAGGATTCAATGGCTGGACTCCGACTTCTATTATTTGGTTAAATAATTTAACCCCAAAAATAGCTTTCTTCTTTTGGTTGGCAGTTCAAAATAATATTCTAATAACAGATAATCTGCAAAGGAGAGGTTTCCAATTCATCAATCGATGTATCTTGTGTGAGAAAGCGATAGAATCTATAAGTCATATATTTCTAACTTGTGAATTTTCTTGTACAGTCTTCCAAATGATCCTGTCCAAATTTCATATAGATTAGATCTGTCCAAATAGCATGTCTGACTTCTGCATACAGTGGGCTTCCCCCTTCCGGGCGAAACTTTTGACTTGGCTTTGGAAGCTCAACTTTTTTTATGGAGGATATGGAATGAGAGAACTAAGAGAGCATTTAAAGGACGTAAGAAAGATCTCAGGTTATGTGGTAATAAAATAATCAGAGCTTTGAAAGAAAACTGGAAAACTTTCTTCTTCAAAAATGAGACCATGTCTCTAAGGGAAAGGAGGATTTTGCAAAACTGGGGAGAGGAACTTCCAGACCTAGACATTACAACCAACCCACGGGATGGTGTCAAGTGGATACCCCCCTCACAAAAGTGGGTTAAGTTTAATTTTGACGGGGTAGCTAAAGGAAATCCGGGGGCTGCAGGAGCAGGAGGAGTTTTGAGAAATGAGGAAGGAAGAGTGGTCCTTGCATTTGCAGAGCCTTTGGGAACTCAAACAAATCATTTTGCAGAAGCCTGAGCCTGCATGCAGGCTATGAGAATTTCCAGAATTGAGGGTTATAAGGAAGTTATCTTTGAAGGGGATTCGCTTAATATAATCAAGGCAATTAAGGAGGATAAAGACCCCAGTTGGACCATATTGGAGCTTATCCTAGAAGCAAAGATTCATAAATCTCATTTGGTTAATGCCCGAATCCAACACACCTTCAGAGAAGGGAACCAGGCGGCGAATCTAATGGCAAATATTACAATTTACGTTGGGGAGATGCAAATTTGGAAGGATAACTTCCCTCAAGAACTATTGGTGTTGGCTTCTAGAGAAGAGCTAAGATCAAACTCGTTAAAGCATCGGGAGATCAGAGGGGTTGATGATGAGTAATCCGACAGATGGAATTAGGCAGAAAAGACATCCCATTTGTTGGGGCCTGGGAGGTGACAAGTGTACAATACAGCAACCCAGTGGTATTAGTAAGTGCTAGGTGTTGTTTGGTTTTTGTTTTATCTTGAATAGTCAAGCGACAAGTATAGGACTGTGGACTCTAAGTATGGCTTAATGTGGGTCTTAGAAAGATCCATTTTGTATTTTGATTATACGGGCTTGATGCTAGAACCAGCCCATTTTGACTATGTAAAAGTTTTATGGACCTTATAACCATCTCTACCTTATACCAAAAAAAAAAATATTGTTTATATTAGAAGCCACTCCCATAAAAATATCAAAATTATGTTTTATTTCAAATTTTGCTGAAATGAAAGATTTTTTTCTCTAAAATTCCTAAAATGCGAAAGTCATCCTCCATAATACATAATTTTTTATGCTGCCCTCAATGGATATCCTCCATAATATTTTATTGATTATGTTGGTCTTGAAACCTTAGAATGCTAGGGACAATCTCTATGTTACTCTCATTTTTATTGAAAGGAGATTATTTTCTACGACATGATGAAAGTGGAGATAATTTACTTTTATTAAACTTCTTCCATCTCATTTCTTCTAAAATATACCTCCCCATCTTCCTTTGACTCTTTATTTCCTTCTGTATTTGAACTTACACATTACAATTCCTTATCTCTTACATTTTTCTTGGTTTCTTTGAATTCACCCCGCATATCATTCTTAGTTTCTTATAATGCCTATTTCAAATGAACAATGAAGGCATTTTCCATTTGATGATTCAAGGGTGGTTGATCTAAGCGAGTTTCTATTATAATATGATCTCCTTTCTTCATCTTTGAGTTTATCTTATGACAAATACTTTCCATATTTTTTTAAATCATATTCACCTTGTAATAACTCATCATGTCTCTAGTCTCATAACATTTGTGGCTTTGGAATGCAATGTTCTTGCAATTCACTTATTGATCCCATTCAAATGTATTTTGAAAAAGGTTTTAAAATATCCATAGAAACAAAATTCCATGTACACATAATATGATTTCGATCTTTAGTACTTGGTCCCTCTTAAAGACTATTACTAATATTCTTCAAAACCTTCTTGATAAGTTGTGGAAGTTCACAAATCCCAAATCATACTAGAAGACTTTTTGTGCATACAAAAAATTTGCAATCTATGGCCTTAAATAAAACTTCTCTCCCCCTAAACTAAGGGTTGACACCTAACATTTTATCTTTGACTTCTAATATTGAAAAGATGATGAGAAAAAAATCCTTTTTGGAGGAAAACCATAGAATTATGTGAACTAAATCTCAAGTTCCATTTAATCCACTTTTGGATCTCCAAATAAAATATCTAGTATCCATTAAACTTACATATTAACCATTTGCTTTTAAGAACCATTATATCATACTCGATCATCTCATCCTTGATAATCACTTTTGATGAAGCATATGCTCTTTGGATAGGGATTACTATAGATTTGTTCTTACAATGGATCCCTTCCTCCCTTTTATCCAACTAGGACATTCTTACATTGAGTTAGGGATTTTATAGATGATTTTTTTCCTTTGTGACCTAGTTTTTCCTCATGACATTTTTTCATTGTTTTAATTTCTCAAAATATCTAGAGCAAAACATTGAAGGTGAGGCTTTTTATTTTCTTGCACTCACTCCTTGCTTAGTCTAGATCTCAATCCTTATTTGTACTTGCTCCCTACTTGTGCTTACACTCTCTATTTGAGTATCGGGTTAATTAAACCATTTCCAATGTTCCCTTTTATCAAAGATATTTTTCATTTTATTTTCTATCAAATATATTCTTCACCTTAATCAACTCCTTGACATCACTTTCATTAAGAGATAAAATCTCACTTAATTAATTACCTTCTAAAATTTGAATTGCACTAAGACAAAGATCAACATTGCAATTGACTAGCTTATTTGTTATCCAATGTTCTTCTCTATAGATATGATCATATTTCTAAGAGATCCATATAAAAATATTTTATGAACATCAACAATAATATTATTTTTATCCAATATCCAAATCCAATTTTATTGATAACTTTAATAATAATTTATGAATCCCCTCAATTAAAAAATATATTCATCTAAGTGATGAGTCATCAAAATTTAAGAGTGGATGAGGGGAGAGAGCAGGGAGCACCCATTGGTGAGAGGGTTAATACCCAAATCTTGCTTTTCATGAGTTCGGTCCATTGGGAGTGGATTGATCACATTAAATTTTATCATTTGATAGACTATGGTGTTGCTTCCTTGGGTTGTTTCTTCAGTTTGGCTTTGAGGTACCCATTGATGAGTAAGCTAAGACCCACAATACCTTTTTTGTAGTTTCAATGAGTATTTAAGGTTTATCACTTGACAGACCCATCACATTACCCTCTAATATGGTAGAAGAACAACGAGTTAGTTTGGAGCATATCAATGCTTCAAACCCATACCATGAATGCAACGAATATTATTTTTGAAAAAATATCAAAGCAAAGGAACGCCATGAGAAAGAAGAGATAGGAGAAAATGTGAAGCAAGAGGGAATGGGAGCCAAGAGGAGGTGCAAGCCCAAAGTAAACCCCAACCCCAATAGCTAGTATGGAAGGAAAGTCATATTTGAAAGCCCTAATAGGAAGTGAAGATACCCTAGCTAAAAGTATAGATTCCCAAGTTGAAGATAAGTGGAAGAGCAAATATATGGCATGTTTGATCCAATTAACAGATGTTGCATCAAAATTTACCACCAAGATGAGTTGATTGAGCATGATATAATGGTTTTGAAAAGTAGGGGGTTAATATGTAAGATCCATAGATCATGGTCAAAGTTTTTGGAGATTCAAGATTGGATCAAGTGGAAGTGGGAATTGAATTTTAATTACTGTATGAGTTTTCTTCCTAAAGGTTTTTTTCTTGTCATATTTTCTAATTCAAAAATTAGGGACAAAATATTGAGTGGTGGACCATGGTTTAGAGGGAAAGATACCCTTTATTTAATACTATAGAATGAAAAAAATTCTATTGAGATAGAAACTAGTAGGAAGCTTTTAGTTTGGTTTAGGTTTTTTGGACTTCCATATCAACATATCAATAAGGATGTTTTGAAGAATATTAGAAATACCCTAGGAGAAGTCATCAAGAAAGGACTAGCTATTAAGGAATGGAAGCATGTTATATATACCATAATATGTGTTGCTATGGATATTTCAAAACCTTTGCCACAATTCATTAATATTAAATTTGAATCAAGAGAATGGTATCAATAAGTGGATTATGAAAACATCACATTTTGTTGTCGCAATTGTTATGAGATTGGCCACTTGGCAAGAGTTTGCAAAGTGAAAACTATGAAGAAAGAGACAAAAAAATTGGTCATAAGATAAACTTCAAGACAAAGCAAGGAAACCATACATTAATAGAACATAGATTAGATCAAGGATATTCCACTCCTAAAAAAGGGACAAAGAAAGCCTATCTACATCTTATGGAAAAGGCCACCATAACTCACTTGGATCAATCGTTAGAAGAAACAAAGAAGGATATAAAGGATGAGAAAGTACAATATGTAAGTTCAATTTTAGAAGGAATTAAAGGTGCAAAGGTAAATGTAAAGGAAAATCCTAACATAAAGATGTCATAAGAGGTCAAGATATTTTCAAGTAAATTGTCATCATTTTCCTCAAGTAGTATGGTTATATAAGTGAAAGCGGTCTATAGGTTATCCCTTGCACTTTAGGGTTTCAAGAGCAACATAATAAAGAAATGAGGATGGAGGAAGTCTATAACAATTTAGGGATTTTAGGGTAGAATAAGAAGGTAATTACTTTGGAAGAGCATCCTTGCACTTTAGGGTTTCCAAGGCAATATAAAGAAGAATATGCTTTTGAGGTTATTCCTTGCTCTACAAATCTTGCACAACAAGATAAACCTATAGATGATAAGTCTTACTTTAAGCAAAGTGAGAATATTGAAGAGATGGAGAAAGATGAATGTATTGGTGGAAGTGGAAAAAAGAGAGGAAGACCCAAGAAGCAAAAAGAAAAAAAGAAATAGAATCCTAGAGGGATATTGATATGGAAAAACAAAATCAAATATCGCAAGTGTTAACAAGAAGTGGGACTAAACCCACAAATAAAAACAAAAAATAACAATTAAAATAATATTTTGGAATTTTAGGGGTATGAATAGGAACCTTGAAAAAAATATTAAGAAAAAATGGGCAAGAAATATTTTAGCCATTCATGGTGTTGAATTTTATCTTGACAAAATTTCAATTTCATAAGGCATACATATGAAATTATAAAGAAGAGTTGATTATGGAAGCTTAGCAATAATGAAGATGACAAATCTATTTGATAAGAAAGGTAGATTAAGAATATTTATGATAAAAAGATAGGTTGGATATGATTTAAACCATTTGATAGAAATGTAATGGGATCAATGTAATATTTTGTTTTTGTAATGGGAGTGACCCCCAATAGAAGCCGCACATAGATTATTAAAAATAAAATAAAAATAAAGAGATATATTCATCTCTTTTCATTGGTAATTTTTATCCCTATAAGAAGTTTACTAGCCTTTGCATGGTTGTTAGTTGAACTTCCATATAATTATGAGTAAGTGATGAGAAATTTGTCTTAATTATTTAAAAAACCACCAACTTCACCAACTTTTCTTGAATTTCCTTTAGAAGCACTATAAAAATTAATTTTGATAAACCTAAATTTATAGACATTTCTATTTTACTACAGTATAAAACAAATTCCTTGTGTTTATTGTTGTAAATGACCCTTCCATGTATATTCAAATCATATAACCAAAAGACTAGCAACTTTTTTTTTGTACTAGAGAGTTACAATGACTAGCACCATGTTTGTAAGTGTTTGATAAGAGAGGCAATAATATGACTTTGGGCATGGTTTTGATATTTATATTTAAAAATTCTATTATTCTTTAAAGCCATCAATTCCAACAAATAATGATTCAAGCAATCCTCCACAAAATGCATAATGATTTAGTTTTGAAATAATTAATCTAACATTTTATCAACTCTTCAATGTTGATAGAGTTACCCAATGTTATTATATTCTTTAAAAGGCAGTCCCATATGGTGTAAGCAAAGAGACAATAAAAAAGTAAATAGTTTAATGTTTCTTGATCCTTCTTAAACAAGGCACATTTGAAAGGTCTATAATATCCTCTTCTTTGCAAACTCTCTCCTGTAAAAATATTTGTTTTGACTACTAACTAAAGAAATAGGAAATTCAAATTTCTTTAAATCCTTATATCCTAACTAAGATGAGTATCACCATCTTTTGATATTTTAAACCAACTCTTCCTTTCACATAAAACGACACTTTGAACTCTTAAAACATATTTTGAAGTTCATTTGCTATTTCTTTGAGTTCCCATTACCAATAAAAGCTCATGGTTTAAAGTTGTTGCTCATATTAATATGATTTTCAACCTATAAACTTTTATAATATAATTTTTAATATTTAAACCTTTACAAACTAAAAATATGTTTTTTTTAATACGTTGAAAATATGGGGCACATTGGAGGCCACCGTCCCTATGAACTGAAATTGGGTCTCCACTAGGAGAACCAAATACCTTTTTCCACTGTGGTGTCCCTGTCGAGACTATAAAAAACATTAAATTTTTTTATTAGGGTAAAAAGGGGTTTTAGGGTCCCCAAACCTGTACATCAAGTTGTGTAAGATAGTACAATATGTTGCAACAACCTTACAAAATATTATCATCCACTTACTACTACGGTTGAACCTTATAATATCGTATATTGACAAAACAACTTCCAAAATATAACATATTAGAAGACCACTTTCGAAAGAGAAACTACAAAAAAACTGTAGCTATCACCCAATCATAACAAAAACAACAATCTAGAACCATTGAGGTTGTTACAAAGTTTGTAGCCAATGGATCTTTTGATTGTTTTTCTTCTATAACATAGGTTTTTCCTCCTTCAGAGTGCCAAGATATGAAAATGCATTTTTGCACTTCAAGCTCCAGAGGTAATATGTAGTACTAATAAATTTTGTAGGATCTTCATTATTGGAAAATTGACTGTCATCGATTGTTTCATAATTAGCTTCAAGAATATTATCTAAGGTGCTAATATTTTCCATGGAACTGACTGGATGGTCTTTAGTAACCATTTGGCTTTTATCAATAATTTGATTTGAATTCTTTTTTCGAGGTTGAGTCTTTTGTTGCTCACTTGATTCCTCCTCGACAATTGGTGCAATTGGAGGATGAGCTTCTTCCTTGTGAGCTAGGACGTTTGAAGGTTCATGATCATTCATGTATAAGACCTTCTCCTCCACCAAGGAGGAATTAGAGCATGATCAGATGATCGAGCATTTCTTCTTCAGGTGGCCATATTGCTTACAACCATAACATCTCAGGGATAAGTTTTTATATTCGATATTTTGGATCCATTCCCCTTTGCTTGAGAAGATAGTAATGAATTGAGGCTAATGAACTAAAACTTTTATCCAAACAATCAATCTTGCTTTACTCATTAATTTTACTAGACAAATTTTCCTTTGTTTGGGCATCCATATACTAGAATGCACCAATGACGTTACCAATTTTGATAAATATCTTCTCTCCCCAAAACTCCATAGGGAGAGCATATAGATTCACCCAAATTGGAAAGCCATCAACTTCTTCTATAAAGGGGTTGAAACCGGGAGTTCATGGTCATATATAGACACACCTTTCCGAAAAACAATTGTACATATAATAGATTACCATATCTCTATTTGCTAAATCAAAAAAATAAACATAAAATAAATTTTGGAGTAGCAAAGTTACTTGGCATTTATTGGACCACCAAAGTTTAATGTATCTTTTGAGCTCCTCCAGGCCTAGTCTTTTGCCCCTGAGTTTGCACATAACTATTTAGGCTTCATGATCAATTAGAATCAACCCAAACTCATCCTCCAAAATCTTAATAGAGGGCAAAGGTTCATTAGAAAGATCCACTCAAACTCATCCTCCAAAATCTTAATAGAGGGCAAAGGTTCATTAGAAAGATCCACTCGCAAACCCAAATATCCTTGAGATATATTTATTTCAAGTGAAGAGGTTTTCTTACAAACTAAAGAGTGACTAATATCCCCCCTAGTATAACAAGCAGCTACAAACAACCCTCTTTTTACAATATTTGACTGCACCTAAAATTTGCACCCCTTTCACTCTGTTCCATCCTCATGTCCTTTTGAGTATAATAAATTGACTGAGAACAACCTTTTTCCTATAACACTTGATTGCACCTAAGGTTTGCACCTTCTTTCTTTTGCTTCGTTCCATCTTCATGTCCTCTAAGTACAATGAGTGAACTAAATATATCATTTTAAAATTATTAAAAAATAATTATTATCAACGAGATGTGTGTACTAAAAAAATGATTATAAAAAATATACTATCAAAAAACGGTATTATTTCTTTATTTAAGTCATTTTCGCATATTAAATTAGTATGTCTTTGGGTTTTTATTTTATTTATTTATTTTTTAAAGATTTGATTAATTTAAAAAACTCTTACTTCCGGTGCTTAGGGTTGGGCATCCCATCCCACCATGACCTCCCATAAAAGGGAGAGCTGAGCTTTATCAATAGGGAATTTATAACACAATCCCACACACACCATGGTTTGAACTTAGACCTCCTTAAAAAAACCAAAACTCGAACCGTTGCCATGACCCCAAAACATCTTTGAATTCTTATTAAAAAATTTAAAATTCAAGCCACAAACTCTGTCTAAGTGATTGTTTTGATAGGTATAAATGATCCCATCGGGAAAAAAAAAAATTAAGCGATCTCATTATATTTCTTTTAAAAAAAAAATCAGAAAAAAAAACATTACCTCTCGTAAAACTTAACTTGAGCGAGAGGTATAATTGAAGAGGATGAATCCAATCAAAGCAAACCTCTTTCCAATGTTGGGGTGAGGTCGGCGAAACGACTATGTTAGGCCTTTCTTACAATATTTTTTTCATTTGCCGTTCATTTTGACTTAGTAGCGCTCGTCTTGAGGTGGTTTGAATTCTCAAATTGAAGAAATTATCCTGGCGTTGATGGCGAATTTCCAGAAGGGTGGGGCTTATGGTGCAGGGCCTTACAGATCCAGGTATGTACTTTTAACTTATTCGGTAAATATCATAACATTAAATCATAAATTTTACCCCTTTTACAAGGATAATTAAGATTGGCTTTTATTCAATACATGCTTCAACTGGTTTTTTTTTAAGATCTTACGCATGCATGGACCTGAAACCGCAAGGGACACTGTCGAATACGACTTTTAAATCGAAAGTTTGTAACCCTTCTGAGTTGGAATGGCCTTTTATAATTCTGATATTTTGCCTGATGACTTGCGCTTGAAAGAAAAGCCCGTATCGTTGGAATTGTTGGGTTTCATTTTCTTTCCTTATTTCGCAATAATATTTAACCGAATTTTTAAGTCTGTGGAAGGGTTCAACTTTGATGGGTTGTCTGCCATTGATAAAAATAATGGATCGGGGTTTCTTAGGGTTTGGGGTTTGAATCTTTTGTGATAATCTTGGAGTTTTCTATTTGTATTGTGGGGTCGATTATATGTATTCCGTTGCTGTCGTGTAATTTATTGGGTCAAATTTAATTTAATTTTCAAAGTTGATTGGAAATCAATGGCGTGTGTGGACTTGTAGGGATGGGCTTAATAGCAGGTCAGCTGCACCCAGTGATCAATTGCAATTGAGAGTTGATCCTATACATGGAGACTTGGATGATGAAATCACAGGTCTGCATCACAAAATTTCGCAGTTAAAAAATGTAAGTTACCTATTTGCCACATTCCTTTACGAATAATAAAACATAGTTTTGAAGATAGTTTGAGATATTTTGCTGTAAAATGTTTAAGCCCTTGAATTTCATGACAATGGAGGGAAGATTAACTGTTTACCTTGTTAAAAGCCCAAACAATTTATTTGGATACATAGAATTCGGGTATTTTCTATTTGCTTTACGATCCATACATAGAATTCGGGTATTTTCTATTTGCTTTACGATCAAGAAAAGTTGGAATACCAAACATGCATAATTGCTAAATTGTTATAATATTACTATGTGCTCATGATGTAATAAGGGTAGGCCTGTTCCAATCCCATAAAACTGATTAAAAAAAAGGGAAAAGAAAAGCTGGAATTGATAATTGATTTCCTCTTTTTTTTTCAGGATGTAGTTAGAAACAAGAGATCTGACTATACAAAAATTAGAGTTAAGAACAAGCATTTTCACTTTATGACAGGTAAAGTTTTTACAGAGGGCCAATGCCCTAGCCAAACATGAGGACCATGTATAGAAATATCAACAATATAGCCTCTGGGTCATTCCAAGACAACACTATTGTAAAATAAATATATAGCACACTAAAGGGGATTATATTGGCTCCACAATTTGGGAAGACAAGATAGGATCAATGACTTAGTTTATCCATCTTCTCCCTTTGCCAATGCAAGAAGATCTATGATTTTATAGACACATAAGAGAAAAGATGAAGTGACGGAAAGGAGCCTTGCGTAGGTCAGCCAGAATTTTTGTTCAAGCCCAACATGGCCTTTACCATTGCAAGTGTTGTGTGCCACTTTAATAATCTAGTGCTGGAAATATCCTCCATTACCTTTGTAATGGCCTGAATATCTGCTCTTCCATTTAAAATTCCAGTGTGAGGTGGACTGCTGGCATTAATTTGGTTATTTCTTGATTGAGAAAGATAAGATGTATTTTGACTTGAGTTCTGGGTGTTGCGAAATATAGTTGCCTAAAGTGCTAATCATCTCCTATATAGATATTCCCAAGCCAACTGACATCTCCTGCTAATGCTTAGTTTAATGATTAATCCTTCCAAAGCAGTGAATACATTCTGCCATATGTTCAACATTTCAGGGTTCTGTAACTTGAGATATTTCCCTTTGCTTTTCAGTTGTTTTTTCATCATATATATAAGTGCAAGCAACTTTGGAAACCTTTCTTTGAATGGCTGATTTGAAAAATTCTTCTGTAACTCAGATCATTTGCCTGGAAAATTAACGGGCTATCTTGTAAAACTGAAGACAATTCCAAATGTGAGCCCAACAAGTTTTTAAATCCATTGCAGCTTATATGCTGACAACACAGAACAATGGAGAGAAGGTTCTTGTTCAGGGTTTGTCCTTTGTATTCACAGATGCAACTGATATAATAACTGCAAATGGTTAAAACTGTATATGGCAGAAGGAAATGGAAATAGAATTAGGAACCAGAGTCATAATACTGAAGCATTTAAGTGTTTGCATGCTTTCTCATGTGCTTCATATTTAATTTGTCCAAATTCATGATTGTTATTGGCAGTGTCAAGAAGCAGGCCATAGTTCTTTTCCTTAACGACTAATATTTTATGTTATCTGGATGGAATCTGCTATTGTTTCAGATTCTAAACAAGTTACAGCTGAAAGCTGAAAATATGAAATTTGAAAACAGGAGTATGAATTTCTGAACTTTTGAGGTTCTGAATAAGATCTGGACTATTTCTAAACAAAGAGCAATGGTCAAATTATCTGGAGAATATGCAAAATAAAACCTATGTTGATATACTCTACATTTGGACACAAGCTGAGGCGTAGGTATTCCAAGAGCAATAAAGGCGCTACACTTGTTAAGGATATAGTTTCTTATGGCCTACCCTGACAGACTGTTCAATAAGGACCCATTTAAGGTTGTCATTTCGCCTTTCCCCTTTCTTTTGCATGTGGAATAACTAGTTTTACAGGGTAAAGTTCGTTTTATGAATTTTAGTTTGATACCATGTATCCCTTGTTTTCTCTTGGAGGCCCATCTTGGTGAGAGGGGTTTAAGTGCACTGTGGCTAACTGTAGATATTGGCGCTGATAATACGAGACATGTTGATGGGGTTCCAAAAGCATGGCTGATCCTAGACTGTTTTACTTTTGGATGCATTAAGAATGGCATTAGATGTCCACTCTTCTCTGTACCTTGTTCATAAGTTGTGCCATATCATCGGCTTATTTGCTTCTAGGCTTCTAGCAGATCTAACCCTGGGTGTTAGGAGAGCTGCTTCTCATGTGCCTTTTAAGATTACTATGTTGATTCTTCTCTGCTCAAGCCCCTTTCCAGTTAACTTTCACAGACCCATTTTTAGTGATTACACTGTATTGGATGATTCCTCTTTGCATACAAATGAGGAGTAAGTGTTCTTGTCTTTCCCTTTTCTGTTGGAATAGCTCACATCAGTCTAATGTATCTTTGTAATGGCTTTATGTATATATTTGTGGTACCACTTGACCTTATAGGTTCACATGTGATTCAGGGTTTGCATTTCATCATAAACACCCTTTGTTTCACATTTTTTGAGAGATTCTTTAGGTGTATTCTTTTTACAATTATGCTTGTCAGTTGTAGTTATAAGCCTCATTGACTCATTTATCTTTCCGTGGGCATTAATATATCTTCCTTTATTTATTTCTTTCTCCTCTCTCTAAGGCTGTTATGAATGTCTTGTAAATCTTTTATAATTGATGGTAGTGCTGAAACAAAATTTGTTCTCTCCAATTCATTTCCTTTGTGTTGGACATGTACACTAAATTTCCTTTTGATTGGAAAGTGGAAAGAGTACCAAATTTGGCAATGACTCTTCTATTGCTTTCTCTCTAAAGCAATTGATATGTTGGATTTTATAGTATCTAATAATCTTATAGACCTTTTCCACATAGCATCCTGTAAAGGCAATGCCTTCAATTAAGTCATCAATATTTTATTCTTCAGTCTCTCCTTTTCAGTTGCCAAAACATGTTCTGGAATCATATAACATGGCGTGCTCATTTGGAGTGGCAATTTAAAATTTAGCATTTTATCTCAGTAATTTAAGCATGACATAAATAAATTATTATGCATGCTGTTCCTTGTTGATGCTTATACTACATAGCCTTAAGTTCCTCTACGGTTTCCCTTCAAAAGGGTATCAATCAATCAATCAATCTATCTATCTACACTTTGAGAATATATATACCAGTAAAATTCACTTACCACGAATGCTTGCTTACTGGGATTTAGTCTTGGTGGGATTGTCCTATCTGGGGCCAATTTAACATTCTTCTGTTGTTTTAAAATACTTTGGGCTTTCCTTAGGGAAGGCAGAGATACTTTGTGCTTGGGTATCTCCAATGGACCAATAATCAAGGGAACATTCTTCTGTTGTTTTAAAATACTTTGGGCTTTCCTTAGGGAAGGCAGAGATACTTTGTGCTTGGGTATCTCCAATGGACCAATAATCAAGGGAGGGTCATAACTATAATGAAGCTTAAAAAGTGAAATTTGCTTAATGTTTGCATAATTTTGGATACTTTGGTGGTCTTTTAGTCCTTGGTGCATTCTACTTAAAATAAAATCAAGCCCAAATCAGTATTAATCAACTGATGGCAAATCTCTCCACTGTGTTTTTGATTCTGCAATACTTTAAGACTTGCTCTTTGCATTAGATGGATCGATCTACTTTGTGATGGAAGGTTTAGAGTTTTAGACTCAGAAATTGGGTATCATTAGTACTTTACTGCAACCATTCATCTTCTTTAACTTATTGAAGCATTTTTCAGCTAATTGTCTGTTGCTATTGTAGGTAGCTCAGGAGATAGGATCAGAGGCAATGTTCCAGAATGATTTCTTAAGCCAACTGGTAATGTTTGATCTTATTTTACATTCTAATATTTTAATCTGATGCACACTTCGCACCTTATAATTTTTTTTTTACATTTTATGTTGCCAAATTAAATTCCATATGATATCTTCTATCAAGGTTTCAGTTGGTTGGTATGTTGCTTTGTTACTGCTTCCCATTCAAATCTGCATTAAATGGATTTTCCAGGTAGAATTTAGCCGACTTATCATGTCTTCGTGAAAATGTCAAATGGCTTTTATAGGCCTTATTACTTATTTGGATAAATTTCTCTTCTCTTGCATCTCACAATATCTCCTACTTCTAGGTTGTAGACTTCATTGGCTTTGTTTCCTTATAGAGTATTATAACAAAATGCACAGTAAAAGCATCATAACTTATATTTTCTGTTTTCAGTACGGTGTCATTCATATCTGATCTTGAAATAGGATCCTTTTGAAGAATTGTTTGGTTACAACATCTGAAAAACTAATCATCTTCTCAGCTAACCAAAGTTTTTCTCCTTTTAGTCTGATTTATTTTATTATTATTATTATTTTTTTCTGTGACAGCAAATGACAATGATCCAAGCTCAAGCAGGGGTTAAAAACAACATGAAAAGGCTAAATAGGAAGATAATACAGAATGGTTCAAATCATCTAGTGCATGTGGTGCTTTTTGGATTGTCATGTTTCTTCTTACTGTATCTGTGGTCCAAGTTTTCAAGGACGTGACCTAATTTTGAACCAGTTGGAAAATGGAGAATTGTATCTCATCTTGAAAAATGGTCAAAATTTCATTACCCATCATGTTTTTGAGCTTAAAATGGATGTGCCAATGTGGCTTGCACAAAAAATGCACTACAGCAATAAAATCTATGTAAACTGTGGGTGAAGGCAATTAATTCTCAATCCGTTGAGCACTTGTACAGTTTTAAAAAGTAATTCAGCAAATTTATGAACGTTTGTGTTTAGTAATTAATGGCATCCTTATCATTTTGTCAATGAGTTTACACAGGTTTTTATGAGGGGTCACGGTCCCCTCATACCGAGTGGGGTTTGAACCTTGGACCTCTTAAAGAGAGGCCAAATTTCTTACCACTGCAGTAAGCTTGCAACTAATGACATCCTTATCATTATCATGTTTGTATTCAGTAATTACTGACATCTTTATCATTATCATCTTTTTGTATTGTAAATAATGAAAAAACTGTGTGGTCTTTTTTGGGAAGCTTTTTACAAAGTGTTGGTTTGAGCTTTCATGCATTAATTTCTACCCATCAAATGTCACACCTGTAATTTATGGGCAGGTCTGCTTGTATGTTAATCACAAGGCAAAAGTGAGCATTCTTGTTATTTGTTTATCCAGCTTCAATTCTTGCTGTCTTGTAACTTCATGTGAACCTTTAGAAAGATATGGATTGGAATGAAGTGGAATGTTGCAGACAATTTGCCACTCTATACTGTGGGACGAGTATCCTTTCTAGTTTCTCGAACTATCCTTCACTAGTACATATGCAAACAATTTGCCACTCTATATTGTGGGACGAGTGCTTTCAAGATTACTTTTCTTTACGACGTGTATGTAAATATCGTAAATGCTATATTCATTCCATGATTTATTTATTTATTTGTGACAGGTCAGATTCCCATGGAGATGGTACGTGCAACAAAGAGACTTGATATGTGTTTTAATTGGTTTTTTGAGGTTAGAATGGTCCATACATTCATCATCTTTCCAGGATTTCATCATCATGGTCCATAGGTGAGGTTTTTTATTTGGCTTTTATTGCATCAAAGGGTGCTCATTGGTGAGCAACTTATGAAATGTGGCTTTCATGGCCCGTTTAGATGTGAAATGTGTGGAAAGAATGTGGAAACTCTTAGTCGTATTTTTATTGAGTGTCCCTTAGCCTCTGAGCTATGGAGGAGAAGGGCTAACTTTTTTGGTTTATAGTGGTCCAATTTTTCTACTCTTGAACAACTATGGAGGGAATGGCCTAAACATGAGGTTGTTGATCATTTTGTTAGGCAATTAGATTGGATGAGAACAACCATTCTACCTTGGAATATCTGGAAGGAAAGAAACAATCGAATTTTCAAACAAGGGAAGGAAGGATATTCACTATATTTGGCAAAAGTTCATTGCCATCTTAGCTAAATCAGTCCAACAACTCCTTAACCATCCCAAGACTCCCACCAACGATGGGATCAAGTTATGCAAAGATCGAAGACTCACTGTACTATTGGCAACCAACTTAAAGGGAATGTGAGTAATCAAAAGATGGATAGAACAAGGAATTGACAACTTCCTCCTGAGGATTCTGGAAAGTTTAATACAAATGGAGCCTTTAGGGGGAACCTTGGAAAATTTAGTGTAGGATGAATTGATAGACTTTCAAATGGTTCCTTGGTTTTCAAAGGCCTTCATGAATTTGCTAAGGTTGGATGTCAAAAGCGGTATGGTATCCTCAAAGGCCTTCATGAGTCATGATTAATATGTTGAAGACTCTTAAGAATCATAAAGTTGATTGGAGAATAAAAATAATTGTTGAGAAGATTCAGTTAATCCATATGGGCATTTTGAAAGTTGAATACAATCATGTGGTTAGAGAATGAAATAGGATTGTTGATGCTTTAGCTAATTGGGCGTTGGACAAAGGTGATCTCACTTGCTACGACCACCCTCCTAAATGGTGGGCTTCACAAATTAGGGATGCTTTTCTATCTATCCTTTCTCTGGATGACTTTAGTACTAGAGGTACCTAGTTCCTTTATACTTTGTATTAGATTCTCTTTGGTTTAGTCAGGGTATTTCAGTTCCCTAGCTCAAAAAGATTAATTTTTATGTTTCTTGTATCGACATTTGCTTAAAAGGCCCGTTGGTCTAGAAAGGCCAAAGTTGTACTATGTTTTTTTCCATCAATTTAATTTTTTGGTGTGTGTATTTTTGTGGTGTTTTGGTTGTTTTTGTGATTTTGTGTTATTTTTTTGTTGTTTTTATTATTGAGTTTTTATGTTTTGTATTTTGTGTTTTCATGTTTTGTTTGTTGTTTTTGTGTTTTCTTTGTTTTTTGTGTGTTTGTGTTTGTGTTTGTTTGTTTGTGTTTTTGTTGTTTTAGATACCCCTGCCTCCTTGGGTCTTACCCAAAAGTGGTAACCTGAAATGGGTGTTTTCACAAACCAAAAAAAAAATGAAGAGGTTCATACACACTTAAAAAAAATTTCATGATAAAAAACTTTCATGCATTACATATTAAATTACAGTACATGTGAGGCCTACAAAAGGCAAAATATCATGATGTCTTGAGATTTGTTAAATGGAGGTGTGCACTTTTTTCTCCTATGTAGTGTTCATTTCACATTAGATTTGCTTGTAGTATCCATAGCTATTAACATTTTTTTGTATTATAGCTTGATGTTGTTTGGAAAATCTAATGCATCCCCATTCACTCAATAGGCTTTGATTAAAAAGGAGGTAAAAACAAGTATGGACGAGTTCACACAACTAAAAAAAAATGTTCGTATAAAATAATAAAATTATACAATATATCAAAGCAATTATTTATATAATTATATTAGGCAAAATTGTGTTCCTTTTCATGTATGGTCCACCATCAAAAGACACTTATTAGAGCTATAGTAGAGGGAAAAACAAAATCTATTTTTAATTCTCTCTGTTATGCACTATCAACAAGTAAATATATCTAGAATTGACAAAGATATGATAATATTTTCTCAAAAAATGACTCATCTTTCAAGAGCCATATCTTTGCATAGAGTTGTTCAATTTAGATGATTCTTACATCATTTTATGCAAAACTTGAAGAGATTTGAAATGAGTGGTCATATAAAAGAATCCAAAGAGTATTGAGAGATATATGATCATGTGAAGACATCCCTCTCGAACAAGGGTAGTGTTAGGGGAGTTTTCTAAGAAAAACGTCTCATCTTGTAGGAGCCATATCTTTATGAAGGGTTGTTTACTTCATATTTTTCTTGGACCAATTTGTGAGGAATTATAAGAGATTTGAACCTCTCTTATATAGACAGGAAGAAAAACCTTTAAATTGCTAGAACTTCAAATAATTTAGACCACAAGACGAACTTTGTTGAACCTTCAAAAAATGCTTTGGTTGCATATACACATACTTTAGGGTTAGAAGCTATCTCAGGTTCAATTGGGGTAAGCCAAGAAATAGGAAAAAAAGAAGGAAGATGGACACTAACCAAAAGGCAGGCCGTAAGACTAATAAGCATCATATGGTAAAAGAAGGTGAAAAGCTTGTAGAGGAAGGTAATATTAAAGCCCTTCATCATCTTTAGCCTTGTTATTAATGAAGATCATCACTTGGAATATTAGAGGACTCAAAGGGAGTCTTTCAAAATAAAACGAAATTAGAAGAATGATTTAGACAAACCAACCACATCTGGTTTTCCTTTAGGAAATGAATATGTCTATGGGGGAAATGGAGTCAATTGCAAATAAAATCTTGTTGGCTGGAAAAGTGACTCTCCTTAGCTCTCATGGGGCTTCTAATGGCATTGCTTGCCTCTAGGACCCAAAAGAGATCATTATTCACCATGTGGTTGGTAGCTAGGGTCTCTTGGCTGTGGCTGCACAAAGTAGACAATCTAACCAAATTATGCTTTGCTTGATTGTTTACAGTCCATTTACTTTGGAGGAAAAGCGGAGACAATGAAATAATATAACTTATATTATATTCCATTTTCCTGAAGCTTGGGTCTTGATCGAAGGAGACTTAAATATCATCCTCTCTTTGAATGGAAGTTGAGACCTATGAGAGAATATATTGCAAACTTTCACCTTGTGGACATCCAACCAAATAATGGCCTCATGACTTGAAAGAATGTTTTCTCTAACATAGTAAAGTCATCAACAAACTAGAGATGAGTGATTGGTCTAGCTCCATTTTCAATAGCGATTCTTGTTAATGTTTAGTTTTTCTTGTATTTGTTCATTATCCTTCCTAGATATTTATCCAAAATGATGAATAAATATGGGGAGAGGGGATCTCCCTACCTAATACCTCTGGATATAGTGAACAATTATGAAGGAAAGTCATTAATTAGAACTAAATAGGACACTGATGAAATACATCCCTTGATCCAATCTATCCATTTCTATGAGAATCCAATTTGACCCATTACTTTGGGGAGGAAACGTAAATAGGTATAGCTTAAAGGAATGTTTTCCCTAACAAAGTAAATTCATCAACACACTAGAGATGAGTGATTGGTCTAGCTCCATTTTCAATAGTGATTCTTGTTAATCTCTAGTTTTTCTTGCATTTGGTCATTATCCTTCCTAGGTATTTATCCAAAATGATGAATAAATATGGGATGAGGGGATATCCCTGCCTAATACCTCTAGATATAGTGAATAATTGTGAAGGGAAGTCATTAATTAGAACTCAATAGGACACTGATGAAATACATCCCCTGATCCAATCTATCAATTTCTATGAGAATCCAATTTGACCCATTACTTTGAGGAGGAAAGGTCAATCCACCCTATCATATGCTTTGGATAAGTTTAATCCAATGAACATGGATGGGGATTTTTGTGATTCCATGGAGGGAATAGCCTATTGAGCCAAAACTCTCTCATCCACTATCTATTAGCCTTCCACAAAACCACGTTGTTTTAGTGAGAAAATCTTACATAGAAGTGGTTTAAGCCTCTCTACCATTACTTTGGTGATTATTTTGAGCAAGATATTACATAAAGCTATTGGTCTAAACCCAATAATGTGCTTTGCATATTGTTCCTTTGGGATCAATGCTATATACATTTTATTGATTTCCTTCAACACATATTTAGATTTCCTAGATTTCTCAACCACATCCAAAAGGTCCTCATGCAAGATGTCCAAAATTTTTGGTGGAATTCAATGGGGAATTCATCTGGCCTAGGAGTCTTGCCTTCCTGCATTTTAAAAACCACCCATTGTAACTTGTTGGTAGTTATCAATGTAGTCAAAACTAAATTATCCTCCTTTGTTATAAGTGTAGGTATCTCCTATAACACTTCATGTTAGGCTTCCATATCCATAGGTTCTACTATGAATAGACGTGCAAAAAACTTGACTGCAATAGACCTCATATCTTCCCATGTGTGGATAGTATCTCCTACTTTTATTTTCAAGGGGGGTATGAAGTTGTGTGATCTATGGGCTAGAAGATATTTGTAGGAGAATCTTGTGTTTTGGCCCCCTCTTGGAGCCAGTGGATTCTAGATTTCTACTCCCATAATAGCTCTTTCTTTTTTTACATTCCTCTAGTTGGAATGTAAGTCTAATCTTTGCCATACTCAAATCCTCAATGATACCATCCATGTGGATTTGTTCATTCAAATATTCAAGTTGGGATATCGCTTCCAATATTTTTCTTGACATCTCCAAACTCTTTCCACTTCTAGGGCCTTATATTAGATCTGATATACTCAAGCCTACACACAAAGTAGTACATCTTGGTTTCATGTTGAGGTTTGCCTTCCTTCCACCATTGTTGCACTCTAGACCTAAAATATTTATCTATAAACCACATTCGTTGGAATCTAAATGGTGAGTGTTTGACCTTGGATTCCCATAGTTTTGTCATGATCAACCAATGATCTGGGCCTGCATTGTTTAGGATCTCCACCCTAGGAATGTATCCATGAATTAGAAAATTGTGTAATAGTAGGAAGTTTTCTAATCTTTCTAGAATGCAGGCAAAAACTTACCTCCTATTAGACTAGGTCATCAAACCATTGTCTAGCATAACATCCATAAGATGGAGGTTTTTGATGTATTCCTTCGTGAGGTCTATGCTCCCGTCTAAGTTACCAGTTCCCTTGTCTTCTCTTCCAAGGATATGATGGTATTGAAATATCCTCCTACTAGGTCCCATGCTTGAGGGAATTGGGTAACAATATAGTTTATGTTCTTCCATTGTATTTGGTTCTCCTCCAAGCTATTAGGTACATACAAATTCATATAGAGCATAACTTGGTTTGATTGCCTACTCTAAGCTACTACTGCCAGGAGACTCTAGCTACCCACCACTTGGTGGATAGCTACCTCTTTAAGGTCCCAAAGGCATGCAATGCCTTTTGATGCCCCTTGGGATATGAGGGATTTCATTCTTCTAGCAAGCCACACTTTCTTTGTAATTGTCTTCATCTCTTCCATCGATACCTTCATCTCCTGAAGGAAGACAAGTTGTGGTTGATTTGTTTTTATCATTCTTCTAATTTCATTATGTTTTAAGGGACTCGCTTGAATCCTCTAATATTCCAAGAAATGATATTTATCAATATTGGGGGATAAATATATGAGTAAGGGCATTGATCCTACCTTTTGCTATTAGCTTTTATCCTTCTTTTTCTACATGGTGTTGATTAGTTTTGCATCCCACCTTTTGATTAGTGTCTATTTTTTGTTGGCAGTCTATTTTTGGTTGGTTTACTACTTTTTGGTTGTTGCTCTACATGGCTAGCATGGTGTCTCTAGGACTTCTATCTCCATTGTATCATTTTCATCATCCAAAAGGTCATCAATGGGGAGATTTCCAAATGTATTTTTTGACACCATTGCATGATTTCTCACTATCAATTTCACTTGAATATTCTTTTTTTTGGCACTTGGAACCCTTCAAGATCTATTTTCTCTCTTCCTTGCCTTGGGGTCTTATGTGTTTAGTCTCTTTCTAAATTTCCATATTCATGGTAGATTCTACAACAAAAAGGTATGTTCTCATAATCCACCTCATACTTCCATGTTTCCTCCCCAAACTACAGAGTGATCTTTTTTGGGAGAGGTTTTTAAAAATCTATTAGGACACATATCTAAACATAGATAATTTGCTCAAATTTAAATGTACTATCAAAACCATCATGATTGTTCCTAAGGCATTACCAATTGCCGAAACATTTATCAAATTTTAAAATTCTACTTGCAAGCCAATCAACCTCACCCAAATTGGTGTTGTGGATGGCATCTCTTCCTCCACTTTGAATCTAGTATGCTAAGGTTTCATAAAGAGTCTTTCCCTTCCAAAAAACCATGGTCTCCCTTGCAATATTTATTCCCTATCTTCTTCAAAAGTAAAAATGACATGGAAATAACCATTGGGGTAGGTAGAGATTTGGAATTCACCTTTTATTTACCATTGTTTAGCAGCCCATAGTTTAAATGTTGAAAGGATCAAAATGAACACCATAAATTGACATATCATACCTATCCTCTCCATGTATCCTATTCCATTATGAATGCTCTCCATATTTACCTTCACTATTGAGGAACCATCCACCACCTTTAAGCACCCCATCGCAGTTTTCTTGAGATCTATCTTAGACATCCTCAAAGTCTTCGTGGTGCCCTTAGATTATTGATCACATTTGGTTGGGGTTGTTCCCCATGAAGGGCATCATTGAAATTCATTTTTTTAGGTAGCTTGCTTAACTCCTTCCTCATATTAGGTATCTGTATAGTCAAGCATTTTTGGTAGTTTACCGTCAGAACAATCTTGCTCATGTTCTAGACCATATCAATTTTTCTTGCTTCAACTTATTTGATCTTGTCTATACCATAAATTTTATAAATTTTATTTCTGGTTCTCTTCAACCCTTATTTTTGTGGTAGATTGTGATCTCCCATCTCTTTTTGCACTATAAACTGGAAGTGCTCATTACTTTTTCCTTCACTTTGTGTGAGTTGTAAAAATTGGTTGTCTACTGTATTTCCTCAAATTATGCCTTTTCCTTACTGTAATCATCCTTGTCAAAAAAATATTTTTGGCTATTAGGACCAACATGCCTTGTCCTCTATATTTTTTCTATAATATTGTCTAAAAACCTTCAAAACCCTCGTCCTAGCTATCTCGATTTCCTATCAACTATAGTTTTTCGTATAATGTTTGATACGAAGAAATCCAAAACTAAACCCTGCATTCCACATCCACCTTACTAAGGCTTCTACATGTAGTGGTAGTGGAACTATGTGCAAACCTAGCAGAGCTCCTCCATCCCCTTCATCTTCCCTTGAAACATAGAATTTTCTTTTTAATTGTTATTATTTATTTATAATATATTTTATATATCTCATTTATTTCAATTTTCTTATTAATGTGCTTTTTAATTTGTTAAATGCATTAAAAAGGACCTAACCACTATTTCATCATAAGCAAGTTAACAAGGTGTTTCAATAAATGTCATGATATTGTTCTTACAATAAATTATATATGGTCTTTTTGTGAGCCAAACATTTACACTAATCAATTTAAATTTATGGGCTTATTTTTTTTTGGTAGGTAATAAAATTTATTAATATCGTTGGGTTGAAGGGTCCCAATCCCTATTTACATAAGGCTATTATCTAGCGCCGAAGAAACAAAAATAGAACAACCCCCATAGACATAGGGAAGAGTTGTGCTAGTTCCATGGGAACACAAAAAAACAAAACAGAAGATTCCAATAACCTTTTTCGACAACAGAAAGAAACCAGGGATATACCCGACAAAACAGGGAAGGTTCAGTAACAGAAACTAAACTCAAAAATCCCACTAACCCAGAACCCAGGACTACTGGGCTTTATCACCATCTTCAGTAGCATTATTCTGCTGATGAGCGAGAAGAGCGTTGAGCGACGTCGAAAGATCCTGCAATTCCTTGAAGTTAAGAGAGAAGATGACCCCAACTTCCTTGATCATATTGGCTGCTGCCAGGAGTTGGTCAACCGCCCCCGAGACATGGCTGATGATTCTGGAGCGAAAGGCTTCAACAACACAACTAGTAATATTTTCAGCTGCATCCACGAACTCAATTTGAAGCCCTCTAACATGAACCATTCCATCATTCCACGAATTAACAAACTCGTCAGATGGAGAAGGTTTTGCACAGAGGTGAAAACAATAGCCTTGTGATGAAAACCACAATTTTGAAAAAGCCCACAATTTGAAAGGAAACATGTGGGATCCTGAAACGGACAAGGAATGGTGTTGACAAAACACCAAAGACAAAAGAAACAGGGTGTTTACGAAACACCTTATAGCATTAAAAAGAACACCTTTGTTGGAACTGACAATAGTGTTGAAAAAACACTTGAAAGGAAAGACACCGGTGTTGACAAAACACCTTATGGCATTGAAAAAAACACCTTTGCTGGCATTTATGTGATTATTAAGAAACCTGCTCATTTTATTTTTGAACAATGTTGATTAAATCCTCTAGAAAGCAGTCTTCCCAAATAATGCAATCAGATTGGTTTGCTGCCTAATTAGCCAAAGTGTCAGCAACTACGTTGGCTTCACGGAAGACATGTTGAACTGTACTTAAGGGAAGCTGCCTGAGAATGGCTTGAATTTCCTTAATAACATTTTGAATATTCCAACCTGGTTTCGAGGAACCTTTTGCATGATTAACCACAACAAGGGAATCACCTTCAAAGATGATTGGGTTAGGAAAATATTTGCACAGAACAAGACACCTCCACAGGGCACGAGCCTCAACATAATTATTTGATTGAATCCCCAAATTTTCAATGAAGGCCTTGATGATCTTTCCACTGTGATCCCGGATTATACCACCAGCCCCAACATCCCCAGGATTGCTTTTAGATGAACCATCGAAATTTGCTTTTAGCCAACCCAACGGTGGAGGTTTCCACTTAGTATTGATCCTGTCATTGATGTGAACTGGTTGCTTAGAAATTTTGGTGGAAATATTGAGAACTTTAAACAAAAGCATTTCTAAACCTGGATCAGGGGGTTTGTCACACTGAATTAAGTTGGTGTTCTCGACAGTGAACCTCACTGCTCTGTTGGCTACCATCACTGGATCCCTGGTCTGATTATTGAACACTCTATTATTTCGCTCTAACCAAATCTGCCATAAGGTATGATGGAGGGAAGCTTTCCATATAAACTTTAATCTGGGGTGGCGAAACACAGGAGGCCACTGGGTAAACATATCAACAATAGTATGGGGCCATGCCCATTGAACTCTGAAGATACTTAAAAGCACTATAAAAACATCATAGGCAAATTGACAGTCAACCATAATATGTTGCACTGATTCCCAAGCTTGGTAGCACAAATAACATCTGTTGGGTAACATGACTCCACGCTTAATCAAATTGTCAGTAGTTAAAATTCTGTTCTTAACAACCAACCAAGAGAAGTGAGCAACTTTGGGGATAATGTTTTTGAGCCAAACGCATTTGAAGATCAAAGATGTCGCTTGCTCATCTTGAGAATCATAATTGTCGTATAACCCATGGGCCGTTTTGACTGAGAAGTTGCCATCCTCACTGCATTTCCAGAAAGGCCTATCTTTTTCCTGGGAAGCTGGGATAAAACTTGATCTGAGAATGGACTGCATGGCCTTAACAACTTGGGAAATTAATTCATCATCCGAATTGAAACTTAGTTGTTTCCACATGGGATGCCCCTGGGTTTGGACAATGAAGTCAACAACTTTTGGTCCCATATTTGCATCTGTTAAGGGTTTTAGGACAACAATGTTCTGATCATTTATAAGAGCCTCATCCTTGACCCAAGGATCATGCCAAAAATTGATTGTCTTCCCATCACCAAGCTGCCATCTTACACCTCTGCTGAGCAACGATCTTGTTTGGAGGATAGACTTCCAGAAATGGGTTCCAGCTTGAGGAGCTTCCTCATCCATAAAGGAATGGTGTTGTAGATATTTCTCCCTTACGACAGATATCCATTCCAAGTTCTCATGGGTAAAGATCTTCCATGCCTGTTTTGCCAAAAGGGCATGATTCATCTTGTGAATTCTTCGAAAACCAAGACCCCCTTTATCTTTTGGGGAGCAAACAATATCCCAAGCAACCAAGTGAAACTTTTTCTGATTATCAGTTCCTGTCCATAGGAAGCGCTTTTGAATTTGTTCTATTTTAGATCCAACTATTGCAGGCACTTTGAAAATAGACAAAAAATAAACAGGAATGCTCTGAAGAACTGACATGACCATCGTGGCTTTTCCTGCCAAAGAAAGCAAAACACCTTTCCAGCCTGCTAATTTCTTGTGAATCCGCTCAATGACATTATTCCACATTGCATATTTTGGATGACCCACAAACATGGGCAACCCAAGATAGGCAGTGGGCAGATTAGCAATGGAACATTCCAGGATATTAGCAATAGAAGTTTACCGCGAGACAGGAGTATTAAGAAAAAATATTTTGCTCTTGGAATAATTTATTTTTTGCCCAACTGCATCTTCAAAGAGGTTAAGAATAGTCTTGATAGTACGGGCTTCTGGGATGGAAGCTATGGTAGCCAACAAAGTGTCATCAACAAATTGTTGGTGGGTGGTAGGTCTTAGGTTGGAAGCAACTTTTATGCCAGAAATTAACCCCAGAGAACAGGCTGACTTTATAGTTCTGCCAAGAGATTCAGCCAGAATGATGAAGAGGATGGGGGACAAGGGGTCCCCTTGTCTTAATCCTCTAGTACTTGGGAAGTACCCAGCTGTGGAGCCATTCACCAGGATGGAAAACCAAGAAGAGGAAACACATTGCATAATGAGATGGGTCCAATCACTATGAAAGCCAAACTTTAGAAGGACTTTAGACAAAAAATCTCTATTGACCCTATCAAAGGCTTTGTTCATATCCAACTTCAAGAAGAAAGCACTTTTTTTAGATTTATGGGCAGAGTGGATTAGCTCATGAATAGTTATCACACCATCAACAATATTTTGACCTTTAACAGAGCTGCCTTGACACGGGTCTATGATGTCTGGAAGGAAATATTTAAGTCTGGTGGCCATAGCTTTGGTAAGAATCTTGTAGACCACATTGCAAAGGCTTATAGGATGGTAATCAGACAAACTCTTGGCAGTAGGGCTTTTAGGGATAAGGGCTAGGAAAGTAGAATTTACATCTCTAGGGATAAATCTGGAATTCTGCATCTCTTTAATGGCCAGGCAAAGGTCAGGACCTATGATTTCCCAAAAAGTTTAGAAAAAATGAGGGGAAAACCCATCAGGCCCAGGAGCTTTGTCTGGTTGCATGGAAAAAAGAGCTTTGTGGATTTCCTCATCACTAAGGGGTTTTAGGAGATTGGCATTCATTTCATCAGTAACAATTCTTGGAATGTGCCTAAGGAGGGAATCCATTGCTTGGGAGGATTGGATAGGTTGGGATCCCAACAAAGACTCAAAATGATGAACAACCTCATCCCTGATTTCGTAGATGTCAGCGGTGTAAGACCCATCACTCTTTACCAGACCCTTGATCCTGTTTGCTCCTCTGTGCTTGAGGGTTGAAATGTGAAAGAATTTAGTGTTCAAATCCCCATATTTTAGCCATAAGTGCCTAGATTTTTGATGCCAAAAAATCTCCTCTTTCTTTAGAATGTTATGGTATTCTGAAAGAAGCAATTTTTCCTCCTGTCTCGAATGAGGACCCTCCTGTCCTTGCTGAAACTGATTTTTGATTATCTGTAATTTATCCCTTATATTCTGTTTATTTTCAAAGATGTTTCCAAAAACCTCCTTGTTCCAAATTTTTAGCTTGTTTTTGATAGAGCGTAATTTTTGAGAAAACTGCCTGATATGAGATCCAGGAAAAGTTTCTTTCCACCATTCACCAACACGCACCCTTAAATCTGGGTGTTGAGTCCACATTGCTTCAAACCTGAAGGGAATTTTGAAGGAAGGTCTATTGGCTGATTCAAAAATCAGAGGGCTATGATCAGAACCAATTTTAGGAAGAGCTTGGAGAGTGGCATCACCAAACATCTGCAGAGCATCCTGGGATAGGAAAAATCTGTCAAGTCTCTCCTGAATAAGATGCGCTCCAGCTCTTCTGTTACTCCATGTAAACTGATACCCTTTCAGTTGTACATCCATCAGATCATTAGTGTTCACAAAATTGCAAAAGTCTTCAGTGGATCTAGGATTGATATCATTTCCTCCTCTCTTCTCTGAGGGGTAGAGAGGAGCATTAAAATCTCCTACGAGAATCCATGGAATATTAGAAAAGGTTGTCCTCATTTGGGTGAGGGTATTCCATAAACTTAGCCTGTCCTGAGGACTGTTTGGGGCATAAATATTTGTCAAGACCCAGGACTGTTTAGAAATCAGATCATGGAACAGAATATTGGAAATCCGACCTTGACTGGAAATCACCCTTCCCTCCACTTTGGTAGGATCCCATAGACATAGGAGACCACCAGATGATCCAACTGAAGGGCTGAAAGAAAATTCACACTATTTCCAAATAGTTTTAGCAACTTGGGGAGAAGATTGTGCGCCCAATTTTGATTCTTGCATAATGAAAATAGTCGGTCTAAACTCCTTTCTTAATGAGATAGCAATTCTTTGTTTTACTATCCCATTAAGCCCTCTCGCATTCCAAGAGAGGACTTTCATTTGGAATATTTACCAGGTTTTCTCCCTCCTTTGGTTTGTTGCAGAGGAGGTTTGGTTCTATTCGGTTCATCTCCATTGGATGCCATGATATCTGGAAATAGGGTTCGTTGAATGCCATTAGCTATCTCTTCTTCTATATCTCTTTTTATTTGTTCAACTGCAGAGGGTCTTCCCCTTTTTCTATCACTGCCAACATCTATCTGAGATTTCTTATAACTTCTAGTATGCTTAGGACTCCAAGCTCCAAGGATCCCGCACTCCCCTTCTAGATTAACAACCTCATCAGATCCAAGGATGGGAGGAGGGTGAGAAGGTCCCGACCCAGAGGGTGAAAGAGGATTGGATGGCGGAGGAGAAGAAGAAAGTGGAGGTGGAGGCGGGGGATTGGGAGGGCGGAGGGATTCGGTCGCATCATTGGTGGAGGGATTTGTTGGATGGAAAGAAGCGTCATTGATGGGGGTAGTGGAATTTGGATCAGAAATATCCAGGCTAGGGCATTCATCTTGATTGCCATCAGAAATAATATTTGATTCATTTAAAACACTGAAACGATTAGCCAAAGCATAATAAGAACTTGCCTTTTTCTTTACGCCAGTCGGTTGCTTTTCCTTGGATTCATGGCGCTGCCCGCCCTTGGAAATCTGGTTGTCCTGGTTCTTGGATGCTAAAAAGCGAGAATGTTGTTGGAAGTCTTTGCTCATGCGATCTTGCCCTTTTAGGGTATTCTGGCTAGGGTGCAGCTTCGGGCATTGATTTCGAAGGTGACCCTGGATGTTACACTCAGAACAAAAAGCAGGCCTGTTCTCATATTCCACAACTTGACTTTTGCGGTAAGATCCATAGATTAAATTTACATGAGTCGAAAGTTGAGATTCTAGGTTCGCGTTAACACATATACGAGCCTGCGTAAATCTTGATCTAGCTTTCATCGTCGGATCTATGGTGACCAGTTCTCCAATGGTTCTGGCAATCCCATGGAGAAACTCCTCGTGCCAAAACATGAGCGGCAAGTTGGGGAGCCTGACCCAAATTGGAGCGAAGTTTATGTTCTGGGTTTCCGGGTCGAAATCTTCTCCCCATTTGCGAAGGAAGAGGCTTCTCCTCCCAAAGAACCAAGGACCACCGGACAGGATACGATCTGCGTCCTCTTGATTGTTAAGACGAATCAGAAAGAAACCTCTGGACATGGCAATGATTTCCAAACATCCTCGCGTTTTCCATTTAGCGACCGCCCAACGCCGAATAGCTTCTATATCGGGTCTCCCTCCGACAAATTTTCCCACCAGGGAGAAAGATTCTATGGATATGTAGTTAGCCATAATCTCCTCCGAAATAATCAGATCAACTCCATAGGGGATAAAAGTATGCTTGGGAACCGGAGGGGGTTTAGGGCCTCCTCTGACTGTTTCGGCAAAGGAAATAGTCCCGGATGCTACGCCATTAGGGCAAACTCGCCGCTCATTCCCCGTTTCCTCATGATGTTTGTCTGGGGGTTCCTTCCTCCAGATATTGTCAGATTCATCCTCCAAAATCCTAGATCCGCTTCCCTTACCGCCCGTTCCATCCTCGATCTCGTTCCCTAGCTTAATCGATCCGGTTCCAGCTCCTTGTCCGTCGAAACCCTGGTTCCTGCTAGCTTGAGAAATCAAAATCTCGCTCGCACTCCTCATCTCGCTCGGATCACATGGGCTTATTTATTTTAATACTTATCATATTTTTAAATTACTATTTAAACTCATAATAAAGTTTTGATTTCTTGAAAATTAGATTTATCAAAAATAATTGTCTTAAAATTATATTTTTTATTTTTAAATGCATTTTGTTTTATTATCAAAATTATTTTTTAAAGTATAAATTCACAATTTATTATAATTTAAATATTAAATATATAATATTATTATTTTTAATTAATTATAAATTTATCAACTTAATTTAAACTAAATTTTATTAATTCAACCTCCCCTACATTGAAACACCGCCACATCTACTCATTACCATGGGTTCACCTCAGAAGACTATGTCATAATACGTGCATTCCTATGGTACTAAAGAGTACCTCTAAATTGCATTTCTACCTTGGAGTCCTATATTATAAATACCACTCTTAATACATTTTTTTAAATTAGTATACCTCTTATTTTCACCATGTATCATAGGTATCTTTTTTCCATGACATATTTATACCCCTTTTCCTTTCTATCCTTTCTTTAAGAAGGATAGTTTTATTTTTCAATGACTATATTAACCCCACTATGTATAGATGAAATAGATAAAAGTTGGCTTTCATTTTTAATGCAAACTTGAATACCATTAGAACTCTAATTTAACCTTTTTTGCAATCTTTAATTATAGTAAGAATGAAAATAGACATCATAATAGCTCCATATCATGATTCCCTTGTCAAAATAACTAAAAAAAGAGAACTTTTCTAATCAAGATCAAAGTCTTCAAACTGTAGAATACAACCAAACACAATCATTTAAATGTGAAAATACAAACAAAATTACTTGTGTAAAATAATGTATAATTATAACAATTTTTTTTAGAAATAGCATTCATAGTAGTAATAGGAACACGAGTAATAGAATTTAAATTTTATAATAGTAAATCATAATTAAAATAACAAATCCATATTCTAAGTTTTAGAACAATCCTAGCCCTCTGAGAGAGTAAAGTCTCTTATGTACACCAAAGACAACAAAAGGTTATAAGTATGAATAATAAAATAACTACAACACAACTTATTGACAATTAACAACCCTAACCCTAATGATCAAGGATCAACTAACCTAATCTAAGGCCCAAGAAAGCTTTATCCTCAAAATTAGAAAAGACTATATAATGCTCGCTAGCTCCCATGTTGCATCTTCATCTAAAGGATCTTGCCACTTAATGAGAAACTTTTATGCTTGGTGAGACCATAAATTACTAACCTAGGACTACAAAATTGTCTTTGGCTATAGGTCAACCCATCTTTATTCCCATTCTAGAATCATCACTTGGTACTCCACCTTCTAACCAATCACTTATTTAAGACAAGAAGCATGAAAAATATGATGGATTTTGGAAGCAAGAGGAATTTCAACTAGTATGACACCTCCCCAATTTGATGAAACATATTGTAGGGACCATAGAACTTGGGTGCTAATTTTTGGCTAGATATGGTCTTTAGAGAAATATGCTTATATGGTTGGAGCCACAAAAATACCATATCACTCACCTTAAATTTCCACTTTGAGTGATATATATCCTTTTGTTGCTTTATATAGTTTTGGACCTGATAAAGATTATCTTTGAAGAGTTGGAGGACAATCCAATATTTCTAAAGGAAATTGTCTCTCCAAGCCACTTTAGAGGAGCCCAAAACATAGTCTGTAATATATAGAGGTTTTAAGCGATATAATGCTTCATATTAAGTATTGTACCACCATTTTGATAAGGGGAGCCATTTAACATATTGACATTGTTTATCTTGGATAAAACATCAAATGTATGTACCTAAACACTTGTTCATGAACTTAATTTGATCATCCAACTAAGGGTGATAAGAAGAAATCATGTTAAGCTTAGTACCACTAAGCGTGAATAACTCCCTATAAAAATTGCTCGTAAAAATAGGATTATGATCATACCATGCAATTTGAAAACATGGTCAAGAAATACCTTGGCTACCTTGATAGCAGTGAATGGGTGTTACAAGGCACAAAAATGGATATACTTTGAAAGTAAATTCACCACTACAAAGATCACTATGTTTCCCTTTGACTTGGGAAGACCCTCAATCAAGTTCATAGAGATATGCTTCCATGTGTAATATGAATTATGGCCAAGGTCGGCATTGTGAAATGTATTCTTGTATATACCTCTGGAAAATCATTTTATGATGTATTTAATTGTTATTTATTAAGTATGGCCTATGGTCCAAAATTAACCTCTTTATGATTAAACCTAACTTGTAACTTATAATTAAACTAAAGCATAGTTATTATGTTGACTTATTACCATGATGATGTAACTAGGGTTTTGGTATTGGTGTAAATACCCCCTATTCACTCAATCCATTGTATTAGATTGTTGTGATTCTTGTCCATTGATAATACAATGATTATTTATGGTGCTCAAGGGAACCCACCAATCTTGTGTCTCTTGCTTTCTCTTTCACCCTTTTATACTTTTTTATAAGATTTGAATTAATGTATGCTTCTAATCATTACCAAAAATAGGTGCAAAATCCAACATGGTATCATAGTAAGTGTAAAGCATCATCACTGTTGGGCAAAACATTGGTTAGTTTTATACAGTTCATTTAATTGCCTCCATTTAATTGTCAACCCGGGGTAGCTCATAGTCTTGTGAGTAGTCGTGCAAAATCTATGCTTGTAATTTCTCCTTTAGAGATGAGTCCCTTGGATTATGGTTTGGGGGGTGTTTAATGTTCGTTGAAGTTTATGTTTAAACCAATAATACTATGCTAAGTCTAAGAAACATGACTGAAAACATTAAAACTCTAAATAACTACCTTGCTAGAAATTGCACAAGAACAGGGAAAGTTCTGGAGATAAATTAATCTATTAAAATAATTACAAAAAACAAGGGAAATAGGGAAAAAATCTGTTGTAAGTGGGCCCATGCTTCCAGCAGGTTCTGCCCATGGTAGAATGTTCACCGAACGCTTAGAAGATGTTTTTTACAAGAACAATGCAAAGATTTTTATTAACAATTTACAACTGAGAAAAATACATAAAAGTTTGGGCGACTCTCTTCAGGGGTGGCCTGCATATTTATAAAGTATGAGGCCAGCCTTGTTACAATTTTCAGAATGAATCAACACGTGATTCGCTGTTACAACTGGTTGCTTGAATCGAGTAAAATATCATGATTTTTCAGCGTATTCTATTTCCAAAATATGCTGATATTTGATTTGCCCGACTTATAGAATAAATTTATGTAACAACTAAAAAATAGGTGACGAGTCACCTTTGACATTGTCCCATATTCGATTGTGATGCTGGAAATCCCTTCATACTGGTTGCTGACGTGTTTGCTCTGTTATGTCGACCATAGAGTCGTGTTGAAGTTTGACGTTCACGGGAATTAGACACCACGATTGAAGAAGTCGGGAAGTAGACGCCTTTCGTTCGCATAACGGGAAGCAGATGCCTTCTGTCGTACAACGGGAAGCAGGTGCCTTCCAATGTATAATGGGAAGCAGATACCTTCCACTGTACAATGGGATGCAGATGCCTTTCGCTGTACAACGGGAAGCAGATGCCTAACAGTTAGATGCCGAACGAAAGTCAGGCGCTTCAAAGAACTTGGGTTCCTGATTTCGTGCCTTCTTATCGATATTCTACAGATGCTTTTCCTTCATTAATTTGTAAGTTCCAAGTCTAAGGTGGAACTCAACGAAAAAATGCCAAAATGCAACTATTTCCATTAAATCTAAACAAATTACACTTAAAGACATATTAGAGAACATGCAAAATAAACTGTCAATTATATATATAATTTCCACAAAACATTTATATCTACAAGAATATATGTCGCACATTATGGGGAAAAGAGTGCAAAAATGAGCAATTTTGTGGCTCATCAATCACTAAGTCACATAGAAAGTCTATTTAGAACCTTTGATCCTTCTAATTTTGAGGGTGAATTATTTCTCAAATCTTCATAAGCATATTTATTAAAAAGGCAAAGAGATCTCAATCCACTATTTTCCATACATTCTTCTAAAGTTTTGGAGATTTTATTTTTTCTTCACTTTTTATTTTTTTGTTATTTAGGTATCTTTAAGCTTTTGTGTGAATTACCAAAATAACGTCCTTCTTTAATATTATATATGAAAATTTAAATTTGGTGTCATAACAAGCAAGTTGTAACTTTGAACACAGGGAAGAAAGAAGTTTTTTAAACTTTAAAATTAAAATTAAAATTTTAATGTGTTCTCTCATTACAAAAAATGGTGGATTTTTCAAAGGATATGCTATGAACAATGCCCTTCTTCAACGAGTGCATTAAAGTTTGCATAAAACTGATGTTAAGGTAGCTAAGTGAAAATAAGTTGGGGCATTTTGTGTAAAATACAAGGGTTTGAACCCCATCGTTATTTTTTTCTATGGAATAAGGCATTAGAGGACTGATAAAGAAGTATTTACACCTTGGCTTTAGCATGAGTGCATTCAAAAATTATCAGTTATACTCATGATTGAATATAATCAATGGAAGAATTCATGTTTCAATCACACAAGTGCATGATATTATGATAAAATTTTATCATCATAGAAGACTTGGATAATATTTTTCATAGAGATATCAATGGCTTAGTCATTGTAATAGCTTATGCTTAGGCATATAAGTTGTGGTGGCTAAGTCTTAGACACCAAATTCAATGTGAGTTCAAGTATCCAAAGAATTGCTTTCTCTTTTGTGTTGAGATTGATGAGTGTTATTATTTTCTTTTATTTTGAAGTGATATTTATTCATTTTCGAAGTGACATCTCCTTCTCAAAACCAATGTTGATGTGTTAGGTAGCGCAAGGTGCCTTACCCATAAGAGACCAAGGTTTGAATCTACATTTTTCATCTTTGAAGCAAAGTAATGCTCCTTTGGTTGAGTAGTGATCAATATGGCATGTCTACATGCAACAAAATGCAAATTTTCACATATATATACAACATCATCCAATCAGACCCAAGCATGTGTCAAACTCACATTTGTTCCAATAGTCTAGTGGCAACCATGTGGTGTAAAATGAGTGGCATTCATCAACAAATCAGTGGACACCAAGTCACAAATAATGATTGGATAAAATACTAATATTTGAAGGGTTGATTTTGTTATTTTGAGTTCTATTAGGTTAAATCTTCTAGTGGCCATAATGTTTGCATATAGAAGTGTTTAGAGTCCTTTTATTTAAATCACACATTTATTTAGCTCTTCACATCAATGACATCAATTTAAGGATCTCTTATAGTGTTGGGGGTAAAATTGTACATGATAGTCCTCAAAATCTTGTTGCTTTATTTTAAAAGGGTACATTTATAATATATTATGCAATTAAAAAAATATTTGGTCCATACTTATGGAAGAGCTAATCGGATTTATGGCATTAGAAGTAGTAATTAGATCTTTTAGAGACACACAAGAAAAGGATTTAGAATATACTCTTGTCAATCCCACCTTTTCCTATCAAATATTTGGACTATTGGTTTACTCTCTACATGAAGATCTAACCCTTCATGATCTCTTATATATTCTATTTTTTGTCTATGTTACTTTACAAATTTGCAATGGCTCTTCTTATAAATAGTTTTCCAAGCCTCTTTTGGTGATGGCAATCAAATGGTCGAAGGGCAAGTCAAAGTTTTCAAATAAGGTGAAGTGTTATGTAAAGGAAAAGTTGTGCTCCCAAGTCTTTCCTTATATGATTATAAAATATTAGAGTAGATTATAAGAGATTGTATTCTTATATTGTCTTCCTTGTGTGCAGTTACAAAGGATGTGTTCTTTGTATATGTGTATAAATATTCAATATTAGTTGTGGTGACAATGGTCTATCTTGAGGAGATTCTTGTGTAAGTGTAAGGGCAACTTCATATAAACAAATTTGCAGTTGATGAGGGAGATTTAGCTAATTTTTCCTCAAGTACGAAGTCCCACTATAACATTAATTGTAGGAGAAAGATGTTATTGTCACTAATATATTCTTTGCTTGGATCCTTGGTTCAAATTATAAGGGGATGTTGAAAGTGTAATCTAAATTATGGCTAAGGTCAACATTGTATGATGTAATATTGTATAGGCCTACAAAATCATTGTATGATGTAATCTTGTATAGGCCTACAAAATCATTGTATGATGTATTTAATTATTATTTATTATGGATTCTTTATTGGCCATGGTTAACCTTTTTATAATAAAACCTAACTTGTAACTTATAATTAACCTAAAGCATACTTGTTATATTGGCTTAGATTAGCATGGTTATGTAATTGGGGTATTGGTATTGGTATAAATACCCCCACTCACTCAATCCATTGTATCATAGTGTTGTGATTCTTATCCATGGAATATATAGTGATTTTTTATAGTGATCAAGGCACCTACCAATTTGTGTCTCTTGCTTTCTCTTTTATTTATTTATACTTTGTGTAAGATTTGATTCAATGAATTAATTTTGTTCATAACTAGATATAAGCGTGAAATTTAATAAGGGGCTACAATAATCCTAGAGATTTAAGTATTTTCCCCATATTCCCTAGCACATTGAACATTATGGCATGTGTTGCTTGATATCTATTTTTATACCTCTAAAAGCAAAGGATTGTTTAACCCTTAGATAGATCTTAACAAACCAAAAATTCCCTACCAACAACAAAGTATGTAATTCTTAAAGGATATTGCTCTTGACCTTGGAAGATTAATTGTGATAAATGCGATCCTTATTTCTAAGAATCCCACCAACCTATGAGAATAAGGAGTGAGTGGGTTACCAACCTCCACATTATGAATCAAATGAATAGTCTCAATATCTAACTACTATTTCTCTTGAAGTTGGGATAGCCATTAAGGAAGGGAACTAGAGATATCATTAACAAATACAAAGCCTTCATATTTATGAGAAAGAAAATACACCATCATATTTTCCTTCTTTTTCTTACACTCAATTGCAAATCGATACCCCAAGATCTTGGTCAATCATTTATTTTATTCCACACAAGAGAGACATGGTTTTAAGAAGTGTTACAAACTACTATGTTATATTTTGATAATAAAGTGTTGGTCCAACAAATTATATTTTGATTTATCCACTACATGTAAGATGGATAATATATCCTTCTCATAAGTGAAACAACCCAAATTTTTGCCAAAGATTTATTTGCTCTCAAAATCCAAATGGTGTCCTTGCACCAAAATAGTTCTAAAACTTATTTCAAAGGCATCATACTTAATCATAAACAACCTATTGAAGTTAAGAGTAGCTATAATAGGGGTGATGCAAATGGCCTCCTTTAAGGTGTTAAAGGTTTTGGCAGTCTCATCAAACCATACAAATTCATTCTTCTTGGTGAGATCCATTAAAGGAGATGCAATCTTCCCATAATTCCTAACATTTTTTTTAATAAATTGTAAGACCTAAAAATACTTAAGGACTTAAGAGAGATTAGGTAGTGGCTAATCTTGCATTGCCTTGATCTTGTTAGGGTCCACTTTGATGCCTTTATGAAACACAATGTAACCTAAGTACTTAACTTCAAGTACTTCAAAGGAACATTTGAACCACTTGATATAAAAACTATTCCTTCTATAGAAGGTGAAAGAAATATTTGACATGAAGCAAATGGATTACCCAAGGATTACTATAAACTAGGATATCATAAAAAAATATCAATAAAACTTACAAACAAGGGAATGAAATATAGAATTTGTTAATATTTGAAAAGTGGAAGCGGCATTAGTAAGACCAAAGGTCATGACTAAGAATTCATAATGATATTTATGTATATGAAAAGTATTTTTGGTAATATCATCCTCTCTAACCCTAATTTAATAAAAACTAGAATGCAATTTAAGCTAGATAAAATTCTTGTCACCATGTAGTTCATCCAACAAATCACCAATAATAGTAATGAGAGACTTATTTTTTATCATGATCTTGTTGAGTGGAAGAAATTATGGTACATTCATCAAGAATTTTCCTTGTAATGGACCATGACCATTGGAGATGAATAAGGACTTGAACTAGGATGGATAATACCCTACCCTAACATATCTGTAACCAAATTATCTATTTTGAGCCTTTGTATCTAGGGATAGTGATAAGAATTGAGCTCTTGGAATAAGGTGGATGGCATGAGCATGAGTCCACTTAGGTGGAATAGCCTTGGACTTTTTCAAATATTGGAGCATATTTATCAATAAGAGACTACATATCATGAGGAACACATACAGATAATACTACCATTCTTAAATATTTTTTCCATCTGATAGGATCTAATGATAATGGAAGGTAGAGGTTGCATACCTTGGAGACAAATAACTTGTCCATTTTATATCCATTATACATATAGCTATTATAGGTTTAATGTAACATCCCCTAATTGAGACAACCATTGATCTCCTAGGATTACATCTATACTTTCCAAATATATTGTATAAAGATTGCTAACCTAGGTATAGAAACCCATCTAGATATGAACAATAGCAATCCAATACATACAATGACAATTACCTCCATTGGCAATCAACACATAATTTCTCCAAGTTCATATTGTTGAAATATATCCCTAGCGATTTGGTCATATTATTATTGATAAAATTATGAGTACTACCCAAATCAATTAACATGTTGACCTATATTCTTTCTATGAAGTCTTGAACCTTTATAGTGTGATAAGCTTTTAGTTCCATGAGGATAAATTTTAAGAGTATCGTATTATCCTTATCTTTCTTAGGATCCTCTATTTCTATTGGTGCCTCTTACTGTGGAAAGACAAAAACTTTCTCCTCTAAAAATCCTCCCTCCTATACTTTTATCTAGAATATTTTCCACTCCTCACATGCTTGATATCAAGGATTGTGTGACTAGCATTTGTAAAAATAGAACTCTTATGGGTATTCCTCATTGTGGTTATTGAAGTAAGATCATTGGGTATTTAAACCACATGATTGTTGGGGTTGAGGCAACTAGAGATTTTTCATTCACACATACTAAGCATCATGAAGGTTATCATTCACACATACCAAGCATCATGGAGGTTATATAGATCATGCATATCTCCTTTTTTTTATCCTTAACTCCATGAGAAAATTCTAAAACTACCATAGTCAACTCTAAAAGATATTTATATGTGATGAGACACATGAACTTAGTATATTAATTTATTGTTATGTTGGTTTCTTTTTCTACATTAATTGAACCATGTAAAAGGTAAAGGGATCCTTATAAAACTTGAGTAAGAACATCTTCTTGAACTCTGGCTATAAAATATGATAGCCATGATGCATAAGTTTCAAAAAAACCCATTGATGAGGATGTGTACCTAGCTTAGAAATGATCAAAATGACCTTTCCACTTGTATAAAAAAGATGTAAGTCTATGAGGTAATCCATATTGGATATCCAACTATGAGAATCATCGCTCTCAAAGGTTGGGGTATCGATTCTAGGAACCAAAATATCATGCATTCATTCAAGCAAAAATGCAACACCACTTACAATGGAATAATATTACTAGAAAACTCTAAATTAATCTCACCCATGCCAAAAGGAACTCCCATAGTGGATTGGGTAACCAAATTAGTAGCACAAGAACAACTATCATCTTGCTCAAAGGTGCCTATTGGACGAGTCCTAGACCCTACCTCAAGGTTTTCATTGGTAGTTCCATGAATCTTAATATTGTAAAGACCTTGGATCTTATCCATAAGGTAGCTATTGGAAGTTCTCTCAATCCACATACTAGAAATCTTGGATAAGAGGAGGATTATTCAATGGAATCTCATGTTTCTTTTGCTTATTTCTAATGTGCATCAAATATATGTTGAAATTTGATCCCTAATGAGAATTTAAAGTGGGGAAATTCCTTGTCATTTTTCTCAATTAACTCAACTTTATTTTTAAGTTATAGAGAGTCTTGAAGTAGCCTTGTTGAGTAGTAATGAGCTTATGAATTTATTCATTCAATATTAAGTGCTCAGCCAAGAAATACTCATGTAGACTAGAGGGAAGGTTTTAGGAAGGGTCGAGGAGGAAATAATGAGCTTCAATAAAAATCATAAGATTATTCATGGTGCCAAGAATAAAAAGAGTGTGAGGATCAAATTTATCAATGCACCTCAATATATTATGGTGCTTGCATGGGTTTCTTGTCATCCCATACAAATACTATTGTGCTATATTGTGTACTAAAAATGATCATTGATTCATTCCCAATTAGAGGAACCTAAATGATGCACACACTAGTAATCAATGATGAAACCTGAATATTTGTCAATTGATCATAAAAAAAGTTTTACTAGAGATATATCTTTATTTGACCAACTTGACAAGATGCTCATAATAAAATAGGTCTCCCCCAAAGGTTTAGATGCCTCTAACACTTTATTTTTCTAATTTGGAAAAATGTGAATGATTTTACCTCTATCAGAATATTACAAAAGAAAATTGAACCAAAAGTTGGTAATAGAAAAAATGCTAGAAATTAATTGATTAAAAAATGTAGATTTGGTTGGAAGAGGTTTTGAATATCTTGCTTGTTACTCTATTTTTTTTGCACCGTCATAAAGATCCAAGATCTTTGCTCTAATACCACTTTTAATAAAACAACTTCTAGAAATAACAATTGAAATAGTAAAATCTCATAAATGTACAAACAAAGAAGCATACACCACTAATAAAATTTAGATTCCATAATAATAGATCATAATTTAAAAAATTAGGTCTAGATTCCTAGTCTCAGAATAATCCTAACCACTTGAAGAGGTCAAAGTATCTTAGTTACTTGGAAAGGAAAAAGACTCTTATGCACACTAAAGGTAATATAATATTGCTAGTATAAATGATTAAAAACTACATCACAACTCATCTATTTATAGTCTAAAAAATTAACAACCCTAACCCTAATACCCAAGGGTTGACTAACCTAACCTAGAACTTCATCTAATAATACTATATCCATATGTATATGTATATAATTACATGGGATTGAAATAGACCTCACCTATATTACATCATATACACAATGGTATTACACCAACTTGGAAACTATGCACGTATCACTTAGCAACACTATAACCTGGGTCTACTTGAAATTTGAGAAAATTAACTAATTGAGCTTATGCTATTTGATGGATCTCTAACCTTTATAGTGAATATACACATAAAGATTAAAATATGAGTTTAAGATTTTTTATCAAGAATTTGACATGGTTTTGTACAAAGAAGCCAAAATAGTTCATGGATTTGTAAAGGTAGTCATAAGAATAGAATCTATAAGCTATAGCCAATGGACCTCTAAAAATCATAGTTACCAATTATAAAGTTGGGAATTTTTAAAAAGGGTACTTCAAATTGGAATAATAAAATTAATAAAATAAAATATTTATATTCACAAATACAAACAAATGATATATATGTGTGTGTGTATGTGTGAATGAGAAATAATAGAAAATATGATGCCCGATAGAGAAAATAATATGAGATAAGTATTTTCACACTTTGAGCCAAGGTCCAAATCCCATTTGTGAATCTTAACATATATCTTATGGTTTTGTTGCAAGTGGTGGACAATGAAGAGTTTCATATAGTAAGTTAAAGTTCCAATCTCATTAGAAAAAAAAATTATCGTAAATAAATTGAAATCATTCTAGGGTGTGTTATAATGAAGGAACAAGATGGTTTTATTCATAGTAAATAATTTTTTAATTGTATAATCATTGTACAAGAGGTCGTACATTCTCTTAATTTGATGAAAAATCTAGGTATGATTGAAAATTAGATATAAACATAGAGTATGATAGGGTTTTATAGAGTTTTTATATGATATTGTAAAAAAATGGATTTCATAAAGGTTGATGTGAATGGATTAGATGTTAAAACACTCCAAAATATTCTTTTTTGATTAGCTCATCAGTTGATTTGAACCATATCATGCATTTCATCAGAGTGACCCACTATCTCCTTATCTCTTTATTATTTTAAGACATTAAAAAGAGCTTTCTCAAAAGCAATAGTGAAAGACAAAATCAAAGGTATTCAATTTACACCATTTACTGCATTCAAACCTCATATTTAATTTGTTAATGGTATTTTTTTTAGATCTTTCATTAGTCAATGAGGCCATGGAATTTAAATCAATACTATCATACTATAACAAGGTTGTTGAACGATTGGTTATTAAAATAAAATCTATGGTATTTTTCATTAACATTTCCCTAGATATACAAACGATTTTTGTGGATATTTAGAGTTTAAGGTTAAAAAATTTCCATCAACACATCCTAGCATTCCTTTGTCTAAATACATTAAGAAGTTGTAGGACCCAATTTTGGATAGAATGGGATCTTGTTTGGCAAGTTAGAATGGTAAGTTATTAACTCTATGTGGAAGGATGCAACTTATATATATATATATATATATATATATAGAGAGAGAGAGAGAGAGAGAATATCACTTTCAAGAGTGACAACAGGTATAGCATCTAAATTTAAGAAAATTCAAAGAGATTATCTTTGGAAAAGATGTGAGAAAAAAATTTAGGATTCTTCTTTGTAAGTGGGATTGGGTTTACAAAGGAAAGAATATTGGAGGGATAGGTTTGCAAAATTGTAAACTTATAAGTATGGCATTAGGTCAAAAAGGTTGGAAATTATTCAAATGTCAAGGAAAGAGTTGTTGAAAAGTGTTCAAAAGTATATTGATTCTAGGGATGCAATAAAATTGTTAATTAAATCAATCCTACTTAGGGGTTCAACAACATAAAGATTTAAATTAAAGATTTTGTAATTGATCAAGAAAACATTAGGTGGTCAATCAATAAAGGGGCTTTTACAATTTTTTTGTTTAATACTTCATCAAAGCTTTATCATCGTTTCTTTAATCTAAGATGACAACCATTGGCTCTGGTCTATTTAGATTATAAAGGTTCAAAGGTCAAAAATTATGTTGATGTGAGCACTAATTCCAGCTCTTGAATTTATATTAACAACCTAATTGAGGAAAAAGACCTCAAACAAATGGAAAATGAGATTTAAAATGTGATTCAAGAGTTCTATTTTCTTTTTCCTACATAAAAGGATAAGTTGATTTGAAATCTATCAAAATATGATGGATACTTGGTCAAGTATGGATATAAGGCTTTAAGGCAATCAAAAATTTCTACTCCCTAAGGATATTTTCTTAGAGGAATGTTTGGTAACTTGAGCCCCCTATAAGGCCTCGATATTCCTTTGATTATCAAGCAAGCAAAATTAATAGATGTGAGAGTCTATAAGGAAAAGAATAGCATCGACCTTATGAATGTACTTAATCTATTGACTTAGAAATGACATATCCTCTAATAATCCTTTTTCCCCTTTGCTTACATCATCTAGGGCTACTTCAAAGAAGTGAGAATATATTGGGTAACTTCATCACTATTGGAAAGATTGATTAAATGTTGGATTAATTGCTTCAAAGCTAAAGCATTATGCATTCTATGGAGGATTGGTCTACTTTTATTTTCTAAAATATGTGTCTTGAAAGGAATAATAGATTTTTTAAAAAATTAATCACAAAATCATAGACAATTTTGGAATCATATTATTATATTTTTTACCAAATTTTGGTAAGTCTTAAATGTGGAAAAGGGGTTGCTAGCCTCTTTGTGTAAAAAAAATTAAATATACATATAAAGGGTGATTTATGATAATGGAGTTAAAATAAAGGATATTACATTGATCTATTGTAAAAGTGAAAGGTCCAGAAGTTGGGTTCATACAATTAATTTTAATAGTAGTTCCAAAGAAAAATTTAGGGAAGTTAACAAGCAAAGGTGGTTTCACATGTAGTAATAAAGGCAAAATTCTTCTCACCTACTTTGTTAAGACCCTTATGTCCTAACTATATAATTATTGTTATTGGTAGTAGTTAGTGTTGTTACTATTTAGTATGACCCAAAGTCTATTTAGGATTGGGTTTAGGGTTTGTAAGAAGTTGTATGGTTCCTTATTATTGGAGAATATTAAATTATTTGGTACATGCTAATGTACCCTCATGGTACATCTTGTAAGTATTAGGTTAGGGTTGTGTAATGAGCACATCCCTATGTGTGAACAAGATTTTTGGCAAGCGACTATGCGAGGGTTTCATCTGGGTTGATGCAAGCAGCTCCAGAGATGGCATCTACGACTTCGACTATGACTATGATGGGAGGTGGGAAAGTGAATAAGGTGAATCAGGATGGAATTCCCACAATGGTCATGGGTGGTATAGTGTCTACCGACACTGAAGGTGTTGAGTCAGATCCTGATGGTTTTAGGAATGTGGAGACCATAGGGGGAAAGGATCCTCCTGATAAGGGACACATGTACAATGGGTCCCTCTCTCAAGACCATGATTCCTCTCCTCGGTATTATGCTGAGAAATTAAAAGGGTCTACGAAACCTCCTTCAGGTAGTGGAACCCTCTTACTCCTAGTGGGTGAAGACCTGGTAATTCTTGAAACCCTAATGGTGGATTACATTTCTATTGAATCCCACAATATGGTGGGGAAATTTATTGGAGGATGGCTAGATATGGAATCTATTCGATGGTGGGCCTATACCAAATGGAAAACCCTAGGCAATATGGAGTTGGTTGCCCTTTCAAAGGGTTTTTTCCTCATTCAACTCAACAATGAAGAAGATGCCTCCCGGATCCTTACCAGGGGTCCTTGGTTCTTCGATCGAAAGAGTCTCTTTCTTTGGAGGTGGGGTGAAGACTTCAACCCCGAGATGCAGAGCATAAATTTTGCACCAATCTAGGTTTAGTTGCTAGATCTGCCTACCCATTTTTGGCACGAAGATATTTTAAAGGGTATTGGAAAATATATAGGTGAGTTGGTTGCTATCGACCCGGTGACCAGAGCATGCACTCGCATGGTACATGCTAGAATTTGTGTTAATGCCAATCTAGATTCCTAGCTTCCCACTCAAATAAATCTGGTTTATGACTCCTATCATAGATGTCAGGCCATAGAATATGAGAATAAGCCTACATTCTACATTGAATGCAAGGCTTAGGGCCATCTCAAAACCCAATACCCATTGCTAAGAAACTCAAAGGAGATGAAATTCCCCAATACCTCTCGAAGTGGGTTGCAGTTCAGATGGCAACAAGGTAGACCCCTATAGGGCAAGCAACAAAGCAGCTACCAGAAGAAGGAACAAATTCCAAAAAATTCCAAAGGAAAGCAGATTGAAATCCAAGATTTGAAGAATGATCATCCAAAGGTGAGTTCCATTTTTACCTTTCAAAATCATTTTGATGTTTTAAAAGGAACTACTTTTCATGGGCCTGAACCTGGTGAGGGTGACACTACCTCAAATCCAACTGAAACCCTAGTTTTTGACCAAGAGGAGCCTCAATCCCCATCCAGATCTGGGCCCTCCAATACTATCTCAAAACCTCCATCCACCCCTGAGGGGCATATAGAAATTGGTAGTCCCATCTCAGACAAAGTGGAGAAAGAAGATAAATATGATTTCAGCCCCATTAACACTAGAAGTCTCAAGAAATATTATATTGATATCGAAAGTGAAAAGAAAAATAAGGGAAGACCCTCTATAAATGATCAAAAGAAAAAGGAAATAGAAAATGATATTGCAAATGGTACCCAGAAAACCCTATTCCAAGATCTTCTCGGATAGGAGAAGGATGAATAAAAAGACCCAAACCTCCCTTGCAACAATCTAAGGGAGGCCAAAAACTTTTCAAAAATTCTAAATGAGGATCCTCTCATGGAATGTGAGAGGCCTCAACAGTGTTGTCAAGCAAAGGCTTGTTTGCACTCTGAGGAAAGAACATAGACCCACTATCATAAGTCTACAAGAAATGAAGATTGACCAAAATAAAATCCAGAAAATCACAAATTCTATCTAGAAAAATGGTGAGTTTGCTTTTTGCCCCACTCAAGGTACATCTAGGGGACTTCTCTATATTTGGGACTCAAACAAGTTAGAAGGCAGAATCATTTCCTCTTTCGATAGGGTCCTCAATATGATGTTTTTCTATAAAAGTAGTAATTTCTCTTGGGTTCTATCCAATGTCTATGCCCCTAACAATCCTCTCAATCATAGGGGCCTATGGGATACTTTGAATCAAATGAGAAGTGCTTTCTTAAACCTTCTATGGATTATCATTGGAGATTTCAACTCTCCCATTTTTCCTTCTGACAAGCAGGGAGGGAACCTGATGCCCTCCAAGAGCATTGAGGATTTTCATAACTTTGTCACTGATTGTGAGTTGATGGATGTTCAGACTAAAGGGGTAAAATACACCTGGAGCAATAGGAGAATTGGGGATCAACACATTCAAGTAAAACTTGATAGGGTTTTTTGTCTCAAGAAGCTATACCGGTGATGGGTGGTGGCACTCTTATCTATCTTCCCAGAGTTGGATCTGATCATTGTCCTTTACTATTTGAAGTTGATAAAGGTCCTTGTTTCAAAATCCCCTTCATATTTGAAGCTATGTGGACTCAACACCCAGATTTGTGGATGCAAATTGCTGACTAGTGGCAATTTGACTATCATGGGTCCTTTACTTTTAAGGTTTCTCAAAAACTTAAGTGTGTCAAAGAAAATATCTGAGTCTAGAATAGAGAAGTTTTTGGTAACATATTTGAAAATAAGGAAAATATTTTGCAAAATCTTAAAAGTATTGAACTCCAAATTCAGAATGGGTAGCTCAATGAACAACTCAGAAATGAAGAGAGACAGGTTCTTGCAGACTATCACAATGTACTAGCTAAAGAGGAGACTTTCTAGAGGCAAAAATCAAGGGCCCTTTGGCTCAAAGAGGGGGACTCTAACACAAAATTATTTCATGCCACTACTCTGAGGCACCAAAGTTCGAACAAAATTAAAGAATTAACCAGAAGTGATGGCACCATCACCAAGGATATTTTTGAGATCCGAAATGAAGCTTCATCTTTCTTTGAGGGCCTTTTGGGAGCAAACCCCCAAAATACTACCCAGGATGGTAGACAATTGCTCCACCATATTCCCAGCCTGGTCACTTCAGATATGAATTTGGCTCTTATCAAACCCCTCACCCCTGATGAAATTAAAGAGGCCCTTTTTTCTATGCACCCTGATAAAACCCCAGGCCCTGATGGGTTTTCCCCTCGATTCTACCAGAATTTTTGGGACATCATTGGGCCTGACATATGTAATGCCATCATTGAACTTCAACAAACTAAATCTATACCCAGAAGTATCAACTCCACTTTCATTGCCTTGGTTCCCAAAGGGCCTGTTTGCAAATCTATGTCAGATTTTAGACCCATTAGTCTCTGCAATGTTCTTTACAAAACTCTCACTAAAGCCATGGCTACAAGACTCAAGGAGATCCTTCCTCAGATCATAGACCCTTGTCAAGGTAGCTCTATCAAAGGAAGAAATATTACTGATGGTGTTATCACGTTACATGAAGTCCTTCATTCTGCCAACCTTAACAAAAAAGTTGCCATGTTTTTCAAAATTGATATGAATAAGGTATTTGATAGAGTTAACAGAGATTTTTTGATTGTTGTCCTTCTCAAATTTGGATTTCATAGGGAATGGGTTGATCTTGTTCACAATTGCATCTCTAATCCTTGGTTTTCAGTCCTGGTAAATGGTTCTACAGTAGGGTTTTTCCCTAGTAATAGGGGCCTCAGATAGGGAGATCCTCTCTCCCCCATCCTTTTTATTATTCTTGTTGAATCCTTGGGTAGAGTGCTCAAAAATGCCTGCTCCAATGACATAATTTTAGGCATTAAGGCTGCATCCAATTTAAGAGCCCTGTCTCACCAGCAATTCATTGATGATACCATCATTGCTACTCATGCTTCTATGTGGGAAGCAAAAACCATTAAGAGTATTCTTGATACATATGAGGAGGCTGTAGGTCAGAAAATAAATTATATTAAAAGAAAAATCTATTTCATTAACACTCCCCAAGAGAGACAAGCAAATATTACATGTATTTTTCAATGTGTTATATCTCAGTTACCTACTAAATATTTGGGCCTCCCTCTTTTCACCAGTGCTCCGAAGGAATCCATGTGGAGTAATGTTATTGAGAGGATTAACAAAAAAATTGTAGGTTGGAAAGGGACCCTCCTCTCTCAAGAAGCCAAAGCCACCCTGACAATGGCTTATCTCCAAAGTGTTCCTATTTATTTCATGTCCATCTTCAAAGTTCTTATTGTTGTCTACATGAAAATTGAGCAAATCCAAAAAATATTTTTGTGGGCAGGTGTCGAGGATAGGAAAATATTTCATCTGGTCAGTTGGGACAAGGTGTGCTCCCCAAAAATTTAGGGGGGATTGGGGCTCCGAAGAGTTTGTAATATGAACACAACCTTGTTAGCCAAGCAAGCATGGAAGGTTTTCACCAACAACAACCTTGAATGGGTCTCAATTATCAATAGAAAATATCTTCAAAATCATTGTTTCCTGAATGATGATATTCCCAGAGATGGGTCCACTTTCTAGAAATCAATTACCCAAACCAGATCTCTAATTCAGAAGGGGATAAGGTGGCAACTAGGCATAGGGAGAAAAATTAATTTTTAGACTGATAGGTGGATTTCTAATCAACCACTTTTAGAGAACAATGAAATTGTTGTCTTACAACCTTTCCTGGACACATTAATTGGCAACAAGGTTGAATATTTCATTGACATTTCATTGGATTCCAAGTGTTGGAAATATTTCCATATTCCATGTGCTAATGGTCAAATCTCTGTTGCCTCAGAAGTTCTCAAAACCATCCTAAATGCAACAGTCATCCCCATTGGTAATTCCCCTGACTCTCCTTTTTGGAAAGAAACTGATTTTGGGTTGTTCACTATTAAATCTGCTCATGATCTGACTATTGATTATCAAGTGGTCCATATCCCTTATGATCGAGTGTGGATTAAATACCTCATACCAAAATTTGCTCATTTCAGTTAGTTGGCCATTCAAAATAAGATTCTAATGATTGATAACATTATGAAAAGGGGTATGTCTATCCCCAACAGATGCTATTTGTGCATGAATGCCTGGGAATCTACCAATCACCTCCTTCTAGAGTGCCCTTTCTCCAAGATAGCTTTGGATCACCTTATGTCCACTTTTCATATCTCTTGGGTTCCTCCTAATTCGTTGAGTCACCTTTTCACCCAATGGCCTGCTCCATTCAAAAATCTTAGATTATCTTCTTTATGGAAAGTGAGCCTTCATCATATCTTATGGCAATTATGGCTTGAAAGAAATAACAAGGTTTTTTCTTCCTCCTCTAAGGATCCCATATCTATTGCCAACAAAGCTATTGCCTTTGCTATCAAGAATTCCTAGCTCTTCCCTTGTCCCAAACCACCTGATTCTAGATTGGAGTCTATTATATTCTCTTCTTTAAATATTCCTTGCAACTCCAGTTCTAGTTTACCAACCCCCCATCCTAGAGTGGGTGCCCATTGGATTCCTCCCCCAAGTGAGTGGCTAAAACTTAACTTTGATGGTGCCTCCAAAGGAAACCCAGGGGATGCTGGTGCAGGTGGCCTAGTCAGAGATAGCAGTGGACAAGTTATTATAGCTTATGTTGAGTATCTAGGGTGCCAAACTAATCATTTTTCTGAAGGTCGTGCACTATGGAGAGGGCTAGATCTTCTCAAGGATTATAAAGGCAACATTTTTATTGAGGGAGATTCTTTGAACATTATAAATGCTCTTAAAAACAATAGGGTGTCCTCTTGGAATGTCAGAACTATTATTCAGGAAGCTAAGAAGTTGTCCCAAAATTTCAATGATATCTCTATCAACCATGTGTACCACGAAGCTAACAGACCTACAGATATTCTTGCCAATTGGGGAGTTATCCATAAATATCTATCCATTTGGAAAGAAATCTTTCCCCAAGAAGTTTTAAATGCTACTAATAATGATTTGGTTTGAAATATGTGGTCACAGGTTTTGGTGGGTCAGCTTCTCCAATGTTGACTCTACCCTTTTCAACATGATGTGTTTCTTTGGTTCCAGTTCTTATGGCAAAATTTTTTTGATTAGCATGACTCTCTATCTTGCTATTAGTGTTGGCTTTTGGTTCTCCCATTTCCCTTTTGTGAAGTATGCAATGTCCCAAGATAGGCCCTATCAGTGGGTTTACCTCATGGTTGTCTTTTCCAAGCATGTCAAGTCCCTGAGTAGGTCTAGGTTATGCAATTGGATGTTATCTAACAATGTCAATATGTTTCAAGTCTCGAGATGCTTAATTTTATGTCTTGTGAATTTTGAGATTCATTTTTTTAGTCATTTGGCACTCCCAATCCTTTCCCAGCCCTATCATGTGTGAAGTCTATCCTGTGCCATGTCTATTTTTTTTATGTCGGTTCCCTAAGGAGAATTATTATGTGGTCTGCCAATCACACCAACTCAACTTCCAGAAAGGGCATCTATGGTGCCAAAAATTTCTATATTTACATCCCTGGTCTATGTCAGTCCATCACCATCTGGTTTTGTTCATCGTTGTGTGTCCTAGGTAGTAAGAAGATTCTGTGGTCTTCCTTTCTCCTCAGTCTTGCCAACATGGCCTTGCTTGAGCCATCTACCCTTCAACTTGATCCCCTATCTCACACCTTTCTGGAAGCTCATGGTCTCATTCCATTTCTAAGAAAGTTCAAAGGAGCTGAGCAAGATATCACTGAAGCCTTCATCCACCTCAATTTAGGAGGTCAACCCGACTTAAGAAATCAAGGGTTGATACCATTCAGAGCTCCCCTTACCACATTTTGGATGAAGATAGTGATGATCCTTGCATTACTACTCGCAACACAATCCATGTTACCATCGTCAGCAACATTATCAATGCCATGGATAAGATCAATGAGACTCTTAAGGTGCTACTCCTGAACCATCCTAGAGATGCTCCTACAAATGAAGATGTTACAGAGGTCTAGGTCTGGGTCTATTGAGTACTCTGTTTGTTCTCATGTTGGGTCTCTCTATTTTTGGTCTTTTGATCCCCTGCATGGGATTTTAATTATAGTCTATAGTGCCCCTACGTGGGCCTTTTTGAGCACTATGTTTATTTTTGTACAGGTGTCTATTATAGTTTTTATGGATATTTTGTGAGCTTCCCCTGTGCGGGTTTTTGTCATAGCTCCTTTATAGGTTTTTTAGGTAGTTACTTCTCTTAAGAAACCCCTGCGTGGGTATTGCTCGGACTGTATTTTTGTTTATCTGACGTCAGCATTCCATCCAACCTTCTCTGCTGTTATTTGGACCTTTTTGTTCAGGTTGTTGTTGGCCAATATGTAGGCCTGTGTTATCTTATGCTATTGGTTTAGCTACCAGTTTATGTACTTGGGTTTGGGGCCCATTTAAACCCCACACTTAATCATTTTTACCTACCAAAAAAAAATATTAGAGTGAGTAATATTTTATGTAATGTAATAATATGCAAGAAATGCACAAGTGTTATGTAAGTGTGTATGTACAAGAAATGCACAAGTGTCATGTGAGTAAGTGTGCAAGTATAATGTGATTATATGTGCACAAGTGTCTTACATGTAAGTGTGCACAAGTATCTTTAGATTAGAGAGTTCTAAGTGAAGAGTCATGTCTAGGTGTTCATACAAGATAGAGTCATGTGTATGCAAGTGTCAAGTAGAGAAGCCAAGAGTCATGAGACTTGGTATAAGGAAAGGAACAATCATGTAGATAAAGAGTCATTATAAAATGGCTATATATTACTCTATGGGGGATCATTAAAGATATAGAAAAAGTTATCAATATTATCAAGTATAGAGAATCATGTAGGGATTTAACCCTATTCTAGCATATCAACACACAACACAAAATGCAGACGTGGAGGCAACAAGCAATAGCCCGAGAAGAAATAATTGAAAACATCTAAAAATATCATAGATATTTTTGGTATTCTTGCCCTGGCTCCTGTGTACTACCATCTGTCCTACCTTTGACACACTCTACATGTTGTCGCAACATGGTCCTACCTAGGCCATCTCCTCCTCTAACATTGCAAAAATAATTTTAGGATCTCCTTGTCAACAAAAATAGTGTCCCATGGATTTTCAACACAGTCACACATCCATTCAAAAAGTACCCTTAAACTACCACGTCAACAAGCCCCATGACCCCCACGTAGACTCCACTTACCTCGATCTCATCTGCTTGGCTAGATACCTGATGTTTTTACCTCAGATCCATGACATCATATCATACTCACACCATATGCATTGATACGCATGGTAGTCCCTATAATACTACATGGCCAAACCTTCTAGCCACATCACTTATTGTGCTGCCTCGTGGAGGGCCCTACTACACCTCTTCCATCGTGTGATATGTGACCATGACCAAATTTAGTATGTCTATTATAATCCTGAGTGGTAAGAATAGCACATGGACCCCTCACTTCCTGCCAACATGCCCATAAAATTTATGGTAGATATCATGGGATTATTTTAAATATTTGTTTTTTGTTCTTTTTTTAATGCAAAAATGTAACAATTTTATAAATTGTAAAAGGCAAAGCAGGTTGATTTTTTTTCAAGACACTATGGATAATAATCCAATATTTCAAATGGTGAAGCAATTTTTTGGCCAACAACACACATGGGACAACCACTGGAAATGGAGCCCACATGGAGGACCTCCTGCATGGTCCAACAATTTGACCGCATTATTTATATACATGATCCCACATGCATTAGTGGGAAAATTATTTGAGCATTTTTAATTTATTTCACTTTATGGATATAAGTGAAACCATGGTGGTCTCTCTTATTTTAAAAAAATTAAACATTGAGTTGGAATCCATGATGCCAAGAATATCTATGTTTCCAATTGTGAAGGGACATTCTTTTCCTTCTTTATTTTGTTGCCTATAGAGGCATGCTATTATATTACCCACAAATAGAGGCCCCATTAAGATCCGAATATAGCCTTATCTATAGTCATTGGAAATAATTTATTAGAGCAATACTCACCACAATTGTCACTTCTCAAAACCTTTATATTTTTCTCTATCAGATTTTCTACAAGAGTCTTACACTCTTTAAATTTATTGAAAACACCATATTTGTTCTATAAAAAATATACCTAGGTATTTCTTGAGAAGTCATATATAAATGTAACAAAATAGATAGATTTACCTAATGATGGTACTTTTGCAGGTCCAAACACATCACTATGAACTAGATGTAAAATTCCTTCAAATATTGTAGCACTACTAGGAAACTTGAATATGGCTTGCTTTCCAAAAACATAGTGCTCACAAAAATCAAAATTTAATGGGCAATCAAAAATTCCTTTAGCCATGTATTTCATTTTTAATGTTCAAAGGCATTTCTCACCTATATAACCCATGCATTGATACCACAACATTATCTTCTCTACAGGATTACTAGAAGTCGCTTCTACTGTATTATTCTCCTCTAAAACTGAAGAGTTATTGCAATTAATACATATAGTGCTAGCCTCAAGTTTGAACAAAGTTCTTGTACAAACTCCCCTTGTCAACACCATGACTCTGCAAATCATCTTGTAGCTATCCTTATTGAATACCACAGTCATACCCACATAATTCATTTTACTCATGAAAATCAAATTCCTTGCCAAACCCAGAATATGCAACACACCAAGAAGGGTTTTAATTCTTCCATATTTTAACCTCAAATTGGCTATTCCTTGACCTACTTTTTATATATCAAATTGTCTCCCAAGAAGACTTCACCTCCACTTATCTTTTCATATTCACATAACCCCTCCCTATGAGGAGTCATATGAAAGGAAGCACTTGAGTCAATTAGCCATGAGTCGTGGGATTCACTTGAGCACATTGCAATTAAGAATAAGTTCTTTGAATCTATATTTGTGGTCTTTATTTTTACATAAGTTCATTCATTAGATCATCGACTATGATCAACCTTTTTAGATATACAGTATCCTTTATAATGCCTTGTTTTACCACACTTCTAGCATTTCCTCTTTACTCGAGTAATAGATTTATCCCTAGAGCTCAATTTCTTTTCTTCTGATTTCTTTTTACTTATTTCTTGAGAACAACCTCTCACAACCAAGGTATCCTTCTAATGATAATACTCATAAAAAAACTATCTCATTTCCTCAGATTGCAATGTTCCTACTATATCATATACTTTCAATGTAGAATTAGTATTGGTGATAGCCATAACTAGGTTATCCCATGAATCGAGTAATTAACAAAGTGTCATAGCCCGTCCGTTGGACTTCCTAGAAGAAATTAATTGATCCAAAGGATCAATTAATACTTGAATTTTAAACACTGACCAAACCTTACTGATGCTACCAAGCGTTAATAAGAGGATCTAATTGATAAAATTTTGAGGATGGTAAAACCTAAAGATCCTATAAAAATCCCTAATTAAAGACTAATTACACTCTACCAAGTTAATTGGAAGGTTTTTGAATGCAATTGGAATTTTGGTAAGGTTTTTGGAGAAAATAAAAAAAAGACTTTTGTAAAAAGGTTAATTTGGGGAAATTAACTTAAAAAAAAAAATGATTTAGTAAAATAAACCTAATTTATTACAATTAGGTGCACACCAAAATTTTTCCAATTTTGAAAAGACCCAAAAAGGACAAGGTCATAATTTAATAATAAAAATGTACATATTTGTCTAGTGGATGAACTATTCTCCATGTCACATGATTCCTTCCCAATAGTATTTATGCAGGCTTTGCAGTTGCACTTGGGAAAAAGGGAAGGCCAAAAATGGGTAAAGTACTCCCACCTTACCCTCTCTTGTCTTGTCCCAAATTTTAAAATAATAAAATAGAATCCTACTATTTGGGTGAACTCCAAAAAGGTTCCTTCTAGTATTTTAATATTTTATCCATCCACTTGCTCAGAAGGGAAGGAGAGCTGGGAAAAATATATAAAAATGGAGACAAGCAATGGAATGGGGGAAGGGAAATCTTGGGCTTAGGGAGTATGCTCTCTACCTTGGGTAGATCATAAACCAAAAGGCATGAGAGAGTACTAAGCTCTTAACCAAAGGCATTTGGTCAATATAGGTGGTTTTAGGAGGCATATTTGGAAGGATGTCTTAGGGTAAACATGGAGGAGGAAGAATAAAGAGGATTTGGGGGTTAGAGGCTCCACAGAGGCAACCTTGGAGGAAGAATAAAGAAGAATTGGGGGTTAGAGGCTCCACAGAGGCAACCTTGGCAATTAAATGGAGTCCAAAAATTAGGTCATTAATTACACTTCGTTTGCTTATGTTTAAATTTAACTCAAGACTTTATGATTGTAGCTGACTTTAAGCTATATCTCATTTATTGTCTTCTGATTAAAATTGGTTGCCCTATTGTGGAATCGATTTATGACCACTATAATTTCTTTGGGCTTGATAGAATCAATAAAATTAGTTGCCCTATTGTGGAATCGATTTATGACCACTATAATTTCTTTGGGCTTGATAGAATCAATGTTTATTTTTGCTTGAAAAGCATTTATAAGGAATATTTTAAATTCCATTGGATGTAATTTATTGTAAGCCCTAAATACTCATAGGCTACCTATTAATAGTGTCCTCCAACCGAACCTCCACCACCATTGGGTGGTTACCCCCTTGTGAGCGCATTAATGATTTTATTCCATATGTTACCAACAATATCATAAATGTGAGATTTAAGATTTAATATTTTCTTATTTCACTTAATGATGTCTCCTCGTACTTTGCAGTCTGACTGTGAGGCCTCATATAGCTTCTAATAGCCTATTTGGAGTATGAAAATCCTTCCCAAGGCATCGAATGGTTTGATTATAAAAAACATAGATTTTCCCCCTTCCCTCTCATTACATGGCATCTGAATGAACCGTTCCTCCTATGGCAATCAGTCAACAAGTTCCTATGTGGTGGGATTAAATCCTTGAGGGTAAATTGGAATCGAACAATGTATACACTCAACTAGATTTTGGGTGTATTGTGCTCACCATACCTACAAAAGAGTTACATTCATAGAAGAAATGCTTAGAATTGCTTGTCCAAAACCCTCCATATACCCACCAAGAGATAAAGTTGTAAGAGCTTGGGGCGTCCTTGTCTGGACAACATCATTATTCTGCATTTCATCCTATGCGTATGCATTTTTAAATGATATTAATTCCCAACATGATTAGTTATACTACCAAATATTTTTTGGTTAGTTGCTTAGGATCAACCCTGAGGTCTATTTCCACTACTGTGCACTGTCAGAGAAAAGTATTTGAACGACAAAAAAATCCTTTTGTTGTGAACCTTGAAGTGTTTACTAGGATCAAGCCTCTAGCAAACACTAACTAGGGTACAATGAAGAACTATATACATAGGCGATGATAGCAGATTCAAAAACCAGAGTTATTACCTCAATTGACATGGCTTTGTCGAATATTTGAGGAACCAAACCCTACCCATGTGTGAATTAGAAGTGTTGATCTAATGATAAGGCACAATCCTCTATCTGTGTTAGCATTAGATTAATAAAAAATGGAGCCTTTATGACAATGAGGTTAAACCTATAGTACTATTCTATTTCTAGACTTAGACCGATGCCAACTATTCTCTATAGAGAAAGTATCTTGGAAAAACTCAAGATGCATATCACCAAAATTACCAGTAAGGGATCATGTGGAGGTTTCCTTGGGTGTGTGGCATCAATGGAAGGGAAAAACCTCTTCATTTTTGGTCTTGAATAATTCCACATGGGTCGAGCCTGAACCTCAAAAGCATTTAAACTAAACACTACGCCTATAATCACTTGACTACGAAGTTGTAGTCAAGAGCCCACCACTCGTAGTTGACCATTGCTAGTAAGGCACACGTGGTAGGGTTGTATGTTGCATCTTGTCTTCCTTTGGTAAATGACTACATGGAGGTTGTACTAACCAATAGGCTAGGTTCTAGCCGTTAGGTGTTAATGTTTAACCAAGGAATCCTAATCATCTAGATGGTACTCCATTATTAAGGATTAACCCTCAAGTGATATGTATAGAAATATCCGTTTTCAAAAATTAAGGGTTAAATCGAATACCTTTTCAAAGGTAAGGGTTAAAATAGGCCAAATGGTTAAAAATGATTTCACTTCCATAATCTCATACAAAAGGGTAATTAGACCCTTCTTCATTTGAGGTTATATGGTTTAAATAGAAAGTATGGGATACTCTGAAAATTGAACACCGAAGTTGATTAATATATATAAAATGAATATTAAAAGGGGATTGTAAGAGTAAATTTAAGGGCCAAATTTTACTCTTCGAAGGTAAATTATGTTAAAGGTGTAATCTTGTTCAATAGATTACAAGGTTGTAACCTCGTTTGATAGGTTACAAATAAAATAAGATATAATCTTGTTTGATAGATTACAATACAATTGTGATTAATGTGTAATCTTATGTGAAATATTATAGGACAAAATTTAGGATTAAGAAGTAATCTTGCTTAACAGGATATAAGATACTTTATGATTGACTAGAGGTTAACCTTGTTTGATAGGTTACAAGTCAAGGAATATATAATCTTGTTTGATAGATTACAAGGTTAATTTGTGATTAAGGTGTAATCTTATGTGAAATATTATAGGACAAAATTTAGGATTAATAAGTAATCTTTCTTAATAGGATACAAGATACTTTATGATTGAGTAGAGGGTAACTTTGTTTGATATGTTACAAGTCAAGGAAGATATAATCTTGTTTGATAGATTACAAGGTTAATTTATGATTAAGGTGTAATCTTATGTGAAATATTATAGGAGAAAATTTAATATTAAGAAGTAATCTTGCTTAATAGGATTCAAGATACTTTATGATTGACTAGAGGGTAACCTTGTTTGATAGAGTCAAGGAAGATGTAATATTGTTTGATAGATTACAAGGTTAATTTGTGTTTAAGGTGTAATCTTGTTTGATAGATTACAAGGTTAATTTGTGGTCAAGGTGTAATCTTGGTTGTTAAGGTTGTTCTATGTCTAAAGGGGTAATATTGTGTGATAGATTACAAGGCTAATTGTAATCTTGTGTGATAGATTACAAGGCTGATTGTAATCTTGTGTGATAGATTACAAGGTTAATTTGAGTTTAAAAAGTGTAATCTTGTGCGATAGATTACAAGGTTGATTTGTAATCTTGTTGATAGATTACAAGGTAATTTATGTTTGGTTATGAGGTAACCTTGTTACAAAGAAGATGTAATCTTGTTTGATAGATTAAGAGGCAAAAAATTGTAGGGACTCTATTATAGCCATATGAATTGATCATGAAACAAATTAATAACCAAAGGAAACATGAGATGAGCTAGATATTTGGATATCGATGGAAACGTGTGAGTGTGAAGGGTGGAGGGATCATGTACTTGTTGATGTATGTCAAGAAGGAGTTGGAGGTATTGCCCACCTTGGTCATGTTCTTGTTGGCCAACATAGTGGTACCTAACAATACTGACTATCAGTTCTCATGGAACATGATCAGGTTGGTGTACAATATGATTGATAAGCCTTAGGTGCATGCATCGGTGCCTACTTTACTAGCTCAGCTGTATTTGGAGTTGTACGAGGTGAGAAGATAGGGGTAAAAGGGGCTAGGTTGTAGTGTTTTGCTACAGTGCTAGAACTAGGAGTACTTCAGTGTGGCTTGACATGTGGGCTTGTCTAATGAGGCATGGTATGGGGAGCATCCCTATGCTTTGAGATAGTGGGTGTTTGAGGAGGTTCAAACGATTCATCCTAGATGTAGTATCTCGAACTACAAATGTTTATGGGTAGGGCTAACACCTGATCAGGTGCATTGGAGACCATGGTGAGGTGCCAGTTGTACTGGTGATAGGGAGAAGTTGTGAAGAGTTCAACAGGCTAGATGGGTGGTTGGATGGTATAGGAGTGATATGGATCTAATCCAGTTTTTATGGGTGCTGTGGTAGTTTGGCCTACAATAGGGGATTATTGAGGCACCAGTGTTGTACAAGCATCATCGAGATGAGATGGATCTGCCTTGTGCAAAGGTATGGCAGGTGACCTATGAGGATGACAAGGAGATAGAACTCCCCAATATGGATGATACAGGGACTAACATTGAGTACGATGTATGGTTTATTGTGTAGCCACCATGGGTACCTATTCAGGTGATGGATGAGGACAGTGGGGATGATGATGAGGTAGAGGACAAGGTGGAGAAGACAAATGAGGTTCCCATATGTTAGAGATATTTTTGGTCTAGTAGTTGAGGGAGGCAAATGAGAGATGCAATAGAGAAGCTTCCAAATATTGGAGGTGCTGGTGGTGGCATGGATGATATGGAGGAGATTTTAGAGAGACCTCCAAGTCAAAGTAAGGAGGAATGGGTGAGTTTTTAGGCTAAGTGATACCAACTTCGACATATGGTGGTGAAGTGAGATGCAGAGATAGATTGACTATAGGTAGAGCTAGGGGTATAAATGGCTACAAGTGGAGGGGATGAGAGTATTATGAGGCTCCAGGTAGAGATCGCATAGAGGGACTATCTTCATAGGTAGGTTATACTATACCTTTGATATCGAGAGGGATACATCCAGTATTTAGAGGATCTATTGATGCAACACCACATTGGGGTACCATATTGAGCTTGTTCCTCCATATCTAGTACTATTAGGCATAGTGAGTCTAGGCATATCAAATCTAGGTCTAGGGATACATCAGGATCATAAGGGTCTTCCTATAGGTGTTAGTTAGTGCTAAGATACATTTTTTGTATATGAGCCTTAGTGCTCCATTGTATGTAGCCTTCGGGTATTCATTGTATATGCGATATATATATATATATATATATATATATATATATATATATATATATAGACATGGTTTTTACTTTTGTGTTATACTTTTGTTTGAATGCATGTGTATATATGTGATTAATGATAATGTGTATGAATGCAAATGAATTAATGCTATAATAATCATTCGGAATTTAGATTTTTCTTGACCATTTATAGGATTTTTGCTTAATCACGGGTACCAAAATAGTGGTATGTGAAATGGAAGACTCATGTAATGATATGGATGTTGATATGGAAAACTGATATGGATGTTGATATGGAAAACTGATATGGATGTTGATATGGAAAACTAATTTTTTTACAGAGACTTAGACATACTAGTGATATTAAACAAACTCACTAAATTTTATCTATTTTATATAAAATCAAATGTCTATGCAGTGAATTCATTTACCAAATCATGATTATGTTAATGACTCAAGGTAATCAATAACCAATGTGTGTGCAAGTGAGTTCATTAACCCATATTAAGTAAATTGAGATGAAACCTATCATGGAGAATACCAGGAATCTAGTTTATCCTTATATGTGGTCAAATATCTCTTCAAGAGAGACGTGTCACCATGCATGAGCATACTCCATTACCAGTCAAGCATCTATAGCCCTGGTGTATATTATCTCAATAGTCCAAGAATATGATATTTAAGCTTTGGGTATTTGGACTACCTAATCATCTAAATGGAAATGTAGTTCTATCCTTACAACTTGAGGATCTGTGGTGTATGATGTGTAAAATATTTAGAGCTTTGGGGAATCGAATTCTCAACCGAAGTGTGATGATAATTTTACCCTATCCTTACTACTCTTTATTTTGTTTGAAAGTAATTGTGATAGTGGTGAAAACCACTATTTTTATTTTTGGACTATGTGCATAATGAGACAAGCAAGGATTACCCTTTTCACTTTGAGGTTCAACCCAATCATGGTGATATTCCTCTTTGACACAAGATATTTTTACGATGTGTGATTTTTTTTGGTTCAATAGTCTTAGAGTCAATTCTCACAACTCAAGATTTTCTTAGTGAAAGTGTGTCTTGGTCTTAAAGAAAACTCAACATGTATTGAAGGTTGTTAGAAATACTAGGAGTGGTAGAGTGACCGAAAAACCTAGGGATTATGGACACGTGGTTTGCAAATGATAATTTGACTTTATGGAATGTTGCAATGAAATGGATAATGATTTGAGGGTGCCCCTGATTAAGGCAACATGACTTTATTGGATCAATTATTATCTAGACTAAATAAATGACCCCCTAATATGAAATAAAATGTGTGAAGGTGGTTGTGAATGCAATTTGTGAAATACAATTTGTGAAATATAATGTGTGCAATGTAATGTGTAAAATTTAATGTGTGAAATGCAATGTTGTTTTTGTGTATTATCCATATATATACATATATAAATCACATTAAGCATAAAATGCTCTTAAGTGGATGATGTTAAGTGGTTCGGGCTCTTTGACTCACTCTAGATTGGCAAGTCTATAAGTTCCTTTACCCATATTTTCAGTGACAATGTATGGACCTAGCTAATTAACCGTGAATTTATCATGAAGATGTGGCAATGCATCGGTGTTTTGTTGATTCTCGTTAATAACAAAATCCCCTACTTGGCATTCACATAGATGAACTTTGGCATTGTAAGCACGCTTTAGGCGGTCCTGATAAACTCATAAATGCTCTAAAGCATTGACCCACATTTCATCAAGAAGTGTGAGTTGGTCAAAGCATGTAATATCTGAGTTTCTTAGTGGTAAAAACCACTGCTAAACATAATTTTTCCATGTAAGCATATTTGGTTTCATAGCTTACCAATGTTCAACTAATGTAGTAGACAACTTGCTCTTGATTGTTTTCATTTTTTTGTGCAAGCATTGTCCCTAATGCAAAGTCCATTGTTGAAACATAAATATGGAAGGGGACCCCTGGATGAGGAGTTAAAACTGGTGGAGAAGCCAGGAATTGATTTATGTCATAAAAAGATTTTTGGTACTCATATGTCCATGAAAATTTCACCCATTTTGTAGCAGGTTATTTAATGACCTACATTTATCAAAAAATTACACAATAAAACGATGGGTCAATTGGATATTTCCTTGTAAACTACACAATCCCTTCAAGTTTTTTGGGGGAGGCATATCTATGATGGCCTTGAATTTGTTTGGGTCCACCTCAATGCCTCTTTTGGAGATAATGAATCCTAGTAGTTTTCTTGAGGTGAAATCAGAGACACACTTTTTGGGGTTCAACCTTACATTATGCTCTATAAGTCGATCAAATACTTTTTCCAAGATACCAATGTGCTCTAGTTGAGTTTTGAATTTTTCCAAGAGATCATCCACATACTCTTCAATGATATTATGAATTTAATCATGGAAGATGTATGTCATGACACTTTGATAAGTGGCACCTACATTTTTTAGGCCAAATAGAATCACCTTGTAATAAAAATTTCCCCAAGGTGTAGTGAATTTTATTTTGTGTTGGTCATTAGGATTGATTCAAATTTGGTTGTATCCTAAAACACTATCCATTAGAGAAAGCATTTCATGGCAAAATCACGTGTCGACAAGAGTATCGATGTTTGTTAGAGGAACGCCATCCTTAGGATACACTTTGTTAAGGTCTTGAAAGTCAGTGCAAATGTGTATTGCCCTGTTAGGCTTATGAATGGGCACCATGTTGGAAAGACACTTAGGATAATCAATGGGGATAATGAAACCCACAGGGCCACAACTAATAGCTTTTGAAGCTCTTATTTGACCATGAGGGCAATGGTAGGATGCATCTTTCTTAATTTTTGTTTGACCAACTTAGCATAAGAGTGTAAGGTGAGATTATGGACAATCAAGTTGGTCAAGACCAGGCATGTCTTTGTAGGACCATGTAAAAATACCCTTCTTCTTCTTTAGGAGAGCAATTAATTGCTCTTGTTCATCTACAAATAACATTTTGCCAAGTTTAACGATTTGAGGATTTTCTACATTTGAACTAAGGTACACATTGATGGTATATTCAATGGATATATGAAAACCTTCCTCAAGTTGATGAGATGTTGGGATTAGATGAATGTCATCTATGATGTTATCAAAATATTCTGACACATTATCTTCCATGTCTGTCTGGAAAACCTCGAGATCTAAAGATGAAGGTGGAGGCGATGAAGACATTTAGTTGGCTGAAGCCCTTAACAATTACTCAAAAAGGATGAATTTGAAAATTGATGGAGGTGAGGAAATCTGATCCATATCAATAAGGCTCATGTCAATTGGAATTGGATTTGCCAAATCATATGGATTACGGAGTGGGGTAAATAAGTCATCAGGATTCATGTGAAGGAAAAATTTGTGGTTGGTAATGTGAAGGATGGATAGATCCTATCTGTTGGAACCAATGCCAAAATTTTGGGAACTTGAACAATAGCAAGCAACATAAATAATTGCAACAAAAAAAAAGCCATGCACATGCATTGTACTGATGATTTAAAAAAAAAAAAAATTATGTGTTTTTATTTTGATTTTATTTTTATGTACATATATTACAAAAGTGTTTGGTGAGGTGGATCAATGAAGTGGAGGTGCTTAATTGGTTGGTTTAGCTTGCTACCTAGGGAGGAGCAAATAAAATATGGATTGATGGATGAAGAACATTCTGAGGTAATACTCATCTTGTTTGGTGAATGACATGTTGGGTGTTGATTCCTCATCAGATTCATCAGAAGCTATCAACATAACATCGTATTCTTCATATATTTCCTCCTCAAAGTCATCGATGTGATAGGTTTCTTCTGAATTCAAATGGATATTTTGAAAAGCTTGATCAAAAGAAGAAGTGGAAGAATGATAATGATAGACTAAATGTGAACAGTCATGTGCTTATTGATATGAAGTATCAATTATCTCATGCATTCCCTGTTAATATCATCCTAGGCCATATCCTTACCAATTTATCCAATGAAAGTATCAATATGTAAAATCCAACACGTGTTGTATATTAGCGAGGGTTGGTTGTTTGGGTTCATCTAGATAAGATGAATTGGACGATGAATCAATCCCCCCATACACAAAATTGATACTATTAGGCATTGAATCCATGTTCTACACCACTCCTATGGATAAGGGTGTCACATGGGTGATCGTAATCCTTGACGATTTGGATGCTAAGTGGTGTGACAATGATGTATTGGACCACGTATTCACCAATGCCAAAAAATTGAGGTGGACCGCAACTTGGGATGATGTAGAGGTGGATGTGGAAGGCTCATGATTGGCTTGTGATTCTGATAATGGGAGATATGTGGATGGAAGTGGATTTGGCTAAGGTATTTGATGAATAGATGATGATGTGGAAGGAATAATTATGGGATATTTTGATGTTTATTATGTGGACAATGTGAATTGGGCTCGACCACATATACATGTAGTCGATGATGATGAGGATGGGGGCATGGATATGGAACTTTGATTTGGGGTAGTTATGGAGAGCTCCTCAAGAATAGGAATTTTGGATGAAGATATGGATGGTGTGGTAGATTATGTGGTTGATGGGATCAAGAAAATATGAGTGGATTCGTAGGGATTTGAGATGAAATTTACTTAAATGGTTTGACGTCCACTGGTATGCAATGAATTTGTCCCTTGTGTACATATTTTAGACATTAATGGAGTATAGAGGAGACACATATCATTTCCCTAATCCAAGGGTACCCAAGGAATACATTGTATGCCATGGATCCTTCCAATATGTGGAACATTGTATGCAATATTTTTACCCCCACTTCGATGGGTAAAACAATAGTGCCAACTATGGAACAGAGAGCATCATTGAATGCTTTCAAGGTGAAAGTGGATTTGGTTATATGAGATGGTGGAATATTAATATGGTGAATAGTAGAGGTGGTGATGATATTGATGGAGGAGTCTGTATCAATCAAAATTCATTTGAATGGTTTCCTATCAATTTGAGCCATAATATGTAATGCAGGGTCCACAGATTCTAATGATATTGGTTTGGTTTTAAAATTATAGAATGTAATGGAAGGCTCCACACATGGTTGGATATTCCCCATAAAATTTCTAAAGGTATTAGTATCCTGAGATTGGATTTCAATAGATTTTAGAATATCCATTAATGCTTCGCGGTGTGGGGGAGATTGTTGTATTAGCTCATAAATAGATAGTTTGGCTAAATATATTTTAAGGCTAGTGGTTAGAGAACTACTTGGAGAGATTATTGGCCTTTGTGGATGATTGGAAACATGAGTGGGTGGATATGGATGTCTTGGAATGTGAATTTATTGGGGAGAATTGGCAAAGAACTGAATGGGTGATGATGAATTGGCAGGTTGAGGAGACACATTTTCTAGAGGTGCTATGGGATATCGGATAGTTTTCTATTGTGCATTCTATTTATTGGTGCATTGTTGACCTCAGGTTACTACATTAATAGCACCAATAAAACCTTGGTATTTTTGCACATGATTCACCTAATTAGGAGTCTTGATGTTTGATCCTCCAGTTGTTGGTTGTACTTCTTCATGATGAGGAAGTGGTGTTTGATAAATGCCAAGATTTTTATTTTACTGATGGTCCCTAGGTCAATTAGGTCTTGCACTATATCTTTAAATTGATAGTAGTTGTTAATATCATACCCATTCTATCAATGATAAGGGTAAAACAAATGTTCCCTATAGCTTTTGCTATGCTTGGTAAAATCATCTGGTTTAATCTCAAGCAAGGCAAGTTGATTTTTGTCATACAACCTATAAAATATGGAAGCATATGATTTAGACAAGGGTGTGTAATGGTGATTTTACTGAGCATATTATCGATATTGGTGATTATCCATAGTTGGCATTGTGTTATGAATTTGTTGGGGTGGAGGAACCGCTTGATATGCAATTTGTTGCAATTATTGTTGCAATGATCATTGTTGTTGAGCCATTATCGACTAACTCATGGCCACTTGATTCACTTGATTTGACTTAGATTGGCCAAAATAACTTCGTTTTGATTGGCCCCTGTTCTGTCATTCTTTCTTCTTAGGCTTTAACACACCTTCTTGGATTTTTATTTCCTCAATTATGCTATCCTAGGTAAGATCTTATTCGAATGAGTTGTATTGTTGTAATTGTAATAACCAGGAGATGGGTTTTAAGCAACTCTTGGTGAACAATCGAGTTAACTCTTCCATTGGTAGTAAGAATGGCAATTTTGTGATAATGTCCCTCCAACAATTTCCAAAATCATAGATTGACTCATCATCAAATTGCTTAAGGTTATACAAGTCAGACAATGTGATTTTATTACGAACATTGAGGGAGATCTTTCTATGAATTTGTTTACCAACTGTTCAAATGTATAAATATTGTGATGAGGTATATGGTTATATTACTCCATGACATCTCCCTCCAATTTCTAAGGAAATATTTTAAGCATTAAATCATCTTGAGTTTGGATTCTGAAGCATGAGTGAATAAATGTGCTTACATTATCTCTAGGGTCTCAGTCCCCTTAATTTTATTAAATTTCAATCCTGTAAAATTTGTCAAATATGGTGATGATGGTATCAAAATTTGAATAGGTTGATTGATTAGATGTATTAAAGTAGGCTTCTGGCTCACAATACCAGGATTTTGATGTATCAATCTATCAATATGTTGTTGCATTACTTGAATTTTGGGATCTTTACCAGGTATGTGGAAGCCCTAAATTACTTGATGACTGTACGAAGATGAAGTGATAAAATGCTAGGGTGTGATGAATTTTTTATAGTTTTATGAATTAGACTGCATATGATGATGTTGATATTAATGAGGGAATGATTATAGGTGATGGAATGGATATGAGGTTTGGGGACTATGAATGTGTTGAGTTGTGGGAATGGAATGAGTATGGATTAATGGAGGTATGGGTATGGAAAACACATAATATTATGATACCCATGATAGATTTGAGGTAAAGAAGGTAGGTTGATTTGTAATAGGTTAGAACTTAAAATCTGCCACCTATATTTATTTTTGGTGATAAGAAAGAGCATCTTGCTGACCCATGAGCAATTTATTGAGGTTTTGCCATGATTTTTGTATGGTAATACTTGAGGCAAATGGTGTAGGTGTGGTAGAAATGGATGAAGTGGGTGAAGAATAGGTTGCAACATGGATTGCAATTGAATGGGTAACATTGGATGTAGTGGAGACTCGCATTTGTGAAGCAGCATTAACATGTAATTCATACAATGGATTGTCATAGGTGGTGGTATAGGAGGATAAGATAGAAATATTTTGGCCACATGATTTTTGTGGAAGAAACAAGTGATGGGAAGATGCAGATGATGCCTCAAAAGAAGGGTTGGTATACACTTGGGTGAAATTGGAAGGATGTGAGTGGGAAAGCTCCTACTGAGAAGAAGGATTATGCCTAGGTGGACTATTGATTTACTTTAGAATAGGGTTAAGGGATATTATATAAGTTCTAACTTTAACCATATCTATGTAGGTGATGTTAGGATTGGTGTGGAATCATGGCTCAATTTTTGAAGTGTTGGTATGGATGGCTCTATGCATTACCTCAACATTTGACTCAAAATATTTTCTTGGCTTCAAGTTGAAACCATAAGCTAGTGAGTCGGTTGGGAATGGTGAATATGTAAAATGTGTATAAAATATGCAATAGAAATCACACAAAATCAAGCAAGCAACTCAATCCTATGTTTTGCGACATATTCCTTTTTTATGTTTTTATGTGGTTTTATGTGTTGAATATGCAAACCTAAGCTAATATGTAAAGTGGACTCTAAGTATGGATGGAAAATGAGAATATTTCTGACGATGAAATCCAAAAATATTTCTCATGGGTTACTATGGTTTCTACGGGACGAGATGACGGATGGAGATGAATCCCACCATCGCCAATATTGAACAATGGTTGGTGATGAAATCCAACTCACTATTGTTAAATGTGTGATGTGTAGAGTGTGTGATTCATTTTTAAAATTTATGTTGTCTATAGTGTTCACTCAATGCTAAAAACACCCTATTTCACCTATCTAAGCTAGAATCCAAGGACATTAACACCAAGTTTCTCAAAAAACTTAGGGTACACTGCTTAAGATCCATCCTGAATCATCAAGTGATTCCAACAGTGGAGGGTTTGCCTAGTTGTTACACTCTAAATCATCAAGTGATTCCAAAAGTGGGAGTGTACTAAGGTATTATGACCTTATTCCAAATTATAAAAGAAAAAATGGAAGCCTTTAGCCCTAAGATGCAACTATTTATGCTTTTATCATTTCAATTACAAACAACATACAAAATAACAAGTGAAAAACCATAAAACAGTAGAAATCTAAATCAAATGTGATGATGCAACTATAACGAATGCAAAAATGTAAGTCTACTCTATATGCAGACTATATGAAAGATACAAATGCCTAATATGAAAATGCAACTACTTTTTAAAATAGAAAGTAGATGTTTTTCTATTAATTTCACTATTAAAAAGCAAAAAAAATAAAAACAAAAATGGAGTTAGAGTTTGAACCAAGCTTACCAAAAAGCCTACGTATTTCTTCCCCACTCTTCTAAACACTGACCAGAGCCTTCTAAATATTGTGAGGCATCTCTTGAACATTTTTAGGCATCTCCTCACTCTATAGGGTGTTCCTCGAATGCTACAGGGCATTCGTATGACCACTGATTAAACTCTACTTCCTAAAAACCCTAGTTTTTATGATTTTTGCATGATCAAACTTTTGGAAACCTACAAAATAGAAACAAAAACATAAATCAGTGACAAGGTAAATCAAAATGAGGAACCCTTTGGGGGTCCCACCATGATTGTCATTTTGTAAAGCAAAAAATGACAACACCAAAGCAATAGATAACATAATCAACACAAGAACTTATTGCACAATTGAATACAATAATATTGATATTATTATGAGGGGAGCCTTGGTCTCCACTATTACAATATGATTTTATATTAATAAATTATTACAAATCTAGGGTTTAAAAACCTTTATTCACAAGTGAACATATGGTGTATTCTATGTCGTCTTCTACTCCAAATAAGTATGCGGGTGGGCTTGTGTATCCCTACGAGACCACCCTAGCTACAACAACTTCCAAAAATGTGGTTCCTGCACCTACAAATAGAAAGCAACATAAAAGGGTTAATAACACCTGCGAGGGCTCCACTATGTGAGGTCCTCTAAATAGTAAAAACCTATAAACCCTAATGTTGCAATGTTAACTGTAAAATAAATTGCAAAAATGTACAATAATGCAACAAAAAAATTTACCTTATCAATAAAGTGGATGTGACGCTGATTTGTGCTCCTATTTTTGTGTTCAAGAGTTGTATGAGCACCCAAAATTGTACAAGAATTTGTGAACTACAAATAGGTTATGGGAAACGCCTGGAGGTGTTTGAGAGGTGACTGCAAACACCCAACAATGTTCTACAAATGCTCGATAGCATTCTGTGAACTCTAGAAGTTGTTTGGGGGTAGATGAGGGTGAGGTAGAACCAGATCTGATGTATGAGGGTTTTTTGGTGGTGAAAATGAAAGGTGCGATGGCAACGATGAGGTTTTTACGAGTGGATAAAAAATTTAAATTTGGGACCTTGTGTATTTTTTTGTGGACCTTGATTCATCAAGATGAATCATCTTTTATAATATTCCCTTGATCATGTTAGGGTTTCGACGACACCAATGAGCGATCGAGATCAAAACATGAGGAAAGGTTGAGATTAAACTTGAGCATGTGACATGGATTAAGGTGGGTGGATGGCTGATATTAAGTCGTGGTAGATGTCTAGGATTTATTCACATAAATACATATATATTTATTAAATATATATAAATATATATATAAAATATTAATATATATATTAAATAAATACATATATATATATATATATATATATATATATATATATATATATATATATATGTAAATAATGGACGACTATGATTAGAGGATACAAATGGATGACAAGTGGCTAGATTTTGGTTTCTATAGTTGGTGTCCCTGGTTAAGCAAAAAAGGTAAATCTGGTCAAGCAAGAGTCCAAATTTTTTTACAAATAATCATTAGAACATGATGTCATTCATTTATTTGCATACACCACACCATCATCACACAACTCGGGGGTGCTTAAGGTATCACACCTTCCCCATCAGTCACATTGAAAAAAAAATCCACTTAGGGATGTTCAAGGTATCACACCTTCCCCAATAAAATAATCAATCAATTGGGGGTGCTTAAGGTATCATACCTTCCCTATCAGTCCAACAAATGACTTCATCAAATTAGTTTCTAGGTTCAAAAGGTTGCATCATTTTATCAAAGGTTACACTCTTTGCCTTGCATTTACCATCAATTAATCCATCACCATCCCTATCCTGCCAAGGCAAAGGCAACATCAATCCAAATTAAAAAACCCTTTTATGTTGGGACAAAAATAAACTCAATCATTGAATCATTCACAAGCATTGCATATTTATTTACATCATTCATATTATCCACATGTCACATAACCCCTTTTCTGTTGGGGCAAAAATAGAATCCATTCACCTTCATTACATTATTCACATTCATGTACAATATTCTATCATCCACAATGTCATAAACCCCTTTTCTGTTGAAGAACAAATATAATTTATTTATATCACTCATATCATCCACGTGACAAAAACCCCTTTTCTATTGGGACAAAAATAAAATTTATTTACATTAGTCATATCATCCAAATGAACCTCATATATAGTGGTTTATTCTATTACCCCTGGTGATTGCAACTATTGGTTATCCCTACAATTTTGGTAGGATGGATAGAGCACCATAAGGATGCTTTCTCACATCATAATCCTGTGTCATATTCGAAATCAAATCAAGATGGTCAATCCATTTGTGAATGCGACCATGTTCATAAAAAGTTACTCAAAGCTATCATTAGCCTTTTTGTAGGTGAAATGTAGAACTATATTATAAATTTACCTTACATCAAACCAATAGTTAGGTTAAAATGTGGAACTATATTATAAATTTCCCTTACCTCCACTACATGTTCACCAACGTTGACTATATGTTTTCGCTCCAACACTGTACATTGTGCTAAGAGAAAATTCTCAAAAATATGGAACCATCCCCAAATTTGGGGCAACCAACCTTGACCTTGATTTCAATGTCGAAATATCCATTTACATCATTCATTGCATATTTTTACATCCAAAAAATCCTTTTTTTCTATTGGGGGAAAAATAGAATCAATCATTGCACTATTCATAGTCCACTACATTATCCATTTTCCAAAAACCCTTTTATTTGTTGGTACAAAAACAACACACATCATTCATTGGCATTTACATCACATTATCACCCACATTGGCAAAAACCCCTTCTTCTGTTGGGGTAAAAATAGAACACATCATCATCCACACTTGGTAAAAACCCCTTTTCTATTAGAGCAAGAACATAATTATCCATTACATTTCACCCTACATCATTCACAAATATTTACATTATTTATTTCATCCACATTGCCAAAAACCCTTTCATTTATTGGGTCAAAAGCAACACACATCATTCACTGGAATTTACACCCACATTATCACCCACAATTCTATAAATTGGCTCATGAGATTCTTTCTTAACTCATTCACCAATTGAGGGGGTAAGCTACACCTATAATTTATGTCTCCAAGATCTTGTGCTCCAAGGAAAAAATGCTGCTACACCAAACCGGGTGTCTCATGTTTTTGCACCGTATTGTGTTTTATGCAAAGTGATACAAAAAGGGGTATTCGTAGACACCAAATCCTAATAACTTGTCATCCATCCACATCATTCAATTACCACCATCCATTATTTATTTATTTATTTATGTTTATATATAAAAATATAAATATTTTATATATTTATATTTTTTTATTTAATATAAATATATATTTTTATGTGAATAAATCACAACCATTCATCACAACTTAATCTTATCCATCTACTTGACTTTATCCATGACATATATCAAAGACATAATACTAGCCCTTCACCACGTTTTAATCTCGATCACCTGTTGGTGTCATCAAAACCCTAGCATGTTGAAGGCAGGTTATAAAAGATCATTCATTTTTGTAAATGAGGATTAAGTGATTAAGCAGTAATTTGATTTTTTAAGCAATCAAGATCCATCACTTCTATCCTCACCAAAACCCTAGCATTTTACTACCATTTTCCCCCTCGTTGCTGCCGCATCCTCTGTTTCTATCACCCAAATCTCCTGTGAACTAGAGTTGGTTCTATAGTACCCTCCTCAAAAACTCTTGAAAATTTTTGAACATCTCTCGAATGTTGCTAAGCATTCCAAGAATGTTGTAGGGCATTCACAGCCCTTCCAAAATTCTCTAATATATTTCTCAGCCTCTAGTTTACCATCGACAAACCATCGAATGCTCATGGGTGTTCGAACGACATCTGATCATAGAAGTAGAAATGTGGATTAAACAAATCAGGTATTCTCTGATAAAGTAGAAGGTTTATTGTGTTACATATTATGTTTTCTAGACTTAACTTACATTTATAGCATTATGATTTTAGTAGATTTATTTGTTAGAGGGTCTCACGTAGCGGAGCCCTCACATATGCTATTGACCTATTTTCTATTATGATCTATTTGCAAGTACATAAACTATAGTATTTACGATTGTTATAGATCATGTGGTCTTGTAGAGATACAAAAGCCCACCCACACACTTGGTTGGAGTGAAGACGACACATAAGACACCAAATATTCATTGTGAATGAGGGTTTTCAAAACCCTTCGATTGCAATTACTGTATCAACATACATTACATTATTACATTGGAGATCAAGGCTCCCATTATATTAATACAATATTATCTCTTCATTTTGTAATATCTTTTGTGTTGGATATGTTATTGTTATCTTGGTGTTGTCATTTTCTACTTTACACAAAGTTCCCAGCTTATCCCATAATGAGTTTATTGTGATCTTTGTCGATACATTCAACAATACCAAATCAGATAAGCATAATTTGATAGAACTTCTTACCTTCCTATCGATATTAAACCAATCCTCATCTATTTTTGATGTTGGTTTTATTTTTGAGAGTGCAATCCACTAATATCTATCAACCAAAAGATCCTTCATCTTGAGTTTCCATAACTCAAAATTTTATCCATTAAAATTTTATAATCTCTACCCATGTGCTTCCCATTAATTTCCTTCACCCAAATTCTTTCACGTATGGCTCTCACTCAAGGATTAATTCATCTCGGGTTTGAAAACCTTACTCATCGAACAAAGCTAAAAAACCTAGCTCTTATGCCAAATGAAGAGCAACATGCCCTGATAAACTAAATCTAGAAAAATAGTAAATACAGAATCAAAGAAAAATGAAAAAGATAACATATACACACATAACACAATATTTCACTTGGGAAACCCTTACAGAAAAAATCCAACATAGTAATATCTCATTTTTGTATAAAATTAACCATCTCCAATACAATAATGTTCATCTCTCATCACTTTTCAAACCTTGATGCAAGTGCAATTAAATAACAACACAAGAATAGGTTTTACAATACAATGGACAAAAAACACGGGTTCAAAAATTTAACCCTAAATATCCCATATGCGTCTAAAAATAGCTTAAGAAACCCTAAAACCCCTGAACCCCAACGAGGATACAAGGAGAATTTCCATTACCTTTTAGAATTAAACCCACCAAAATAACATGGAAAATATTCAACAAAATTAATGCTTCATTTCCCATATTGGTGCATATTTTCTATTTAAATTTTATTATTGTAGGCATATTTGTTTCATACTCAGAATGATATGGATATTTAACTTATAACTATGCACAAGCTAGAGACCATGAGGTCTAGATCATTTATCTAGGAAAGATAAGTTTCACACCCTCAACTATGGTTCAAATATCATGGGTGAACCTGAATATTTTATCAAATGGCATGAGTTCAACCAGTTAAATACCCCAACTTTTAAGGAGATCCAATTCTAAATATTGCCAAGCAATAAATGCATACTTTCATTGAGCTATTTTAATACCATAATATATTCATGATGTAGTATAGGTGGGGCCCATTTTAGTCCATATAACCAAATTAAAAATTAAAAAAATCTATACAAAAGATAGGGTACTTGTTAGGTACCCAAGATAGGTACTTAATAATTTAAAATTGTATTGTATAATGGTATGAGCCATAAATTAATTATTAAGGAAGGCCACATGTCAAATTAGAAATAGGTATGTCATAGAATCATATATGTAACCATTGGGGAATATTCATATGTAACCACAAGGAATATTATCATATGATTATGCACTTTGTAACTCATGGAAGGTGAACCACCACATGGGTGATCTTGTAACTCATGGAAGGTGAACCATCACACTCTTGTATAAAGAGAGATGTACCCCCATTGTAAAATACATCTATGATGTATTCTTGGAGAAGTCTTGGCTCATGGAGCTAGAGATCTTGTGGAGTGGCTTCCTTCCAAAAGAAGCATTGTATGGTGTTGCCCTACCTCAAGGGTATAATCAATATTTATTTTATTGTGAGCAATTTATTGTGCAATTTATTTATGATGCATGTTTGATATTTTGAATGATTTATGATATTAAGAAGAGAGGTTAATAACAACACTTCTTACAAGGATCAATATTTCCATTGAAAAAGAAAGGAGATATAGTTTAATTGTAGGAGATTCATACATTATTATTAATATATTCAATAAAAATGGACTTGGGGATTGATCATCAATAGCATTTTGATGTCCATTAACTATTGATCAGGGAAATATCTTAGAAATGTCAACATATTTATGGAGAAGGAAATATGATAAAAATAATTTAGCCAATCATGGTGTTGGCTTCATCTTCACATAATTCCATGTTTAGAAGGTAATTGACCTATGGATTTTCTATCTCTTAATTAATTTAATAAATTATGGCTTTACAATGCATCAAAGGGAAATCCTAAAACTCCTAATAAACTTGGCTTGAAATATGACACTAGGGAAAGTCTTGTGTACATAGTAGGTGTAGTTATAGATAATATTAGTGAGATATATGCCATCACTAAAGATGTCAAGTTGGTATTAGGAAAAGAACTTAATACAAGTAGCAACACAATTGCTTATAAAACTATCTAAATGATTGTGCAAATTCCTCTAATTTCTAAAGTAAAACTATCTTGAAGTTGTAGAATTGTTGCTAAGGTACTTCTTAGATGACATTCATCATGCCATTGGGATATTTAACCAAGAAGTTGATATTATTATTAAAAATAAATTGATGTGGATGTAGAGACATGTTTATGTGAATAATTAAATTAATAGAATCATATTTCAAAAGGTGTCATTATATTGTCTCTCTAAATCAAATCACATCACTTGTGTTTATGCACACAAAGGTAAATTCTTCTTCACTTTCCTTCATCTAAATGTAAACTTTTTGAAAATTTGTATCATCCATAAATGAGTTGCGTAACTACTATTATCATATGTTGTATGACCCATACAATATCTTATTAGAAAATTTTTAAATAATAATCTTGATTGAGTACTATAGTGTCTTTATAACTATATGTCTAAAAATATGAGAATATGGCCTCTACAAGCACAAAATTTCAACTAGCTATGTTAACAACTCTCATGAACTTTGTATTTGAGGTCTAGAAATATCTCTTAAGGGTCACAAATGGACTTCAACTATTATTTTTAGTCTTCAAGACAATCAATTAGAGAATTCCTTCTCTCAAAGCTTTTCCATTGAACTATTAAATATTTGTTTGTGAGTATTGTCATACATTGCGCATAAGAAACTTAAATTTGACATTTCATAAGAACATAAGTGTTCTATCATCAAGAATTAGAAAATCATAAGGTTTCATTTGGGTAAGGTTTCAATGTGATCTATAAATATACATCTCAAATACTAAAATGTAGAGATTAAGTTATTAATGGTATATTCATAGACTCAAAACTAAAAAATAAAATCCTAAATAGCTCTAATTAGGGTTTTAGTTCTTTATTTATAAAAATTTAATAAAAATTCAATAAAATTTAAATAATAATAATAATAAGGCCCAAAGCCAATGAAGTTTGGAGTAAATTATGGAGAGGGAGTGAAGTGTTTCACATCGTAAGCCAAGGTTCAAAAACCATTGATAAACCTTAATATGCCCATGGGGTTTAGAACATGGTGACGAAGAAAGAGTTTCACACCATAGACCAAGGTTCCAATCATATGGATGAACCTTAACATTTTGGAAATCTAGAAAATGTTGGTGAATGTGGTATTTTTGAAATAATGAAGGCAAATTTCTCACTTACTCAAATTATATGAAACTTCAACTAACAACTATGTTGAGGCTATCACATTTCTTATAGGGTTTTGTTGTAGAATATTACATTATTTGGTACTATGCTAAAGTACCCCCATGGTATATTTATACATTTGTAAATATTATATTAGGGTTTGAGTTATTAGAATAGGATGTGTGATTAATATTTTCCTTAAAGTATGTGGCCATGTGTGAGAAGATTCCAAGCATCATGTATAAGGTGTGCAAGTGTCATGTAATAAAGTGTGCAAGTGTGTAGAAAATCAAGAGTCATGTGTGTAGGTGTCAAGTATACAAGTGAAGAGTCACATGTATGTGGCAATATGTAAAGTCAAGAGACATGAAAGGTTTGTCATATATGTGGAATAAGAAAGGATGCATCTCCCAAATATGTGAGGAGAGAAATAGTCAGAGTACTAAAAGGTCATTTGTAAGGTTATAATATGGAGACAAAGCTCCATGTATTCTATGAGAAAAATTGTGAAAAATATAATGAAGCTCTTGTATATTTGATAAATAATATTGAGTCTTATATTCTGAAATATTATTATTATTTCATGAATGAGATTGATTTATATTGTTCAAATATTGTATGCTTCAATATTGTTATTATTTAGATCCTAAATATTAGGACCTATAATTTAATTTGGCTAAAAAACCATCAATGGTATCAAATCTACATCTGACCAATTTGGAATTATTGAGTTGAGAGGAGATACCAAAGCTATATTCTGGACATTTTTTAAAGATTTATGGAGGAAGCTTAAGAGAGTGAAGAAGAAGAAATAGAGTTGGTGGTTCAAATTGATTGAAATATTGTTGATTACTGAAGGTAAGATTCTATATTTGAATACAAGTATTTGTTGGTTGATTGATATATATATATATATATATATATATATAAGAAGATATTGAGTTTGCTATCAAAAGCATTTGTAAACGTTACATTTCATGTGAGTTATTGATGAGGATTATTGGGAGTAAACATCTTGGAAGGATGTCAATGTTGTAGCATGTTGGTATGCACATAGCAAAAATATAAAATCTAGACATGAAATTCAATATTGAAGAGCTCGAGTATGTCAATATTATAGCTTGGTGGACACACACACATAATAAAGATAAAATCTATTCGTGAAAGTTGAACATGGTGAGCTCGAATAGTAAACTTTGATAAATAAAGAGACTCGTGCATTGATAAGATTACTAGATATATAAACTAGTGCATAGATCTTAAGAAGAAAGGTGACAGATCTAAGTTGAACCAACAAAGTCGAAGATAAGATTAAGAGAATAGAATCCTAATGGATATGTCAACCTAAAGCACCTATAATTGAAAGCAGCTAAGAGAAGATTCATTTGGGTAATGCTTGAGATTACCTTCTACTGGAATCCAAGTTGAGCAAAGGAGTTGAGTCAATAGAAGTTGAGTAGCAGTAGTGGTGGAAGCCACTAGAGAGAGCAAGAAGTTGGATTGAAGGACAAAACCAAAATATTTTTGAATGTCTATGATTTGAATAAGACTATGAGCAGTGTCTTAGGTGTGTTGATATCTAAGTTGAGATGTTACTAGAGTTGTACCCTAGAACAATGAAGAAGACTACTTAAAATATGTGATAGAGAAGTTGAGAAGTCGAAAGGTAAATTTGAAATGTCAAGAATAAGTCACCTGGTTTTGGAGAAGGTATTCTTAAGCATAAAAGTTCATGAAGCATGGCACCAAGCATACCATACCGAGTGCCAAGCCAAATGTATTTTTTGCATGATAAAAGAGTAATGTTGGGATTGCCTAGTTTAATCTAACATATTTTTTCTCTAACTTGTTAGACTCATCAACATAGAATCTTAAGAGAGATAAATATTGTATGCATTAATTTATTAAAAGTAACTTTATTTAAATTTTAGGGTGCCACATATTTATTTGGAATTATAAGGTTTCTTAAAAGAAATTAAATTTTGATTTTATAAAGGTATATATTTTGGATATAGTTGAATAGGAGTTATAAGTGGTTAAGTTTGAATTAAAAATGAAATTGAATTAAATTGGAGTGATAAGAAGTAAATGAATGATTGCTTGATTAAAGCTTGAAATTAAAATTAAAATTTGGGAGATATAAGGAAAATTGAAATTAATATTTGATTTTGATTAATGAATTTGAAGAATTGAAAATTTGATGAAGATTGATTGATTTTGCAAATTAAGAAAGAAAGAATTTGTAAAAAAATTGAAAGAATTTTGTGGGATTTAAAAGAATATTGAATTTGAAAATCGTTTGATTTAAAATTGAAAGATTGAAATTGATTGGTTGAAGAAATTAGAAGATTAATTGATAAATTTTGGAGAAATAAGGATTTGTACTCCAAAGGAATTAATTTGAAGAAATTTATTAATTGAATTAGAGAAACATAAGGTATTTTACATCAAAGGAATTCATTATGGAAGAAAATATTAGAAATGAATTTTTAGAATATTATGAAGAAATGCTAAAAAATCTAAAATTCTATACTCAAAATCTTATGGATAATTTTGATGAGCAAAAAGATATGCTAAATGAATTGTATAAGAAATCATCTTTAATCCTCAAAAATTCCAAAGATGAGAAGTTTACAACACTCATCAATTATCTTCATGAAAAACACTTTAGGGCATGATGGAATTCTCAAAATACTATTATAGTATCTACTAAAGTAGACATAGTGATGTACATGGCATTACTAACTTTTGATATTTTTCAAGAAAAAAGACAAGAAGGGAAAACTAAAAATGAAATATGCCAACTATGATACAATGGATTTGAATATGTTGATGAGTTCAACATATGTTGACTTTAATGTGTAATCATTAAATTTTAATATTCATAGAATATACTATTGTGATGATTTATTGATTCAATGTCCAAAATTTGTTAGATGATATTACATTATTTGATAAATTAGGATGTGCAGGATATGTACATGTGTCATGGAAGAAGGTTAAGAGTCTTCTATGCAAGTGGTAAGTTAAGAATCAAACAGTCATATGAAAGGCAACAATAAAAATTGTGAAGAGTTATCTTGTAAAGCTATATTATGGAGATAAAGCTCCATCAAATGTATTCTCTTTCTTTTTTCAAATAAGAAGAAAGTGAGATTGTATATTGTGAGTATTTGTTTCATTCTTGTTATTTAATATTAGTTTCATTATAATATTATTTTGACCTTTAATATTGTGGCTATTTTATATTGGGACCTATGTGATATTTTATGGTAGTAAGGCTTTAAAAGCTAACAATGGTATCAGAGCTACCACCTAACTATGTCTAGTTTGATAGAGTTCATTTTATTGAGCCACCATTATTAATTAGCTTTGTTCATTTTTTATAAAGTTAATTTAGAGTCTATCCACTTTGAAGGCAATGAAGACTTGGACTCTAATTTTTAAAGGTCTTATTTAGTAGAGCAGGCTAGGATATTTCCATTTGGTTGAAGGAGAACCAGGGAAGACTAGGACTCAAATAGATTGAAGAAAAAGAGGTCAACTTAGACGAAAAGTTGGACATTTGATAAAAAAAATAACTTAGAAGATAGTTGGAGCTTCGGGGACATGCAAAGTCACCCTGATAATATATTGGGTTCTCTAGTAAGGAGAAGAATCACTTATTTAAAGATTTTATATTTTCATATTGATAGAGAGATAAAGTTACAGAGATTAAGCTACATAAATTTGAGAAGCTTCCTATAGAGAAGAATTTCAACTTCTAAGTAAAGAATAAAAGAAGAAGAATAGTTAAAGTTGTAGCAAATTGAGAAGCATTCAAAGCTTCCTAAGAAAAGAGAATTAGGTCAAATTGACCTTGACATATTTGAAGAAGAATCAGAAAGCATAGAGCAAAAAAGAAGGAAGTATCTTCCTAGGATACATTGAAGAACTAGGTTGGTTGAATATATCTTTATATCATTTTAGTCTTGGTCATGGATCACTTTTTGAAGTAGGTTCTTCAAGGTAGACACATACTACAACATTGAAATAAAAATGTCATATTAGTAAAGAAAGTTAAGAGGTTTATCTATAGAATAAAAGGCTCAAGAAGCCTATCTACAAGAGCCTCAAGAAGCCTATAGAAGATACCTACAATAAATAGAAATTAGAGTAGCATTCTACATTTTTGCAAGCATAAGGAAAAGGGCCGTAGTGAAGCTAAAGATAGCTAGCCCATCAAAATTCAAAAGTAAAAGAGCAAATTGTATAAAGTAAAAGGAAAAGTTTTTGAGTTGTTTATCATAACAAAGTATAACAACAAATGCACCATAGAAGCACATTATTCGAAGCACGACATTCATAGTATCAAGATTTACATAAAGGCATAGTGTTCAAAGCATCTAGTGTTATGGATAAGTGCACCATGCATATCATTAAGGAATAATAAGAAGTTATGGTTAAGGCACTTGACCAACTAAAGGTTAATCAACATAAATCCTATCCAAGTGCTCAACTAGCTCAATTTTAGCAGAGAATAGGCGGTTTACAAAGATGTTTGGCCAAGGTGAAACTATAGTGGCTAGTGTAGACAACCAAAATGTGTCATTTTAGTAATTCCCTAAGGCCATTTTGACTAATTCTGATTAGTTTTTCAATTTCCTCTCAAAACCTTCAAATTCCCAATTTCTTCCTCTAATTTCCCTAATTTTTTCTAAAGTTCTTAAAAGCCCCAATTTCCTATTTAATTTCCCCCAAAACCCTAAACCCTTAAAATTCCCTAAATCATCCTCTAAAATCCCTAAACCTCAATTATTCCCTAATACCTAATCCATTTTTCCTAATCATGTTCCAAATCCCTCTAAAAATTTCCATAATCCTAATTAACTCCTAACTCCCTAATTAGATCCCTCATTAAGCCCTAATCATCCCCTACAACCCTAATCAAATCCCAAGGCAAATCCCAAAATGAATTTTTAAATCCCACCCAAATCCCTAAAATATCCTTCCCATTTTCCTATTTTCCCCCTCTAATTTCCCTAAATTCTTCTAAATTTCTTAAAATCCCCAATTTCCTATTTAATTTCCCCAAAAACCCTAAACCTTTCAAATTCCCTAAATCATCCTCTAAAATCCCTAAACCCCAATTACTCCCTAATCCCTAATCCATTTTTCCTAATAAAGTCCCAAATCCCCCTAAAAATTTCCATAATCCTAATTAACTCCTAACTCCCTAATTAGATCCCTCATTAAGCCCTAATCATCCCCTACAACCCTAACCAAATCCCAAGGTAAATCCCAAATTGAATTTTAAAATCCCATCCAAATCCCTAAAATATCCTTCCCATTTTCCCACATGTTTCTCTTTCCTCCCCCTAATCCCCATCAAAATTTGCATAACCCCTTTTAGCCCCCTATTTCTCTAATTAAACCCCTAATTAAGTTATAAACCCTTCTTTAAACCCCATGCAAAATCCCAAGAAAAGTGCACATTAAATTGATTAAATCTAATCAAATCCTAAAACAACCCTCCACAATCCCTATGTAATCCCATGGGCATTCCCCTCCATTTAATTCCCTCATCCTCCTACTCTTTTCCCTCCATTTCTAAATGAATTAAAAATTCACTAAAAATGCAAAGTCAACCTCCCATAAATAATCTCATTAAATTCCACATGTGCATCCCCTAGCCACCTAGCATTTTAGGAATTTTAAATTCCATCCACCTCAGCCCATGTGCATTTAAAAAGGAATTTCAAATTCCTTCTCTCCACCCAAGGACCCCCATTCCCCAAGGTCAATTTATGACACATGGGTGGGTGAGAATTCACCCTATCCAATGTCATAAATTGGAGGGTGCACAACCCTCTAGGAAAACCCTAAATATTTTCCTCAATATCTGCACATGCCACATGGGTGCCACAAGATGCCAAGTAAATTCCTTGTCACCCTCCCCCTCTCCCTTTCAAATATCTATAAATACCCCTCCTCCATTCATTTATAATATTCCATGATTTCTATGCCTACATGCTACCAAATTTGTATCTATCCTTAGTGTCCCCCCTTTTGAGTGCTTGATCCTTTAGTGTGAGCATCCCTCTTTAAAGTTCAATTCATTCTCAACAATGGAGATCTTTTAAGATATTCACTAACATTTTATCTTGTAGTTGTTCACCAACTAGGCAACCTATCCTCACTAAATTTTTAATAGATGATACAAATCATCTCAAGAGGGTCCACAAAATTTTTTAGAGCTCCATCAGTTGCCAAGAACCAATCGACAACCCCTTGTCAACTACACAAATTCAATTGCCACCCCCTAAAAACTAGACCTTGACAACAGACAGAGACTCTTAATCAGTTAAAAAAAGGTTATTCTAAGAAGAATTCAGTTGAGGATGATTAGTTTTTCCAACTATTGAAGCCCCATCCATATTAAAGTGTAGCATAGAAGGATAGGACACCATTAATTTATATTTGTAAAGGAATTCTTCCATTTGAGGACCCTCTTGTAGACCCCTCCTAGAGGGCCTTTTGTAAAGGAGAGAATATTATTACAATAATGTAATTTCTTCCATTTTGATTTGATATGGTGTTATAATTTCATGTTATATCTAGGTTAAAGCTAAAGCCTAGCAGAGAGGAGCTATTCAGTTAAGGAGAAACTAGATCTATCCAGAGCCTAGAAGATAGAAGCTAAAGCTTAACAAAGAAGAGCTATCCAGAGTCCAACAGAAAGAAGATATTCAAATTTTGGCTAGGTAAAAATATCTAATGTTCTACTAGGATGAGCTCATAGTTTTGAGCAGTGTATAGATGAAACCAGATAGAATACATCTCATAGTAGCAAGGAGCGACATAGTATAATATTCATCAAAAGATTCTACATGGTAGATGCAACAAGCCTTGATCCATAGAAGGTGAAGAGACGAGCATTATGTGATGAGCGAGCATCTAATGTCCAACTAGCAAGTGTAATGCAAGTCATTATAGTGGTAAGAAGATTATTTAGTTGCATGCAAAACTCCACATAAAGTTAGGGTTTATCCTAGAACAAACAACTAATATTGAATTCTAGTGCAACTAGAAAGATATAACATCCCTCGTATTTTGCTTTTTATATGCTTGCTATCTCCTTTAGAATGAGATATTGTTGATAGAATTTTGTGAGTGCAGGAGCAGGTAATCACCTCAAAACAAGTAAACCAGACATACATGGTACCCTTCTTCTATCGAAAAGGTGGAAGTAGTCCGCATAAGGTAAGGACGGACATGATGCAAATACAGCTCTCATGAGTACACAAAATATCATAAAAGTATACAACCATGTAGTTACATCCATTTAGATAATCTTACACTTAAGATAGGTGTTCTTACTATAATATTGCTAAATTAGTGTTTGGTAGAAGTCAAAACCAATCATACTTTAAAGAAAATACATACACACACACACACACACACACAACACACACATATATATATATATATATATATATATATATATATATATATAGAGAGAGATAATATCGAGATATAAATGGAGATAGGAGAAATAAATAAATAAAATTATATATATAATAAAAATATAATAAATAAAATATAAAAATTGAGAGGGCAAACAATTAATTTAAAAATAAATAAATTGTTATATGAGTCACTGGCCATTCATGTTTTATTAAGCCTTCATTTGGCACATCAAAGGAAGACTATTTGCATGGACCATTACACTTGTTCAACAAAGATTAAACTAGGAGTTATATTTAAAGGATTGATGAAAATAGTTTGGGTATCGAGTATTCTCCCTTGGAAAATTTATCTGCATCATCGACGGATAGGCGGTAGCGGAAGAGCATCTATGGTAGAGCAAAACTAGGTTGGAAACCCTGTCCAAATATATGATATTAGCTCTTAATTGTGATTTGTTGCAGTGTAAATTGGGAGAATGTTTCTTGAGAAGTTTGTCTAATTAATGGAACTGTGAACTTAATAACACAATGATAACATAACATAAATGGAGAGAATGTTTCCTTGTGAAGTTTACCTTACAACACAGTGATAGCATAACATAAATTAAGAGAATGTTTTCCTTGTGAAATTTGCCTAATAAAATTAATGGAGCTGTGAGCTTGACAACACACTAGAAGTAGATGATATAACATAAATTGTTTCTTTCACAAGCTTTCCTAATAAAATTAATGGAGTGGTGAACTAAAATAGACGTTATCATAATATAAATTGAGTGAATGGGAAATTTTTCTGATACAGTTAACGAAGTTGTGAGCATAATAGCATAGTAGAAATTGATAATATAAAAAATTGAAAGTGTTTGAATATCGTGCCAAATTTTACATCCAAATTAAAGGATTAGTAAATAGCAAAACCTATCGACGTCTGATCCAGCGTATCTCATGATTGTTCTATTGGGTTGATTAACTTCACTATTTTCAAAGCATTGTAGTGCATGCAGTTATCCGTCATAATAGTTTAGGCAAGCCTCTTAACATCGTGGAGTTGTACGTAGAAGGTCGTATGTTTTATCTTTAATAGATATAATATTTAACTTTAGGATTTAAATAAATGATATATATATATATATATTATATATATATATATATATATATATATATATATATATATATATATATATATATATATATATATATATATATATATATCTTTAAAATTAAATATGTGAAACTTGATTTTTGCAAACAAAAAGTTTAAAGTAGTTTTGTCTTATATACTTGAAAACATAACTTATAGAATGGTCAAGTAGTATGGGAATAATTATAGATTTTCTTTTAATAATTTTAGGTGTATCATATGGTTTGACCCTTTTTGATAATTTTTCTTTTAAAATTATATACTTAGTATGATAATTCTAGCTTTAAAAATCCAATAATGAGCGAATGAAAATAATGAAGAATGAAAGGATTAAAATTTATCTAAAAGAGACTTCTTCTTTTATATCTACATATATATAGTAATCTATTTTTGTTATTGTGTTTACCATAAACCTGTCATCATTAAATGTTGAGATTTATTTTTACAAAAATCATGTGGTTAAAAGAATATTTTCTACCTAGAGTATAGTTTCATAGAAATTTACAAAGTTTATGATACTTTATGAATTTTGTAATTATAGTGTCACTATTGTTTTAAATTGTTAAGTTAGTTTATGTCCTTTTTGGTTTTAAAAAGGGAAAAATAGAATACAAAATATTTAAAGTTAAAATTCCTTTTATGATTTTATCCATATTGTAGAATTTTACAATTATAGCATTATTGTGAACATGCTTAAATGTTATATAATAAAAATCATGCTTGAAGAGCTTTTTGGAACCTAGAAAAACCTCAATATCATGAACTTGGAAAACCTCCTTAGGTTAAAAGATTAAAATACCTCTTGAAAGATGAAAAATAAATATGTTTCACCAAGACGGGTGAACCTTCATTTTCGATGAATCATCAAGGTATATGAATAATTACCTAGCATCGGTAGGTTGCAAGTGGCAACTATCATGATTTGGTGGTAGCCATTTTCTAGCAAACTTGCTTAGGACAAGTGGTTCTTTGGCTAGGAAGTAATGAAAGGCAGAATGGAATGCCCTTCCAGGCTATCACACGAGTAGTACCGTGAGGGGTCTCACATACACTATTCAACTAGGGAATTACTAGTAGTAAGCCGACTCTAGAAGATGCTAGAATCGAAGCTAGAAGGTCCAACAACAAGATGGTATGGGACATCTCATCGTCAGTTGCAAATAGGACCTAGGATACTGGGACTCAAACCAGAGAATTGGTGGTCCCTAGCAGATTGCATAAGATGATGGACTCTAGCTAGGCACTAGGTATTATACCCTGGCATGGAATATGTACAAGTAGTGATGGCAAATAAGGATGACTTATAGGTCAGTAGAACCTATATCCTCCATGCTTGGGGCAAAAAACTATGCGTTCACCCTTCTAGGTGTTATGGGCCCTAGAAGGACAACCCCCTACCATGAACATAGACCTCTAGTAATAAAGAAGAACATGTTTACAAGATGGTAACAATTACGGGATCTAGCCAATATCGACCACTCGAGAGACCATATATAGTGGTCAATAATCTCGGAGTGAGTAACCTATACCTAGGTACTAACTAAATGATTGGGTGATTAATAATTTAACCGTAACTTTAGCTTCATGTGGAGTCAAAATTTTCTCTTTGTCATTCCAGTGAGTAATACTAGAAGGGACAACCAGGTGAGATATGCCTAGGTTGTTACAATTGGTATTAGAGCCCTAGGTTGTGAAACCCTAGGTCATAAAATTTGTGTTAAGACTTTTCTTAAAAACTATGATAACCCAAAAATGACATAGCTCTTTTACATTTAGGTTAAATGGTGGGAACCTCCAAAAGAACTGCTACTAATCTGCAAGAAGGGCTTGCAGAGGGTCTGAGAAAGGGACCAAGAAGGATTGTTAGAGAGTCAAACGGGGAAAGAGTTGTAGAAACTCCTCGGTGACTCATTAGAAAAGAAAAAGAGTACACATAGAAAGAAGACAAAATGGCTAAAATGTTGCAATTAATGCAAGAACAATTAAATCAACAAAAAGAACATATGGAGTTGCAATGGGCACAAATGAGTGAGCACATGGAACAAAAAAAGGCTCAACTGGCCCAACAATAGGAAATAATAACTTAGTAGCAAAAAGTAATTGAGAATTTGACTAAGAGTAAAGAACCCAAAAACCATCAAGACGATCTACCCGAGGGATCTAGCAGAAAGAAAGTTGGTGCAGAATTAAGCAAAGAAATAAGGAAATTAGACATTTCTAAATTTAATGGTAAAGGTGATGGAGAGGTAGCTAAAAATTGGTTGAGTGAGGTTGAAGGATACTATGCTATTAAGCCCCTCTCATCAAAATCTAAAATAGCATGGGCAGTGGCTCATCTGGCAGGGCTAGCATTGGACTAGTGGACAACATACAAGAGAAACAAACAAGTTGAGGTTGTTGATGTACCCTGGGATACATTCCTAAAGGAATTTAGAGATAGATTTCTAACTCGATAATTTTATGTAGAAAAATTTGCTGAGTTCACAAATTTACACCAAGAAAATATGTCAATTATAGAATATTATCAGAGGTTTGTGCAATTACTAAAATATGTACCTGAGTACGATCGAAGGGAAGAATTTAAGGTACAAAAATTTATCATGGGTTTGCACCCAAGGATTGGATCTCTAGTTGGTATACTGAAACCTAAGGACTTGTTTGAGGCCTATGATTCAACACGGTATGAAGAGTTAAGTCAAAAAAATAAGAAGACCTATTATCAAAAAATAGAGAAATATAGGGATGATCCTAAGAAGAGGAAGAATATGGGATCATTAAAATGGGGCAAGGACTAGTACAAAAGGCCCAAGGATGGGGACCAATATAAAGGTGATAATAGAAATAAGGATAGGGGAAGATTCTAGAATAACAAAGGTCAACAAGAGAAGAGAAAATCCATAGGCAGGAATGAACAAAAGACCACAAATCAAGATTTAGGAAAAATGATTGCTACTTAGAACAAGAATGAGGAAATATGGAAGAACAAAGCTCCTCCAAATGGATGTTATGTATGTTCAAGAGATCATTATGCCATCCAATGCCCATTAAGAGCTGATAGGAGGAAGGCAATTAAGGGATCAACCCATAAGATCTATGCAGCTACAAGTAACCCTACTCTCTCAGGATAAGCTACACCATTTCTTTTGAAAGGAAAAATATGTGATAAGGAAGTACATATTTTAATTGATAGTGGGGCTACCGATAGTTTTATATCTACTAGTATTTTGAGGGACATTCCAAAAAGGCCCGAGTTTATGGCAAATGGGTGGAAGGTCGAGTATGGGTCTAGGTAGACCTACTTAGTCAATCAATGCTTATTTGATCCCCAAATCACTTTACCTCAAGGGAAAACTAGTTGGCACCTTTACGTAGCTCCCCTACATGCTTTTGATATTGTTTTAGGTGTAGACTGGCTTAAGGCACATAAAGCCTTACTAAAATTTGAAGAAAGATGGTTAGATTATACAGATGACTCCAAACAAAGAGTCCGAGTCCACTATGGCTGAGACACTCTAGAACCCTACCTTCTATTAGCCATGCAGGTTAAAAGAGCCTTAAGAAAAGGGTGTAAAATTTATGTAGTCAAGATGAATAAACGAAAAGAAATTGAGTCTAGTTTAGGCCTTTTTCAACAATACCTAGTGTTAAATGAATTCAAGGATGTATTCCCTAAAGATTTGTCAGGTCTTCCACCTTAGAGAGAATTTGATTTCTCTATATAACTCTTACCTGGAGCAGCACCTATTGCTCAAACTCCATATAGAATGACCCCCATAGAATTACAAGAGCTCAAAATACAACTACAAGAATTGTTAGAAAAATGTCATATCAAACCTAGTGTATCTTTGTGGGGTGCTCTAGTTCTCTTTGTTAAAAAGAAATATGGGTCTTTAAGATTATGTATTGATTACTAGATGCTCAATAAAATGATAGTAAAGAACAAGTATTCATTACCAAGAATTGATGACCTTTTTGATCAACTAAGAGAAAGCACCATATTCTCAAAAATTGACCTTAGGTCTGGTTATCACCAACTAAGAATTAAAGAAGAGGATACCTACAAGACTACTTTTTGAACTAGATATGGCCATTATGAATTTACAATATTACCCTTTGGCTTAACAAATGCTCCTACCACATTTATGAATTTAATGAATAGTATGTTTCAAGAACAGTTAGATCGATTTGTACTTGTGTTCTTAGATGATATTATGATTTACTCTTAGACCAAAGAGGAGCATGATCAACACATGAGAATTGTTCTAGAAATCCTTAGAAAGAATCAATTATACGACAAGTTATCAAAGTGTGAATTCTACACTCCTCAAGTACAATATCCGGGGCATATAGTTTCAACTAAATGAGTTATCATAGATCCTAAAAATATAGAAGCCATTATAGAATGGCTAGCCCCTACAAATATCTTAGAAGTAAGAAGTTTTATAGGAATTGTAGGGTACTATAGACAAATTGTAAAATGATTTTTGAAGATTGCTTCTCATATAACCAATTTGCAAAGAAAAAGGAGGGCTTTTAAATGGATAGCCCAATGTAGAATACTCAAAGAGAAGTTAACATAAACACCTATCCTCCAAATACCAGATCCAAACAAGTCATTCATAGTATGTACTAATGCATCCATAGAAGGCTTGGGAGGTGTTCTTATGCAAGAAGGAGTTGTGGCTTATGAATCTAGAAAATATAAGAAGCATGAAATCAACTATACCATCCATGATCTAGAATTGGTCGTTGTAGTGCATGCCTTTAAAATATAGGGGCATTATTTGCTCAGTAAACCCTTTAAACTGAAGATAAATCACCAAAGTCTAAAATATATTCTCACGTAACCTAATATAAATGCAAGACACCGATGTTGGGTAGAATTTTTAGCTGAGTATGACTTTGGTATCAAATATATAAAAGGAAAAGAGAATAAGCTATCAGATGCACTCAACAGAAGAAGACATATAACTGCCATGACATAGTGTTAGTATAGATTGGCTAAGCAAATTAAAGAACTGCAAATAACCAATGAATTATGTATACAAAGTCGAGCTCAGTTCGAGCAAGGATCTAACAGGGATTTTAAAGTCAAGGAGGACCTATTATATTTTAGATATAGAGTGGTTGTTCTAAATAATGAGGAGATAAGAAAAATCATCCTACAAGAAGCACATTATGTACTCCATATTCTGCACATCCAGGGGTAGCAAAGATGAATGAGAACTTGAGAAAGGACTACTATTGGCCTAGAATGAAAAAGGACATAACAAATTTTGTGGCAAGATGTTTGGAATGTCAAAAAGTCAAAGCTGAGCACCAACATCTAGGAGGACGATTATACCCTTATGAAATTCCTACACAAAAATGGTAAGTCATCTCTATGGATTTCATAGTCGACCTACCTCAAACACGATTTAGGAATGACACTATTTTGCTTGTAGTAGATAAGTTGACCAAGGTGGCTCATTTCATACTAGGGAATGTTCATGATGATGTGCCTGCTATAGCTTAGAAATTTACCAGAGAAATAGTATGTATGCATGGCTTTCCTAAGGTAATTATCTTCGATAGGAAATTCTCGATTCACATCTAAATTTTAGAAATACTTGCATCAAGCTTGGGGTACAAATCTCAACATTAGCATCACATATCATCCTAAAACTGATGGGTAGATTGAGAGGGTTAATCAAGTACTAGAAGATATGCTAAGAATGTATTGTATGGATCACTAGAGCAAGTGGGAGGACTATCTCTTTCTAGTAGAATTTGCTTACAACAATAGTTATCATGCCACGTTGGGCATGGCTCCATTTGAAGCCCTATATGGGCGTAGGTGTAGAACACCCCTATCTTGGGATAATTTGGAAGATCGAGCAATGATCGAACTGAATACTATGAAACAAATGGAGGAACAACTAAAAGAAATCTGCCAATGGCTCAAGGAAGCCACAGATCGCCAAAAGAGTTATGCCAATATTAAAATATCACCTAGAGAATTTTTTGTAGGTGATAAAGTTTTCCTAAGAGTTAAACCTTACAAAAGTTCAATAAAATCTACCAAAATCAGTCCTAGGTTTGTAGGACCATTTGAGATCATTGACAAAATCAATCTAGTAGCCTATAAATTGGCCTTGCCACCCAATTTGTCTAAAATCCATGATACTTTCCATGTGTCCCTCCTCAAAAAGTATGTAGCAGATCCATCACATGTGTGGGATGTTTCTCATTTGTAGATGTTGGACCCTCACCTCATTGAAGTCCACCCGATCAAAGTCCTTGGGTTTAGAACCAAGCAACTCATAAAAAGAACTGTAGATCAGTGTAAGGTCCAGGGGGACCACTATTATGATAGAAATGCCACATGGGAGGATATGGCAATCATGAAAGAATAATTTTCCTATTTTTTTACTAAACATTGATATATTTATATATATATGCATGCATATTCTAGTTTTTTTTAATGATTGAATGGACATTTGATGAATGCAACATGTTATTGAGTATATGTTTATGATATGAAAATGCATAGTTCTCCTTTATCTCTTTATGTTAATACTAACACAGAGGACTATGTTTATTATTAGTGGGGGAGAATGTAACATCCCTCCTATTTTTCTATTTATATGCTTGCTATCTCCTTTAGAATGAGATACTACTGATAAAATTTTGTGAGTGTAGGAGCAAGTAATCGCCTCAAAACAAGTAAACCAGACACATATGGTACCCTCCTTTTGGTGGAAATGTGGAAGTAGTCCACATGAGGTAATGAGGGACATGATGCAAATACAATCCTCATGAGTACACGAAAGCTCACAAAAGTATACAATCATGTAGTTGCATCCATTTAGATAGTCTTGCACTTAAAATAGGTGTTCTTACTATAATATTGCTAAATTGGTGTTTGGTAGAAGTTAAAACCAATCATACTTTAAAGAAATAATGTATATATATATATATATATATATGAGAGATAGGAGAAAAATAAAATAAATAAATTATATATAATACAAATATAATAAATAAAATATAAAAATTGAGAGGGCCAACAATTAATTTTAAAATAAATAAAATTGCTATATAAGTCACTGGTCGTTCATCTTCTATTAAGCCACCATCTTGCACATCAAAGGAAGACTATTTGCATGGACCATTACACTTGTCCAACAAAGATTAAACCAAGAGTTCTATTTAAAGGATTGATGAAAATAGTTTGGGTATCGGGTATTCTCCCTTGGAAAATTTATTTGCATCATCGATGAATAGGTGGTAGCAGAAGAGCATCTGTGGTAGAGCAAAACTAGGCTGGAAACCCTATCTGAATATATGATATTAGCTCTTAATTATGATTTGTTGCAGTGTAAATTGGGAGAATGTTCCTTGAAAATTTTATCTAATTAATGGAACTGTGAACTTACTAACATAGTGATAACATAACATAAATGGAGAGAAAGTTTCCTGGTGAAGTTTACCTAACAATGCAGTGATAGCATAACATAAAATAAGAGAATGTTTTCCTTGTGAAATTGACCTAATAAAATTAATGGAGATGTGAGCTTGATAGCATAGTAGAAGTAGATGATATAACATAAATTATTTCTTTGAGAAGCTTGCCTGATAAAATTAACGGAGCGATGAACTAAAATAGATGTTACCTTAACATAAATTGAGTGAATGGGAAATTTATCTAATACAGTTAACGGAGTTGTGATTATAATAACACGATAGAAATGGATGAGAATATAACAAATTGAAAGTGTGTGAATAATTTAATTTGAAAGGTTGAATGTGTTTTCTTTCAGTAAATGTATATAAAATCTAATAATATTGAGGATATATCTCAAAATTTTGAAGTTTATTATAATGAAATCCTTTTGTGTTATGCACTAGATATGATAAATATATTTTTTAGTAGTTAAGTATGCATATAGGATAGTTATGCATGCATGTGAGGGTTGGGCTGATCCTAAATGCACTCTTCTCACCTTCTTCCAGACTATCTCCAAGAAATGAGGGTTGGCGATTGTTTCTATAGGAGTGAAATCGTTGATTGATAACCACACCAAGCTGGAGAATGAATAGCTCTCTACTCTAACAAATTAATATGTACTAAAAAATGATTTGGAGTTCTGCGTTGTTTTTTAGTACACTCTAAAAGGATTGTTTTTCTATTTTGTAATAAATATGATGAAGACATCTAAATCCTCAAGAAGAGCATTCAAGTTTTGAATGCAGGTTGAGCTTTGATTTTGGTTTAATTATTATAATCTTATGAAAATATCACTTGTAAAGCGCACTAGAGGATATCTATAGAATAACTTTACAACACAACTTGAAAAAGAGTCACAAATTGTTAGATTTTATTGTGAATGAAGAATACCTGCTACTAATTATTTTACAAAGGAATGTCAAATTTAATTATAAAGAATTTACTTTGTTTATTTCTAAGTTACATTTGTAATTTTTGTCTTTGATGATGAAGTATTATTTTGATTTTGTCATATCCCCACTATTTTGATTACTATCTACTAGAAGAATGTGATATTGTTGTAAGTTATTATGAATGCAGGTGCAGGTTTCCAAATATACTCGATGCCCATCCCTGGCGGAGATAAGTGATTGGAAGCATCATGTAAGGTGGGATATGATGTTGTGCCTAAGGCACCGTAGCCCGTGGGTACATGGAAGCCCACAGTAGGAATTTCATGAAAGACATCCTACATGTTGCTGCATTTTGTGCATAAACTTGATTGTGATATTTTTGTTTTGTTGTTGCTTGCTGAATATAATTAAATTTTATGTTTTATTTCTTTTGTTAAAAAATAAAAAATAAAATAAAATAAAATTAATTATTATTATTATAGAATCAATTACATATAATCTAAATATATATAAGGAAATATAAAATAAAATAAAATTTAAATTAATGTATATATATATATATATATATATATATATATATATATATAGAAATAATAATAATAAATATAAAATAAAAATAAAATAAAAAAATTTATAAATAAAAATTACTTAAGGAAAGGTATTCAGAAATATAAGCCTAGTACACCATTACCAAATGAATGGAATCTTGAGGTATTGAAAACGTAGCTCAACCTCTTGGAAATCATACCTACCCATTTATAGCTATAAATTGAATTCTTGGAAATAAATATAGCGAATTTTAAGGTTTCCATAGTGTGTTTTTTTTTGGTAAAATTAAGGGAAGAGGGTTTTGAAAGGTTTTCATAGTGTGTTTAATCAAGGTTCGAAACCTGGTTTGTCAAGTATTTACATAACTCTACAAAGGACATAGACTTTTGTGCTATATGAATTTCCATCATAAAAATCCTCAAACCTTACGAAAAAAATACACTTTGTAAACATAGAAGAGGATGGGTTTTTATTAAATTATATATAATACAAACTCTAGAGTATTCGAAATATTATGATTTAAAATTTGTATCTTTGAGATGTTAAAATTTGTGCGAAGTTATTCTTGGGTGAAGTAAAAAGTAAGTAAAGTAATTAATTCTTTGTTGCTATATAACTTTCATATTATATGTGTGGTTTGATACTTATGAAACAAACTTATCTTTAGTTTAGTGTTCTCATATCCTAAAATATGAAACAATGGCATTTAATTTAAATATTAAAAAACTTAAAAGTATGTGGATTGGTGTGAATAAGATAAATGGTTGTCTTGATTTTTTATAATATTAAAATATTTTATATGTGTATTCACGCTGGGGAGGATTAGACGTTTTTTGCAGGACTGCCCAAACTGCCGAACTCGTTTCGGCCATATCTCACTCATCCGAACTCGGATTGAGCTGAAATTTTGAGGGTAGATGCCTGAAAAACCCTAGAACGTCTCCACCAATTTTCATATCATTTGGAGCAACACAGATCCTAGCGCATCCCTATGTGTGAACGATATATTTGGCAAGCGACTATGCGAGGGTTTCATCTCGGGTTGAGTGCAAGCAGCTCCAGAGGTTGGTTTTTAGGGCCTTCGGGCCCTAGCGGCCAATATTTTTGTGGTTTATGCTCAATATTTTAGCAGGAAATGTTGCAGGGGATACAATATGGGTTAGAAATTTGTCTTTCAACAGATCATACTATGAACTTGAGTGACAACGACTTCCAATTTGCTGCACAAAAGAAAAGTGAAAACCATACCTTTCCACGGCGTCTAGGGCAAGGATTAAAGAGACCACGAAATAAGTTTCAAGCAGCTTGATCAAAAAATGGCTCATATCTCAAGTGAATCTGGTGCTAAGGTGCACCCACAAAATAATTCTACCGTGAAAACCCTTGTCAAGGGTAAGAATTTCGAAGACTCAGTCCCAAAAATGAATTTTAGGGATGCCCTTCATGGTGGACAACCTCAGCCCAATGCTAATATCAATATTAGGGCTTCTCATAAACCTCTAAGAATGCCTAAGATTGATCCCAAGAAAACGGAGTCGGGATGTCTTAAAGCAACTGATGGAACTCCTATTGTTAAGCTTGATATGGGTAACATTCAAACTGGCATTGAAGATTTGGAAAAAAAGAGGACTAATTTGTCGGCTCGTGGGTTTTCGTTCGGGCCTATTTGCTTTCAAAGTCTGGGCTGCAAAAATCTGGAAAACTAAAGGTGAGTTACAAATCTCTATTTATCCAAATGGTTATTTTCTTGTTTTATTTGCTAATAATGAAGATAGAGAGAAAACTTTTCAAGGGGGTCCTTGGTTTTTTGGAAGGGCAAGGCTTTTCATGAAGCCCTGGCATACTAAATTTAAAGTCGAAGAAGAGATGCCTTCTATAGCTCCCGTGTGGGTTAGACTCTTTGGCCTCCCTATTGAATTTTGGAATCCTACTATTTTTTCTTCAATTGGAAACTCTTTAGGAACTTTTATGATGACTCGCTGATTGTACTCAAAATTTTGAACATATTATTTATGCTCGAATTTGTGTTTTAATGGATTTTGACAAACCCCTACCTAAAAAGATCACATTACAATTTGGGGAAGACACTTGGGAGCAAGTAGTGGACTATGAGAACATTCCTTTTCGTTGTAGAATTTGCCATGAATATGGTCATTTGGCCAGTGCTTGCCCAAATAAAATTCCCGATCAAAAGAAAGAAGATATAAACTCAGCAGGTTTCCAAATACCTAAGAAGAAGAACACTAAAAAAAACCAAGAATGAAGGATCAATCAAAGTCATTTGCTAATATGTTTGAAATCCTTTCCACAAATGATGTCCCAAGTGAGGAAGAGGAAATAATGGAAACTGAAATCTTAGAAACACAATTTAAATATGAAGGAAAGAACTCAGAGACAAACCAACAAATCAAAGGTTTTCAACAAAAAAAAAGGGAGAAAATTTACACAAGAAAAACAATATTTCAAATGTCAAAACTTCAAATAATGCAGGTCCCAATATAGACTCCATTGAACCATCTAGTAAAATTTTGGCTGTGTATGAGCATTCTTCAAGGTTAGAAGCCATCTCGTATTCAATTGGAATAAGTCAAGAAATAGGGAAAAAAAAATTGAAGATGGATTCTAATCAAAAAGTAGGTCGCAAGACCAATCAATATCATATGGTAAAAGAAGGTGAAAAGCTTGTAGAGGAAGGTAAGATTAATGCCCTTCCCAACATTTTTAGCCCCGGTATTAATGAAGATCATCACTTGGAATATTAGAGGACTCAAAGGGAGTCTTTCAAAACAAAATGAAATTAGAAGAATGATTCAGATAAATCATCCACATCTTGTTTTCCTTCAAGAAACAAAGATGTCAATGGAGGATATGGACTTAATTGCCAGTAAAATTTGGCCACCGGAAAAGTGGTTTCCCTCGGTCCCAAGGGACTTCGGGTGGCATTGCTTGTCTTTGGGACCCAAAAGAGGTAGTTATTCACCATATGGTTGGCAGTTGGGGTTTGTTGGCTATAGCTATTCAAAGTAGACATTCCAACCAGATTATGCTCTGCATTACTGTTTATGCCCCGACTTCTTTGGAGGAAAAAAGAAGACAGTGGAAGGATATTACTCATATTATCTCTCATTTTCCTAAAGCTTGGATCTTGATCGGAGGAGATTTCAATACCATCCTCTCTCTGGATGAGAAAAGGGGGGAAATAGAAATTTGGACAAAAGTACTGACCTCATGAGCGAATATATTGCAAACCTCCATCTTGTGGATATCCAACCAGATAATGGCCTTATGACTTGGTCTAACATAAGGCAAGGCTTAGCTTGTATAATGGAGAGATTGGATAGGTTTTTGCTCTCTGAAAATTTCTTAATCCATGGTCACATTCCTAAAGTGAAGACTCTTAATAATGCTGGTTCGGATCATTGGCCAGCAATGGTGGAAATGTGGAAAACCAATGTGAGTTTCTCTCCTTTTCATTTTCAATTAATGTGGCTTAGAGACATTTCCTTCAGACCTCATGTGCAACAATGGTGGAAGGAAGGTAAACCTAGGCATGGGACTAAGATGTTCTATTTTGCCAAAAGACTGCAATACATTAAATCCAAAATCAAGACTTGGAACCGGAAAGAGTTTGGGGATGTTCATAAAAAAAACATGAAGTTATTGCTCATCTTGAAAATTTGAATAAGAAAATCCGTTTAGATGGCCTCACAGAGAAGAGAAGTGCAGATGAAATTAAACTCACAACTCAGCTTGAGGAATGGGAAAAAAGAGAAGAAATCTTATGGAAGCAAAAATCTAGAATTCAATGGCTCAAAGAAGGAGATCGAAACACAAATTTCTTCCACAAATCTCTTCTAGCTCGAAGATCTCACAACTTTATTTCTTCCTTAAAATCAGATTCTGGAGATGTTGTTTATACTTGGGATGGCATGAACTCTATTGTTGTTGATTACTTTTCCAATATTTTTGCTGCTACTCCTCTTGACTCAGCTTCACAACAAAATGTTCTTCAAGCAATCCCTTCTCTTATCACTTCTGAGGAGAACTCTATTTTGACTTCTCCTGTTACTATCAATGAGCTTCAACAAGTAGTTTTTAAAATGCAAAAAGGGAAAACCACAAGTCCTGATGGTTTTCCTATTGAGTTCTACCAAGAGTTCTGGGATATCCTTCATGTTGATTTATTAGAGGTGGTGGAAGAAGCCAGGAAATCCAAAGAAATTTTGAAGGTTATCAATAAAACTTATATTACTCTTGTTCCAAAAGCTCAAGAGGTTGATCATATCTCAGCTTTTAGACCTATTGCTTTATGTAATGTTCTTCTCAAAATTATTACTAAAATCATGGCAGAAAGGTTGAAGCCTCTTTTGCATAAGATTATTTCCCCGCAGCAAGGGGGATATGTGGAAGGACGTCAAATAGTAGATGAGATAGTTCTTGCTCAGAAGCCATCCATTCCATGGATATGCAAAATTCTCCTTCTATGTTCATCCGGTTAGACTTATCCAAAGCTTATGACAGAGTGGATTGGCACTTCCTTATCAAAGTTTTGAGGCAATTTGGTTTCTCTAAGGATTGGATGGATTGGATTATGGGATGTATCTCTTCAGTTTCCTACTTAGTTCTTATCAATGGTAGGCCTTCTCAATCTTTCCTAGCTTGCTTCCAGAGGTATTAGGCAAGGTGACCCGCTATCCCCTTATTTATTCATCATTCTTGCTGAATGCTTGGGTAGGACTATAACCAAAAAGAGGGAAAACAAAACCCTTGAGGGAGTTACCATTGCTCATGGAGCTAGACCTATCTCTCATCTTCAATTTGTGGATGACTCTACCCTTTTAGGTAAAGCTACAGCTTAAGGAAGCTTCTAATATTAAGCAAATCATTAGTTGTTTTTCTAAGGCTATCAGGCAGCTTGATCAATGAAGACAAATCTAAAGTTATTTTCTTTCACTCGCTTCGCTAGACAGAATCCATGGTCTTGGATAAATTAAGATATAAGAAGACCTCTCTTCCAATCACTTATTTAGGTATTCCCATAAATATTCAAAGGCAAAAAAATAAAGATTGGAATTGGTTGTTGGACAAAGTCAAGAAGAAAATTGGAAAGTGGACCAACAAGTGGCTTTCTTCCGGGGGTAGAATCACCTTGGTAAAATCAGTCCTTCAAGCTATTCCTATTTATGTTTCTTCCATTTTGAATATCCCAAAGGTTGTTCTTCGAGAATTGGATCAAATCAGTCATCGTTTCCTTTGGAGTGGTACTAAGGAGAAAAGAAAATGGGCCTTGGTGAAATGGGATACTTTATGTCTTCCTAAGAGTGAAGGGGGGTTAGGATTCCGGTCTTCAATTAATAACAACAAAGCTTTAGCTGCTAAATTATATTGGAGGATGTTGCATAACCCCAATGCTCTTTGGGCCAATAATCTCCGTGCTAAATATGCCGAGAACAAAAGTCCTGAAGACCTTGTTCGCTATCAACTTCCTACCAAAGGTTCTCCCATTTTAGCAGTTCTTAAGACCTGGTGAGGATTTGATAAAGAAAAAATTATTTTGGATCATTCATAATGGTCAACATGCAAATTTTTGGACAGATTCTTGGGATGGCCACAAGCCTTTGATAACTCGGCTTCCCGATTGGAGGCCTTGGATGGAGGAGCTTCACCGAGCTAATTGGATAAAGGTGGCTAATTACCGTCTGGTACCATACCGGTAATTCAAAGGTTGGTAGATATTGGATCCCTATTGAGGACTCGGCCTATTCAAATCCCGGAAAGGCAAAGACAAGATATCCAAGGCATCCTTCATATGAGATCCCTCTCTTGGTCCCATGAAAAAGATTGTTTTGGATGGAACAACACTACTAAGGGTGAGTATTCAGTTGCTCAAGGTTATTTGACCTTATGCCATAATAATCCCAACCATTCTTCTCGACATATTTTCTCAATTGTGGGCTCAAAAGCTCTGGCCTAAGGTGAGGTTCTTTAATTGGCTTTTATTGCATCGTAGGGTGCTTACCGGTGAGCAACTTATGAAGCGTGGTTTTCATGGCCCTTTTAGATGTGAAATGTGTGAAGAGAATGTAGAAAATATCAACCATATTTTTATTGAGTGTACTTTAGCCTCTCGAGCTATGGAGGAGAATGGCAACTTTACTTGGCTTACAAGTGGTCCAATTTTTTCACTTTTGAACAACTTTGGAGGGATTGGCCTAATCAAGAGGGTGTTGATCATTTTATTAGGCAGCTTAGTTTGGATGGGTTCTACCATTCTTCTTTGGAATATTTGGAATGAAAGGAACAACCAAATTTTTAATCAAGATAGGAAGGATATTCACTATATTTGGCAAAAGACCATAGCCAACTTAGTTGAATCAGTCCATCAACTCCTTAATCACCCCCAAAACTCCCACCAAATATGGGATCAAGTGATGCAAAGATTGAAGATTAAACCTTCTAAGGGCAACCAACTTAAAGGGAATGTGAGTATTAGTAAGATGGATAGGACTAGAAATTGGCAACCTCCTCCTAAGGATTTTGGAAAAGTCAATACCGATGGAGCCTCTAGAGGGAACCCCGGAAAAGCCAGTGTGGGAGGAATTGGTAGACTTTCGGATGGCTCCTCGGTTTTTACTTTTGCCGAGAATTTGGGTATTCTTTCCAATAACCTTGCTCGAGGGGTATGGTATCCTTAGAGGCCTTCAGGAGGCTACTAAGGTTGGATGGGAAAAGGTGTTAGTTGAGTCCGACTCTCAACTTATGATTAATCTCTTGAAGACTCCTTCTAAGAATCATAAGGTGGATTGGAGAATAAAAAGAATTATTGAGAAGATTCAGTTAATCCAGATGGGATTTTTGAAAGTTGATTACAATCATGTGGTCAGAGATCAAAACAAGAGTGTTGATGCTTTAGCTAATTGGGCTTTGGACAAAGGTGATCTTACTTGTTATGGCCACCCTCCTATATGGTGGGCTTCTCAAATTAGGGAAGCTCTTCTTTCTATCATTTCTTTGGATGGCTCCAGTTCTGAAGGTACCTAGTTTCTTCTTGTTTTTTTTTTTTTTCTCTTTGGTTCATTCAGTTTTTTTAGTTCCCTAGCTCATTCTATTCTTTATTTTGTTTCCTCTGTTGATTCTTGCATTAATAGTCTTCTGGTCTAGATAGGTCATTGTTTTGTTCATTTTTTTTTTCTTTTGTCTTCTTTGTTTTTTTTGTTTAGTTTTTTAAGGTGGGTGGGTTCTTTTGTTTTGTTTTGTTTTTGTGTTCTTTGTGTTGTTTTTTGTTGTTCTTGTGTTTTTGTTGTTTTGTTTTTTTTTTATGTTTTTTGTTATTGTTCTTGTGTTTTTTTCGTTCTTGTTCTTGGGTTTCTCTTTGTTTGTGTTATTTCCTTTTTTTATGTGTGAGTGTTTTCTATGTTTTTTGTTTTTGTTTATTGTCTATTGTTGGTTGTTTTTATTTTTATTTTTATTTTTATTTTATTTATTTTATTTTTTAGGTTTTGGTTGTGTTTATTTTTCATGTTTTTTTGGGTTATGTCTTTGTAGTGTTCTCTTGTTTTTGTCTTGTTTGTGTTTTGTTATGTGGTTCTTGTGTTTTTCTATGTGGTTTGTGTTGTGGTTTCTTTTATCTTATTGTGCGTGTTTGGTTGTGCTTTTGGTTTTGACACACTCAAGGAGCATGTTTTTTATTTTATTTTATTATTTTTGTTGTTATTTACTTTTTTTAATTTGGTTTTGTGTGTTTGTTTGCTCCTTGAGTATGTCAAAGGTGGTAGGCCAGGTCCGAGTCCTGGGCATTTTTGGTGGAATGGATACCCTTGCCTCCTTGGGTCTTACCCGAAAGTGGCATCCCTTTTGGGATGTTTTCCACAAATAAAAAAAAAAGATAAATGGTTGTCTTTAAATTCTAAATAAGGCATTTACTTTAAATATTCACCCAACTCTGATAGTTCGTGAAGGCGGATATTGTGATTCAGGGGTAACCGTTCTCCAGTAAACATTGACAGGACAAGGGTTTGTGTTGTAGATATTAACAAACGATGGCATGGGACGTCGTTCCAGGTTACCAAATAAAGTAGTATGTGAGGATGCTCATAATCCATACTTTGGTTTTGAAATTATAAATAGAACTCAGGACTAGAGAGCTGGTCCTTGAGGTTGGAATATTTAGTGGTAGATGGTATGGGCAGCATTATCATCAACTGGAATTGAATCAGAGACACTTGGTTCAAAAGACAGAGAATTGGTGGACCCTGATAAAACCCTAAAAGAGGGTCAATGATCAAGCACTAGCATAGCTACGCTATCTCTAGTATGGACCTAAAGGTATATTTAGTTCGTCAATGGACCATCATGATAAGGATAGGATCATACATCTAAATCCTGCATACTAAGAGGAGGAGAAATTAATGTGTACACCCTTCCAGGTGATATGGGCCCTAGAAGGGTAATCCCTTGCCAAGAACCTAAAAAACTTAAAAAGGATTAAATGGGTCTCATGTAAGGTAGACTACAGCGGGAACTTGGCCAGTCTCGAGCACTTGATATTTTGTATGCAGCAGAATAAGATCTCAAAGTGTGCTAATGTATGCCTAGTACTAATACAAAGTTGGGTGTGACTGTACTATTTCATAAGTGTTGAATAATATCAAAATTTTAAATTATGTTTTAGACAACTGGGTAAGTAGACTTGGGTTATTACAGTTGGTATCAGAGCTTAGGTTGCGAAACCCTAGGTTATAAATATAAACTATTGAATTAACATAGCTCTTTTGTCACTAGGTATGGCAGGGACTTTGAGAAGAGCAAATACTAATCTGTAAGATGGGATTGTAGAAGTCTCGAGGAAGGGATTAAGATGACTCGTGAGGGAGTTGAAGTAAGTACAAATAGTCGAAGTGCCTCGATGTGTTATAAGAAAAAAGGATCCAGTAGCTAAATCTACACCGAATGATGAGAATATGATAAAAATAATTCAGTTAATGCAAGAACAACTAAATTAGCAGAAGGAACAAAAGAAGATCCAAAGGGTTCCAATGAGTGAGCATATGGATCAGCAAAGAGCACACATGTATCAGCAATAGGAAATTATCTCTCAATAGTAGAAGGTTATTAAGAATATGACAAAATGTAAGGAGACTAAATTTGTAAGTGAGTTTCCTAAGGGATATTCAAGGAGAAAGGTCGGTGTTAAATTGCAAAAATAGATTAAGAAGCTAGACATCTCCAAGTTTGATGGTAAGGGTGATAATGAAGCAGTTGTTAATTGGTTGAGTGAAGTAGAAGGGTATTTCTCAATTCAACCTCTTTGTGTTGAATCCAAAACTACATGGGCAGTGGCTCATTTGATAGGTCCAAAGGATTGGTGGACCACCTATAATAAAACTAGTCAAAAGGAGGCTTTTGACATCCCTTGGGATGAATTTGAGAAAAAAAAAGGATATATTCCTTACCCCACAATTCTACATTGAGAAATACACTGAATTCACCAATTTACATCAAGAAAACATGATAGTAATTGAGTAATTACCAAATATTTATCCAAATTTTGAAATATGCTTCTGAATATGATAAGAAAGAGGAGTTCAAAGCTCATAACTTTGTGATGGGTTTGCACCCCATAATTGGGACTCATGTTGGTCAGGAAAAACGTAAGGATTTGATGATAGTATTTGATGCGGCTCGCTATGAAGAAGTAAGACAAAAAAATAAGAAGGTTTACTACCAAAAAATTGAAAATGAAGAGTTTAAGAAAATAAAAATACCTAGAACCAGTTAAGGGTAAACATCAGTATAATAAATATAGAGATGGGGGCATTTATAGAGGAGATAATAGAAACAAAGGAAAATTTTAGGGGAACAACGGGTAGGCAGATAGAAGGAATTTTCAAGAGAAAATAAATAATTATCAGGACAAGGAAAAGAACATCAGTCAAAATAGAGAGGGAGACAAGCAGAATAATAAGGGATCAAATGTATGCATTGTGTGTAGAGCCCTAGATCATTATGTGAATCAATATCTGCAGAGAGCTAATAAGAGAAATCCAATAGAAGAAGCCCCACATAGAATCTATGTCACTACAAGTAACTCTAATATTTTAGGGTAAGCTACTCCATTTATTATAAAAGAAAAACTAGGTAAGAAATATTTTCGTATTTTGATAGATAGTGGTGCAACTGATAGTTATATTTTGAGGGACATATTGGTTAAACTTGGGATCATGGCAAATGGGTGGCAAGTTGAGTATGGATCAGGACAGACCTATATGGTCAACCAGTGTTTTTTTGATCATCAAATATATATACCCTAAGGAAATATTAATTGGCGTATTTATGTAGCACCCTTGCATGCCTTTGATATTGTCCTAGGAATAGTGTGGCTAAAAGCCCATAAAGCTTTGCTAAATTTTAAAGAGAGGTGGTTGGACTTCACAAATGGTTCTAATCAGTGAGTCCGTGTCCATTGTATTAGAACATCTTTTGAATCCCACCTGATAACTGCAATGCAAGTCAAAAGAGCTTTAAGGAAATGTTGTAGGCTATATGTAGTCAAATTAAACAAAAAGGAATAAATAGAATCTAGCTCTGCTCTATTCTAGCAATATCCTATTTATGAGTTTAGGGATGTTTTCCCCGAATACTTGCTTGGACTACCTCCAAAAAAAGGATTTGACTTTTCCATTGAGCTTTTACCAGGAGCATCACTTGTAGCCAGAACCCCATACTGAATGACACCCCTTGAATTACAAGAACTCAAGACCCAGCTTTAGGATATTTTAGAAAAAGGACACATTAATTCCAGTGTCTCTCCATAGGGAGCACCAGTTTTGTTTGTAAAAAATAAGGATAGATCTTTAAGACTTTGTATTGACTATAGGATGCTCAATAAAATGACGGTAAAGAACAAGTATTCTTTACCTAGGATTGATGATGTATTTGATCAACTAAGGGGGTAATTATATTTTCAAATATTGACCTTAGGTCAGGTTACCATCAGTTAAGAATCAGGGTTGAAGATACCTTCAAAACTATCTTTACAACTTGATATGGGCATTATGAGTTCACAGCATTACCTTTTAGATTAACAAATGCACCAGTTGTCTTCATGAAATTGATGAACGGAGTATTCAGAGAGCAGTTAGATCAATTTGTATTGATATTTCTAGATGATATTTTAATTTATTCTCAAAGCAAAGAGGAGCATGACCAACATATGAGAATAGTCCTATAAATCCTTAGGAAAAAACAATTGTATAGAAAATTATCCAAATGCGAGTTTTACACTCCACAAGTTTAGTATTTGGGGTATATTATCTTATTCGAAGGGGTAGTTGTTGACCTTAAAAATATTGAAGCCATAGTAGACTTGCCAGCTCCCACCAATGTTACTGAAGTGAGAATTTTTATGGGAATGATCGAATATTATCGATGATTTGTAAAGGGATTTTCAAATATTGCTTTTCCTATCACCAATCTGCAAAGAAAGGGAAAGGTATTTAAATTGATTGCTTAGTGTGAGGACGCTTTCACAATCCTTAAGGAAAATTTGAAAACGACACCTGTTCTTAAAATTCTAGATCCTAGTAAACCATTTACCGTTTGTACTGATGCTTCTATGAAAGGTTTAGGAGGGGTCTTATTGCAAAATGAAGTCATTGTGGCATATGAGTCCAGGAAGCTGAAGAAACATGAGGTTAATTATGCTACTCATGATCTTGAACTAGCTTTTGTAGCCCATGCTCTTAAGATATAACGACACTACATGTTGGGTAAACCTTTTGAGCTAAAAATTGATCATCAAAATTTGAGATACATTTTCACTCAACCTCTATTAAATGCTAGACAACAAAGATGGATGAAATTCTTGGCTGAATATGATTTTGAAATTGAATATATAAAAGGAAAAGAAAATAAAATGGTAGATTCCCTCAGTTGAAGAAGACATATAATTGCTTTAACATGATGTCAGTATGGACTAAAAGAGCAAATTAAGGAGTTGTAGAAAAATGATGAATACTGCAACCAATGCCGCACTAAAGTTAAGCAGGAACCAAATCAGCATACAAATTTTAAAATCAAGGAGAATCTGGTATATTTTAGAATTCGGATAATAGTACCCAATGATGATGGAATAGAAAGAACAATTTTGCAAGAAGCACATTGTGCTCCATACTTTGCTCACCCAGGTGTGGTAAAAATGAGCAAGAATTTGAGAAAATACTTCTACTGGCCTGGCATGAAGAAAGATGTAGTTCAATTTTTTGCAAGATGTTTGGAATACCAAAAATTTAAGATAGAGCATCAACACCCTAGGGGAAAACTACATTTGTTTAATATTCCAGAGCAAAATTTGTAAGTAATTTCCATGGATTTTATAGTTGGTCTTCCCAAAACTCAATTTCAACATGATACAATCTTTGTAGTTGTGGATAAGTTAACTAAGGTGGCACATTTTATACCAAGAAATGTTCATGATGATACCCCTACAATAGCACAAAAGTTTTCTTAAGAAATTGTGAGGTTGCATGGTTTCCCTAAAATAATAATCTCAAATAGAGATTCAAAATTTACATCTAAATTTTGGTAAGAATAATTATTAAAAGCTATAGTGGGCGCTGGGGAGGATTAGACGTTTTTCGCAGGACTGCCCAAACTTCCGAACTCGTTTCGGCCATATCTCACTCATCCGAACTCGGATTGAGCTAAAATTTTGAGGGTAGATGCCTGAAAAACCCTAGAACGTCTCCACCAATTTTCATATCATTTGGAGCAACACAGATCCTAGCGCATCCCTATGTGTGAACGATATATTTGGCAAGCGGCTATGCGAGGGTTTCATCTCGGGTTGAGTGCAAGCAGCTCCAGAGGTTGGTTTTTAGGGCCTTCCGGGACCTAGCGGCCAATATTTTTGTGGTTTATGCTCAATATTTTAGCAAGGAAATGTTGCAGGGGATACAAGATGGGTTAGAAATTTGTCTTTCAACAGATCATACTGTGAACTTGAGTGACAACGGCTTCCAATTTGCTGCACAAAAGAAAAGTGAAAACCATACCTTTCCACGACGTCTAGGGCAAGGATTAAAGAGACCACAAAATAAGTTTCAAGTAGTTGATCAAAAAATGGCTCATATCTCAAGTGAATCTGGTGCTAAGGTGCACCCACAAAATAATTCTACTGTGAAAACCCCTTGTCAAGGGTAAGAATTTCGAAGACTCAGTCCCAAAAATGAATTTTAGGGATGCCCTTCATGGTGGACAGCCTCAGCCCAATGCTAATATCAATATTAGGGCTTCTCATAAACCTCTAAGAATGCCTAAGATTGATCCCAGGAAAACGGAGTCAGGATGTCTTAAAGCAACTGATGGAACTCCTATTGTTAAGCTTGATATGGGTAACATTCAGACTGGCATTGAAGATTTGGAAAAAAGAGGACTAATTTGTCGGTTCGTGGGTTTTCGTCCGAGTCTATCTCCTTTCAAAGTCTGGGCTGCAAAAAGCTGGAAAACTAAAGGTGAGTTACAAATCTCTATTTATCCAAATGGTTATTTTCTTGTTTTATTTGCTAATAATGAAGATAGAGAGAAAAATTTTCAAGGGGGTCCTTGGTTTTTTGGAAGGGCAGGGCTTTTCATGAAGCCCCGGCATACTAAATTTAAAGCCGAAGAAGAGATGCCTTCTATAGCTCCCGTGTGGGTTAGACTCTTTGGCCTCCCTATTGAATTTTGGAATCCTACTATTTTTTCTTCAATTGGAAACTCTTTAGGAACTTTTATGATGACTCGCTGATTGTACTCAAAATTTTGAACATATTATTTATGCTCGAATTTGTGTTTTAATGGATTTTGACAAACCCCTACCTAAAAATATCACATTACAATTTGGGGAAGACACTTGGGAGCAAGTAGTGGACTATGAGAACATTCCTTTTCATTGTAGAATTTGCCATGAATATGGTCATTTGGCCAGTGCTTGCCCAAATAAAATTCCTGATCAAAAGAAAGAAGATATAAACTCCAGCAGGTTTCCAAATACCTAAGAAGAAGAACACTCAAAAAAACCAAGTAATGAAGGATCAATCAAAGTCATTTGCTAATATGTTTGAAATCCTTTCCACAAATGATGTCCCAAGTGAGGAAGAGGAAATAATGGAAACTGAAATCTTAGAAACACAATTTAAATATGAAGGAAAGAACTCGGAGACAAACCAACAAATCAAAGGTTTTCAACAGAAAAAAAAGGAGAAAATTTACACAAGAAAAACAATATTTCAAATGTCAAAACTTCAAATAATGCAGTCCCAATATAGACTCCATTGAACCATCTAGTAAAATTTTGGCTGTGTATGAGCATTCTTCAAGGTTAGAAGCCATCTCGGATTCAATTGGAATAAGTCAAGAAACAGGGAAAAAAAATTGAAGATGGATTCTAATCAAAAAGTAGGTCGCAAGACCAATCAATATCATATGGTAAAAGAAGGTGAAAAGCTTGTAGAGGAAGGTAAGATTAATGCCCTTCCCAACATTTTTAGCCCCGGTATTAATGAAGATCATCACTTGGAATATTAGAGGACTCAAAGGGAGTCTTTCAAAACAAAATGAAATTAGAAGAATGATTCGGATAAATCATCCACATCTTGTTTTCCTTCAAGAAACAAAGATGTCAATGGAGGATATGGACTTAATTGCCAATAAAATTTGGCCAGCTGGAAAGTGGTTTCCCTCGGCTCCCAAGGGACTTCGGGTGGCATTGCTTGTCTTTGGGACCCAAAAGAGGTAGTTATTCACCATATGGTTGGCAGCTGGGGTTTTTTGGCTATAGCTATTCAAAGTAGACATTCCAACCAGATTATGCTCTGCATTGTTGTTTATGCCCTGACTTCTTTGGAGGAAAAAAGAAGACAAGTGGAAGGATATTACTCATATTATCTCTCATTTTCCTAAAGCTTGGATCTTGATCGGAGGAGATTTCAATACCATCCTCTCTCTGGATGAGAAAAGGGGGGGAAATAGAAATTTGGACAAAAGTACTGACCTCATGAGCGAATATATTGCAAACCTCCATCTTGTGGATATCCAACCAGATAATGGCCTTATGACTTGGTCTAACAAAAGGCAAGGCTTAGCTTGTATAATGGAGAGATTGGATAGGTTTTTGCTCTCTAAAAATTTCTTAATCCATGGTCACATTCCTAAAGTGAAGACTCTTAATAATGTTGGTTCGGATCATTGGCCACCATGGTGGAAATGTGGAAAACCAATGTGAGTTTCTCTCCTTTTCGTTTTCAATTAATGTGGCTTAGAGACATTTCCTTCAGACCTCGTGTGCAACAATGGTGGAAGGAAGGTAAACCTAGGCATGGGACTAAGATGTTCTATTTTGCCAAAAGACTGCAATACATTAAATCCAAAATCAAGACTTGGAACTGGAAAGAGTTTGGGGATGTTCATAAAAAAAAACATGAAGTTATTGCTCATCTTGAAAATTTGAATAAGAAAATCCGTTTAGATGGCCTCACAGAGAAGAGAAGTGCAGATGAAATTAAACTCACAACTCAGTTAGAGGAATGGGAAAAAAGAGAAGAAATATTATGGAAGCAAAAATCTAGAATTCAATGGCTCAAAGAAGGAGATCGAAACACAAATTTCTTCCACAAATCTCTTCTAGCTCGAAGATCTCACAACTTTATTTCTTCCTTAAAATCAGATTCTGGAGATGTTGTTTATACTTGGGATGGCATGAACTCTATTGTTGTTGATTACTTTTCCAATATTTTTGCCGCTACTCCTCTTGACTCAGCTTCACAACAAAATGTTCTTCAAGCAATCCCTTCTCTTATCACTTCTGAGGAGAACTCTATTTTGACTGCTCCTCGTTACTATCAATGAGCTTCAACAAGTAGTTTTTAAAATGCAAAAAGGGAAAACCCTAGGTCCCGATGGTTTTCCTATTGAGTTCTACCAAGAGTTCTGGGATATCCTTCATGTTGATTTATTAGAGGTGGTGGAAGAAGCCAGGAAATCCAAAGAAATTTTGAAGGTTATCAATAAAACTTATATTACTCTTGTTCCAAAAGCTCAAGAGGTTGATCATATCTCAGCTTTTAGACCTATTGCTTTATGTAATGTTCTTCTCAAAATTATTACTAAAATCATGGCAGTAAAGGTCAAAGCCTCTTTTGCATAAGATTATTTCCCCACAGCAAGGGGGATATGTGGAAGGACGTCAAATAGTAGATGAGATAGTTCTTGCTCAGGAAGCCATCCATTCCATGGATATGCAAAATTCTCCTTCTATGTTCATCCGGTTAGACTTATCCAAAGCTTATGACAGAGTGGATTGGCACTTCCTTATCAAAGTTTTGAGGCAATTTGGTTTCTCTAAGGATTGGATGGATTGGATTATGGGATGTATCTCTTCAGTTTCCTACTTAGTTCTTATCAATGGCAGGCCTTCTCAATATTTCCCAGCTTCCAGAGGTATTAGGCAAGGTGACCCGCTATCCCCTTATTTATTCATCATTCTTGCTGAATGCTTGGGTAGGACTATAACCAAAAAGAGGGAAAACAAAACCCTTGAGGGAGTTACCATTGCTCATGGAGCTAGACCTATCTCTCATCTTCAATTTGTGGATGACTCTACCCTTTTAGGTAAAGCTACAGTTAAGGAAGCTTCTAATATTAAGCAAATCATTAGCTATTTTTCTAAGGCTACTGGGGCGCTTGATCAATGAAGACAAATCTAAAGTTATTTTCTTTCACCGCTTCCGCTAGACAGGAATCCATGGTCTTGGATAAATTAAGATATAAGAAGACCTCTCTTCCAATCACTTATTTAGGTATTCCCATAAATATTCAAAGGCAAAAAAATAAATATTGGAATTGGTTGTTGGACAAAGTCAAGAAGAAAATTGGAAAGTGGACCAACAAGTGGCTTTCTTCTGGGGGTAGAATCACCTTGGTAAAATCAGTCCTTCAAGCTATTCCTATTTATGTTTCTTCCATTTTGAATATCCCAAAGGTCGTTCTTCGAGAATTGGATCAAATCAGTCATCGTTTCCTTTGGAGTGGTACTAAGGAGAAAAGAAAATGGGCCTTGGTGAAATGGGATACTTTATGTCTTCCTAAGAGTGAAGGGGGGTTAGGATTCCGGTCTTCAATTAATAACAACAAAGCTTTAGCTGCTAAATTATATTGGAGGATGTTGCATAACCCCAATGCTCTTTGGGCCAATAATCTCCGTGCTAAATATGCCGAGAACAAAAGTCCCGAAGACCTTGTTCGCTATCAACTTCCTACCAAAGGTTCTCCCATTTTAGCAGTTCTTAAGACTCGGTGAGGATTTGATAAAGAAAAAATTATTTTGGATCATTCATAATGGTCAACATGCAAATTTTTGGACAGATTCTTGGGATGGTCACAAGCCTTTGATAACTCGGCTTCCCGATTGGAGGCCTTGGATGGAGGAGCTTCACTGAGCTAATTGGATAAAGGTGGCTAATTACTATCGGTACCATACCGGTAATTCAAAGGTTGGTAGATATTGGATCCCTATTGAGGACTCGGCCTATTCAAATCCCGTAAAGGCAAAGACAAGATATCCAAGGCATCCTTCATATGAGATCCCTCTCTTGGTCCCATGAAAAAGATTGTTTTGGATGGAACAACACTACTAAGGGTGAGTATTCAGTTGCTCAAGGTTATTTGACCTTATGCCATAATAATCCCAACCATTCTTCCGACATATTTTCTCAATTGTGGGCTCAAAAGCTCTGGCCTAAGGTGAGGTTCTTTAATTGGCTTTTATTGCATCGTAGGGTGCTTACTCGGTGAGCAACTTATGAAGCGTGGTTTTCATGGCCCTTTTAGATGTGAAATGTGTGAAGAGAATGTAGAAAATATCAACCATATTTTTATTGAGTGTACTTTAGCCTCTCGAGCTATGGAGGAGAATGGCAACTTTACTTGGCTTAAAGTGGTCCAATTTTTTCACTTTTGAACAGCTTTGGAGGGATTGGCCTAATCAAGAGGGTGTTGATCATTTTATTAGGCAGTTAGTTTGGATGGGTTCTACCATTCTTCTTTGGAATATTTGGAATGAAAGGAACAACCAAATTTTTAATCAAGATAGGAAGGATATTCACTATATTTGGCAAAAGACCATAGCCAACTTAGTTGAATCAGTCCATCAACTCCTTAATCACCCCCAAAACTCCCACCAAAGATGGGATCAAGTGATGCAAAGATTGAAGATTAAACCTTCTAAGGGCAACCAACTTAAAGGGAATGTGAGTATTAGTAAGATGGATAGGACTAGAAATTGGCAACCTCCTCCTAAGGATTTTGGAAAAGTCAATACCGATGGAGCCTCTAGAGGGAACCCCGGAAAAGCCAAGGGTGGGAGGAATTGGTAGACTTTCGGATGGCTTCTTGGTTTTTACTTTTGCTAAGAATTTGGGTATTCTTTCCAATAACCTTGCCGAGGGGTATGGTATCCTTAGAGGCCTTCAAGAGGCTACTAAGGTTGGATGGGAAAAGGTGTTAGTTGAGTCTCACTCTCAACTTATGATTAATCTCTTGAAGACTCTTTTAAGAATCATAAGGTGGATTAGAGAATAAAAAGAATTATTAAGAAGATTCAGCTTAATCCGGATGGGATTTTTGAAAGTTGATTACAATCATGTGGTCAGAGATCAAAACAAGAGTGCCGATGCTTTAGCTAATTGGGCTTTGGACAAAGGTGATCTTACTTGTTATGGCCACCCTCCTATATGGTGGGCTTCTCAAATTAGGGAAGCTCTTCTTTCTATCATTTCTTTGGATGGCTCCAGTTTCGAAGGTACCTAGTTTCTTCTTGTTTTTTTTTTTTTCTCTTTGGTTCATTCAGTTTTTTTAGTTCCCTAGCTCATTCTATTCTTTATTTTGTTTCCTCTGTTGATTCTTGCATTAATAGTCTTCTCGTCTAGATAGGTCATTGTTTTGTTCATTTTTTTTTCTTTTGTCTTCTTTGTTTTTTTGTTTAGTTTTTTAAGGTGGGTGGGTTCTTTTGTTTTGTTTTGTTTTTGTGTTCTTTGTGTTGTTTTTTGTTGTTCTTGTGTTTTTGTTGTTTTGTTTTTTTTTATGTTTTTTGTTATTGTTCTTGTGTTTTTTTCGTTCTTGTTCTTGGGTTTCTCTTTGTTTGTGTTATTTCATTTTTTTATGTGTGAGTGTTTTCTATGTTTTTTGTTTTTGTTTATTGTCCTGTTGTTGGTTGTTTTTTATTTTTATTTTATTTATTTTATTTTTTAGGTTTTGGTTGTGTTTATTTTTCATGTTTTTTTGGGTTATGTCTTTGTAGTGTTCTCGTTGTTTTTGTCTTGTTTGTGTTTTGTTATGTGGTTCTTGTGTTTTTCTATGTGGTTTGTGTTGTGGTTTCTTTTATCTTATTGTGCGTGTTTGGTTGTGCTTTTGGTTTTGACACACTCAAGGAGCATGTTTTTTATTTTATTTTATTATTTTTGTTGTTATTTACTTTTTTTAATTTGGTTTTGTGTGTTTGTTTGCTCCTTGAGTATGTCAAAGGTGGTAGGCCAGGTCCGAGTCCTGGGCATTTTTGGTGGAATGGATACCCCTGCCTCCTTGGGTCTTACCCGAAAGTGGCATCCCTTTTGGGATGTTTTCCACAAATAAAAAAAAATTGGTAAGCTTTACACCGAGCATGGGGTACAAAGCTTAATATTAGCACTACCTATCATCTTGAGATGGATGGGTAGATCGAGAGGGTCAATCAAGTGTTGGAGGATATGTTACAAATGTACTGTATAGATCACCAAATAAAGTGGGAAGATTACCTCTTCCTAGTGGAATTTGCATATAACAATAGCTATATACCACGTTGGGAATGGCCCCTTTTGAAGCTCTTTATGGTGCAGGTGTAGAACACCATTACCGTGGGATAATTTAGACGAACGAGAAATGATCGATCCAGATATTGTTAAGAGAATGGAGGTCCAATTAAAATAAATCTTTCAACAACTTTGTGAAGCCGCAAATTGTCATAAGAGCTATGTTAACCTAAAACAAACCCCTAGAGAATTTTCTAATGGTTATAAATTTTTCCTTCGAGTCAAACCAACCAAAAGCTCTATCAAGTCTATCAAACTTAGCCTCATATTCATTGGTCCATTTGAAATAATTTCCAAAATTAGTCCTGTTGCGTATAAGCTAGCTTGACCACCTAATTTATCCAAAATCCACAGTGTCTTCCATGTGTCTCTTCTTCGCAAATATGTGGTTGATCCATATCATATTATGGATGTATCTTATTTGTAGACATCGAACCCACAACTCATTGAGGTTTGACCGATCAAAATTTTGGGGTATAGGACTAAGCAGTTGAGAAAAAGAATAGTTGATAAGTGTAGGGTCCAGTGGAGACAATGTCATATCCCCACTATTTTGATTACTATTTGTTGGAAGAATGTGATACCGATATAAGTCATTATGAATGTAGGTGCAAGTTTCTAAATATACTCGACGAGAGGATCACTCACCCCTGGTGGAGACAAGTGGTTGGAAGCATCAGGTAAGGTGGGATATGATGTTGTGCCTAAGGCACCGTAGCCCGGGGTACATGGAAGCCCACAGTAGGAATTTCATGAAAGACATCCTACATGTTACTGAATTTTGTGCATAAATTTGATTGTGATACTTTTGTTTTGTTGTTGCTTGCTGGATAGAATTAAATTTTATGTTGTATTTAATTTGTTTAATATATATATATATATATATAATTATTATTATTATTATTATTATTATTATTATTATTATTATTATAGAATAAATTACATATAATCTATATATATAAAGAAATATAAAATAAACTAAAATTTAAATTAATGTATATATATATATATATAATAATTATTATTATTATTATTAATGAAAATTACTTAAGGAAAGGTATTCGAAAATATAAGCCTAGTACACCATTACCAAATGAATGGAATATTGAGGTATTGAAAACATAGCTCAACCTCTTAGAAATTGTACCTATCCATTTATAGCTATAAATTAAATTCTTGAAAATAACATATAGTGAATTTTAAGGTTTCCATAGTGTGTTTAATCAAGGTTCAAAACATGGTTTCCATAGTGTGTTTAATCAAGGTTTCTATAGTGTCGAGTATTTTTATAACTCTACAAAGGACATAGACTTTCGTGCTATATGAATGCCCATCATAAATATCCTTAAACCTTACGAGAAAACGCACTTTGCAAACATTGAAGGGGATGGATTTTTATTAAAATGTATATAATACAAACTCTGGAGTATGCGGACTATTATGATTTTCAAATTGTATCTTTGAGATATTAAAATTTGTACAAATTTATTCTTGGGTGAAGTAAAGAGTAAGTAAAGTAATTAATTCTTTGTTGCCATATAACTTTCATATTATATGTGTGGTTTGTTACTTATGAAACAAAATTATATTTAGTTTAGTTTTCTCATATCCTAGAATATGAAACAAAGGCATTTACTTTAAATATTTAAAAACTTATATGTGAATTGGTGTATAATATTTGGTTGTTTTCTTTAGTGTAACTAAATTACTTAGAAGGTTAGTTACATAGAGAAATTTCTCTAAAATTATTATTTGAATTTCAATAGAGTGGAAATAAAAATTTAGTATTTAAAGACAACCATTTATCTTATTCATTAAGATAAATTATCATTAAGCAATCAAACTTGTTTTGAAAATTACAAAAAAAATATATCTTTGAGGAAAGTAATACAAAGAAGACATACTGCCAAGGAGAGCTAAACAAAGAAACTATATTGCCAATGAGGGTCGTTCAAGGGTAATTATACCATCGAGAAGGGTAATACTAACTATTATACATCAAGAAAGACTAATGTACTCACCCAACTCCGATAGTTTGCGAAGACAGGTATTGTGATTTGGGCGTAACCATTCTCTAGCAAACATTGACGAGATAGGGATCTTGTGTTGTAGAGATTAATGAATGATGGTATGGGACGTTGTTCAAGCTTACTGAACAAAGTATTATGTGAGGATGCTCACGATCCATACTTTGGTTGTGGAATTGCCAACAAAACTTGGGACTAGAGAGTTGGTCCTTGAGTTTGGAAGGTCCAGCGATAGATGGTATGGGCAACATTACCGTCAACTGGAGCTGAATCAGAGACACCTGGTTCAAAATACAGAGAATTGGTGGACCCTAATAAAATCCTAGAAGAGGGTCAATGATCAGGCACTAGAATAGCTACGCTATCTCTTGTATGGACTTAAAGGTATATTCAGTGGATCAGTGGACCATCATGACAAGGATAGGATCATAAATCTAAATCCTCCATACTATTAGGATAAAAAAATAATGTTTACATCCCTCAAGGTGATATGGACCTTGGAAGGGTAACCCCTTGTCGAGAACCCAAAAAACTCGAGAAGGAGTAAATGGATTTCATGTAAGACAGACTACAATGGGAACTTGGTCAGTCCCGAGCACTTGAGATTATGTATGTAATGGAATAAGATATCAAAGTGTGCTAATATATGCCTAGTACTAATACAAATTTGGGTGTGACTCTACTATTCCATAACATGAGTGTTGAATAATATCAAAATTTTAAAATTATGTTTTAGACAATCGGGTGAGTAGACTTGGGTTGTTATAGATTTATAAATTATTCATATAAAATCATTTGACTTGGAATCCTAGCAATCCAATTCATAATAATCTATGCCTTGTGTAAAACAAAATTTTGTTCACTCCGGATGTGCAGTAGAAACCTTAGTGTATAATTCCAGTCAGTCATCGCAACATATTAAAACATTAAAAAATCTTATTTGTTATCTCTCGTTGGCAGTCATATGGCTTTTGTTGTTCTTGTAATAAAATGTTTCTAATAGTAGAAGTATTTATGAAAATACTTTGTTTTGACATAGCCACCAGAATAGATAGCATAATCATCTGTGAAATTGTTTTGCTTAAACCCATAACTATATATGTTGTGATAGGACTGCCAATTCATAATTATATGTAGCATTAATAATTAATGTATCTTGATAATCACAATGCCTTATTATTAAGCAGTGTATTTTAATGATTTTTGTGTAAGGTAAGTACGTATATTATCAGTGCATTACAAAAAGCATTGTTGTTAGCACTTAAAGTTGCAAACCCTTATTGAACATTATTAATGGTAGCTTGTTGTCGTGGAGACTAAAGTAAACACAGATTCGTACTAAAATTTACATCCAAATTAAAGGATTAGTAAATAGAAAAACCATCAATATCCGATCCAACGTATCTCATGATTGTTCTATTGGGTTGATTAACTTCATTGTTTCAAAGCATTGTAGTGCATGCAATTATCTGTTGTAATAGTTTAGAAAAACCTCTTAACATCATGGAGTTGTACGTAGAATGTCGTAGGTTTTATCTTTAATAGATATAATATTTAACTTTAAGATTTAAATAAATGATAAAAATATCTTTAAAAATCAAAATGTGAAACTTGATTTTCGAAACAAAAAATTTAAAGTAGTTTTGTCTTATATACTTGAAAAAATAACTTACAGAATGGTCAAGTAGTATGGAAATAATTATAGACTTTATTTTAATAATTTTAGGTGTATTATATGGTTTGACCCTTTTTGATAACTTTTCTTTTAAAATTATATATTTAGTATGATAATTCTAGCTTTAAAAACCCGAGAATGAGTGAACAAAAATAATGAAGAATGAAAGGATTAAAGTTTATTTAAAAGAGACTTCTTCTTTTATATATACATATATATAGTAATCTATTTTTCTTATTGTGTTTACCATAAACCTGTCATCATTAAATGTTGAGATTTATTTTTACAAAAATCATGTGGTTAAAAGAATATTTTCTACCCAGAGTATAGTTTCATAGAAATTTACAAAGTTTATGATACTTCATGAATTTTGCAATTATAGTGTCACTATTTTTTTAAATTATTAAATTATTTTATGTCCTTTTTGGTTTTAAGAGGGGAAAAATAGAATACAAAATATTTAAATTTAAAATTCCTTTTATGATTTTATCCATTTTGTAGAATTTTACAATTATAGCATTACTGTGAACATGCTTAAATTTTATATAATAAAAATCATGCTTGAAGAGCTTTTTGAAACCTAGAAACACCTCAATATCATGAACTTGTAAAACCTCCTTAGGTTAAAATATTAAAATACCTCTTGAAAGATGAAAAATAAATATGTTTCACCAAGACGGGTGAACCTTCATTTTTGATGAATCATCAAGGCAAATGAATAATCACCTAGCATCGGTAGGTTGCAAGTGGTAACTATCATGATTTAGTGGTAGTCATTTCCTAGTAGACTTGCTCAAGACAAGTGGTTCTTCGGCTAGGAAGTAACAAAAGGTGGAATGGGACACCCTTCCAGGCTATCACATGAGTAGTACCATGAGGGGTCTCACATACACTATTCAACTAGGTAATTACTAGCAGAAACCCAACTCTAGAAGATGCTAGACTCCAGAGCTAGAAGGTCTGGCAGTGAGATGGTATGAGATGTCTCATCGTTAGTTGCAAACAGTACCTAGGATACCTAGACCCAAACCAGAGAATTGATGGGCCCTAGCAGATTCCATAAGATGATGGACTCCAACTAGGCACTAGGTATACTAATGCTATACCTTGACATGACATATGTACAAGCAATGATGGAAAATAAGGATGACTCATAGGTCAGTAGAACCTATATCCTCCATGCTTGGGATGAGGAACTATGTGTTCACCCTTCTAGGTGTTATGGGCCCTAGAAGGACAACCCCTTGTCATGAACATAGACCTCTAGTAATGAAGAAGAACGTGTTTACAAGATGGCACCAGTTGTGGGATCTGGCCAATCTCAACCACTCAAGAGACCATCTATAGTGGTCAATAATCTCGGAGTGAGTAACCTATGCTTAGGTACTAATTAAATGATTGGGTGATTAATAGTTTAGTCGTGACTTTAGCTTCATGTGGAGTCAAAATTTTCTCTTTGTGATTCCAAGGAGTAAGACTGGAAGGGACAACCAGGTGAGATATGCCTGGGTTGTTACACAAGCGAAAGGTAGAATTGTATCCAAGCATGAGTTTAGGAGAAAAGAAAGGTCAATTAAAAATTAAAGCTTTACAATTGCTTTAATTAAAGTTTTGAGATAGGGTTAAAGTGATTTTAATTGGAGTTATAAGGTTTAAAAGCAAGTTTTTATTTTTGAGTTTTTTATAAGTGTGGAATGATAAGGATTTCAACTTTTCATTAGTTAAAAGTTTTTCAAGTTTTTAAGATATTAGAAAAGCTTTTGAAATTTTGCAAATTTAATATTTGGGAGTTAAAAGGTTGTCTACACCAAAGGATTAAAAAGTTATAATTTACAACCCGGGTTGGGGTGGGGGGGGTACCCCCCGGGGGGGGAGGGCTCGACCCCCCACCCCAAAAAAAGGGGGGATAGGAAAACCAAAAAGAAAGGAGGGGGGGGGGGGGGGGGGGGGGGGGGGGGGGGGGGGGGGGGGGGGGGCGCGCCCGCGCGGGGGCCGCCGGCGGGGGAGGGGAAAATTTAAAATTTTTCAATGGATTATTTGTACATTGACTCTAAAGCAAGTATATATATGACCAAAAATAAACAATGGTTTAATACTCTTCAAGAGAAATATGAAAAACTAGTTATTATAGAAGATAGTATGACATATGAGGTTAAAGGAGTAGGAAATGTTTTAATTGATCTATCAAATGGAAAAAGAATAATTAGAGATGTACTATATGTACCTAGATTAACTACTAATCTTCTTTCAATATCTCAACTTATGGATCAAAATCTAGCAATTGAATTCAAAACTATCACAGACAAAAAAATATATCTTATTACCAAACAAGGAAAAGTTATAGCTTTTGGTTTATATAAAGATAGTTTATTTACTCTAGATACATTGTCCAACAAGGCTCTATCAATGGGGATTTCAAAATCTAGAGAACTTTGGCACAAAACACTAGGACATATAAGTGCATCTTCATTAAATGAAATGAGTAAACATCAAATGATTAAAGTATAGCCTAAAATCTATTGAGAATCTATTGTGTGTCCAAAATTTCTAGCAAGGAAACGATATAGAATTTATTTTAAACTCGGTTAGCGTAGAACTCAAGAACAATTGGAATTAGTATACAATGACTTATGTGGTCCAATGAACATCACCATTATTGGAGGAAATAGATATTTTTAACTATTTGTTGATGATTACTCTACGAAAAAGTGGGTGTATTTTATGAAATTTAAATCTGAAGCATTCAGTTGTTTCAAACAATTCAAATTACTAGTAGAAAAGGAAACAAGAAAAGCAATCAAGAATATTCAATCAGATAGAGGAGGTGAATTCTTGTCAAAAGAATTTAATATATTCCTAGAAACTAATGGTATAAAAATATAACTTACTATAGCATATTCACCACAACAAAATGGTATTACAGAAAGAAAAAATAGATCAATTATGGAAATGGTTTGTAGTATGTTAAAATATGCTCATCTTGATCATCAATATTGGGCATTTGCAATCAAAATAGTTGTATATCTACAAAATAGATCACCTAAAAGAATATTAAAAAATATCACTCCTAAAGAAGTATGGATAGGACAAAAATTGATAGTAGAACAATTAAGAATATTTGGTTGTAAAGCATATATGCATATTCCAAAGCAAAGAAGAACTAAACTAGATGATAAAACTATGTGTTGAGTATTTCTTGGTTATGAGGATGATTCTATAGGTTACATAGTAATTGATCCAATAACATAGAAAATTTACATAAGCAAGGATGTAGTATTTGATGAAGGAAACAAAAATGTTATTAAAGAACAAAAAGTTGATTCAGAAGTAGTCTTAAGTTTCATAGAAGAAGACTCATTAAGTGAAAATTTAGAATCATATATACATGATGAACAAATTGAGAACTCTAAGACTACTACAATTCTATAAAGGAAAGAACCAATATGGCTTAGAGATACACTAAAGGATTCAAAACTAGAGCAAATGCTAGATCTTACAACTACAATACCCCAAACTCAAAGTTTAATGAGAATGAATAAGTAATTGACAAGTTATATAGTAGAATCTACCATAACAATAAATGCTTTAAATCATTCAAAGTGGAAAGCAGTTGCGGAATCAAAATATGAAATATTGATGAAAAATAAAACATGGAATCTAGTTGATTTACCTCAAGGAAAGACAATAGTTGGATGTAAATGGATCTACAAGATCAAATATAAAGCATATGGTTCACTTGAAAAATACAAAGCCTAATTGGTTGTAAAAGGATATACTCAAACAAAAGGAATCTATTATGAAGAAAATTTGCAAACAAAAGAATGAACTATTCAAAAAGTTAGCGAAATATGGATGGAACATAGATGGATGTAAAATGCATCAATGGTATTTGAAGAAAAAATAGGCACAATAGAAGGGTTTGTGATAAAGGACAAGAAATAAAGTTGAAATAAAAAACCTTATGATCTAAAGAAAGCACCAAGAGCATGGTATATAAATATTAATGATCATTTACTACAACATAATTTTAAAATAAGCTTTTCATATCCAAATCTCTATACAAAACATTTTGGACATGATATAACAATACTTGTAATATATGTTGATGATATAGTAATTATAGGAACTCACAAATTTTGATAAATAGGTTATAGTCAGAGTATTGAAAGATCACTTGTAAGGTTATATTATGGAGACAAAGCTCCATGAAAAATATAATGAGAATCTTGTATATTTGATCAATAATATTGAGTTATTGCACACCTCTTCTTGTCACTTTGTGAAGGATTAGGATTTTTTTAAAACATATCATATTTTAGGAGCCATATCTTCATAAGGGTTATCTGATTTAGCTTATTCTTGGACTAACTTGTGTGAAATTTGAATAGCTTTAAAATGAGTGGTCATATAAAAGAATCTAAGCAATATTGAGGGAGATACGACCCTATGAAGTCAACCATTTGAAACAAGGACAATGATGATTTTTCAAGTCGCAAAAAATGAAATTGAATATATTTTTCAGCTAGGGTTTGGATGATGAGAAGAGCAATGAAGGGATAGACTTAAGTGAGGCAAGACATTCTATCTGGACATAGAAGTTTTCAGCTAAGTTTTTTTCCTTCTTTATCTTAGAAATTTTGCATGTAAATTATTATAATTTTTTTATCAAATATTATATTTGCTATAGAATATTCTGATAAATTTCAATAGATTTTGATTTTTAGTTTCCTTTCCATGGACTGATTTATAGTTAAATCCTTATAATTATCTCTAGTGGTAGAGGTTAGTGAGCACACCTCAGAGAGATCCTTGTTGCTCCAAGATAGGGTTGTTTTTAGTAAAGTTAATGGGTATTGGCTAGGGGCTTCAACCTTGAGAAAATGGATTGATAGGAGTTGGAAGTCTCTAGGAGTGATTCTACCCTTTCTTACCAAGGTTTCTTCCTAGCCATTTTTTTTTTAGGAAAGAAAGAGAAAAAATCCTAAAAGGGGGTCCTTGGTTTATGGGAAGAGCAAGACTCTTCCTTGCTTGTATGAAGGCTTTTCACCTGAAAATATAAATCTATCCCTAGTACTAGTCTAGGTTAGGATGTTTGGGTTTCCCATTGAATTTTGGGAAATAGATACCTTCAAGGCAATAGGCAACACTCTAGGAGAATTCCTTGAGATTTTAGATACTATGAAAGATGGATTATTGGCTATTTATGCTCGGATATTGGTCATGATTGATATAAGTAAAGCTTTACCAAAATCAATCATTCTTAAGTATGGGGATAAGATGTGGACCCAAACCATAGATTATAAAACATATATTTTAGAAGTATAATATGTCATGAGGTGGGGCATATTGAGAGATCATGCCCTAAGAAGATCCCAACATAATCATATGTAGAAAACCGTAAGAGAAACTTACAAATGGTTATGGATGAAGATGGTTTTCAACTTCCAAAAAATAGATCTAGAAAAATGATAGAAAATATATATTGGAGACTAGTAAGGAAGGATATTGGAATAAATACCAACTCTTTTGAGGCTTTAGCCTATGAAGAAAAAGTAGATCAAAACCTAAAGGACACAATACAACAGGTTCAACATATTAATGAGGAATCATCTATTCAATATGATCCTGAGTTAAGGAAGAACATTCTTGATGAACCTAAGAAATGTGTCTCATCAAATTTTGAAGACTTTCTTGAAGTACCATGCACCATTTAGGAGAAACATATTGGTAAATAAAATGCAGTTTTAGAAGTTAAGATCCCTGCCATTAATAAGGAAATACTAGAAAATGAGCAAGACAAGTCAAAAGCTTCTATAGTAGAGCTAGGAGAGGATAAATGTGATGAAAAATAAAATTTTGAAATAATATTGAGGAATAGAATAATAAGACTTACTCCTGATATAGGCAAGGCAAAAAGAGGAAAACCCTCAAATTATCAAGCAAGATCCAGGGAAGCAAGAGCAAACATAGAGAAAGGAACACAAACTAAGTTGGTTGAACTTCTCTTTACCAAACAACAAAATGATATTGTAATATGTAGGCGTGTCCAGTAGACCTTAATGAGACATGATTATCATCTCATGGAATATAATGGGTGCTAATGCCCCCTCAAAGTAGAGGTGGATCAGGGACCTATGTTTAAGTAATAAGCCTGATATTATTTATATCTAGGAAACTAAATTGATAAAAGAAGTTTCAAAAACTATGATAGCAGTATGGAAGAGATGTGAATGGGATGTTATAGATTTTGAAGGAGTGCCAGGGGGAATTCTAACTTGTTGGAATCCTTCTAGAACCTCCTATGTAACCATTCATAAACTAGGCATTGGATAGCCTCTTTAGTCACTTGCTACTTTGTAGAGACTCATTTCATCCTTATCAATGTCTATGGACCTACAACTCAATAAAGTAGATTGGAATTTTGGAGTGGGAATGAAACCTTTATGATAAGTAAAGACTAAGAAACACGATTCATGATCATAGGATATTTTAATGCCATAACCAAGTTGGTTGAAAATTTTGGGGAAATTAGAAAATTAACCCAAAGTGTAAGAGATTTCTCAACTTTTATTCAAAACAATAATCTATGGGAGGTTGAGTTTGAAGAAGACAACTATACATGGACCAACAACAAGAGAGGCCAAAACCTAATAGCAAAAAAATTAGATAAATGCATACTCTCAGATCATTAGCTAGATGAAGGAACTTGTGCTAAAATTAATACCTTAACAAGGATTGGTTCATATCACTGGCCAATAAGAGTTAAAATGGTGGTAAGTGAATTTAAAAAAATATCATATTTGAAATTTGAGAAGATGTGGGAATACCATCCTCAATTTTTTGATATGATAGCACAAATGTGGAATTATTCAAGAAATGGTGGGTTGTATGCTCTTCTAAAATAAATTAGATCTATGACATCTAGATTAAAAGAATGGAGCAAGAACACTTTTGGAAAGAAAGAACTAAAAGATAAACTTTCAAAATTTTAAAAAGGTGATCATAATAATTCAAGCTCAGATGAAAGGGAGTTGGGTAGTGAATATCATACTATTTTGAGTAAGGAAGAGAAATTTTGGAGATTCAAATCAAGATAGACTTGGTTAAAAGGAGATAAAAAAAAATCATAGGATGGCTATAGTTTAAAGATCAACATCTAGAATTAGTAGAAGTAAATCAATAGAAGTGGTTTGGATTGAAGATCAGAGTGAAATTAGAAAAAGGTAAAATTTTTTATTAAAATATTCTAGGATGAGAGGAGACTGAAGTTCTTAATGATAAACTTCTTCAAGATGTACCTTCAATTATAATGAAATAATATAATAGGAAACTGATGGAGCCTATTACTCTAGAAGAAGTTCATTTAGCTCTTTTCTCTTTTAATAAGGATAAATCCCTAGGTCCATATGGACTCTCTACAACTTTTTACCAACATAATTGGGATATAGTGAAGGATTATTTATTGGTGGAAGCGGATTAGTCTAGGGTAAAACAATACATACCTTATAAAATAAATGCAACATATCTAACCCTAATTCCAAAAAAGAAGGATGATGAATTGTTTGATTCTTTTAGACCCATAAGCCTATGTAATATGGCTTATAAGATTATCTCCAAAGTGATGGTGAATCTATTAAGGCCATTGTTAGAAAAAAAATATTTTAGAAGAGCAAGGAGGATTTGTGAAAGGGAGAAATTCTAGATGGGATCATAGTAGCTCATGAAGTTATACATTCAATAGCTTCAAGAAAAGTGAAAGCTATGATCTTAAAACTTGATATGAGTAAAGCCTATGATAGGGTTAAATGGAATTTTTTTTTACAATTTTAGAAAAGTCTGGATTTGATAAGAAATGGGTTAGATTGATTAAATCTTGTGTTTCTATAGTTTCTTATTCAATGTTGATCAATGGGTTAGTAACAGAATATTTTAAAGCCAATAAAGGCCTTAGACAAGGAGATTCTCCATCTCCTTATCTGTTCATTATTATGGTAGAGGTTTTGAGTAGAAACTTAAAGAAGGCTTACAAAGATAGGCTTATAAGTAGACTTAAGGTTAGTAATAACATCGACAACATCACCCATCAACACTTTGTAGATGAAACAATCATTTTTTGAAGGGCAAGGATAAATGAGGCCAAAGCTTTGAATAACTTTTAAAAGGAATACGAAAGGGCATTAGGGCAAAAAGTTACTAGGAAAAAATCCAAAATTTACTTCCTTAACACTCCAACTAATATCAAAGCAAGAATTTATTGGTTACTTCAAATGGAGGAGGCAAATTTACCAGCAACTTATCTAGGGATGCCTTTGTTAGAGGGGAGAATGAGGATAAAATTATGGAATCCAGTTATTAGTAAAGTTTAGAATAAACTTCTAGCTTGGAAAGGTAGATGGTTATCATTAGCAAGAAGAGTGTAGTTAATTAAGTTATTCTTACAGGCCATTCCAACATATTATATGTCATTGTATACTATGCGAAAAAAATTTAATCTATATTATGCGATCCTTTTTATGGTCAAGTTTACATGATAAAAGGAAATTTCCTTTGATGAAATGGAGCAAGGTGTGTGATGATAAAACTAAGGGAGGTCTTGGTTGAATATTTCTTACAAATGTAAACTTAGCTCTTAGGGGAAAAGTAATCTGGAGATTGTACAAAGAGAGTCAAAGATAATGGGCAAGAATTCTTTTAAGTAAATATGTTCAACCCAATGACCCAAGTTTAATATTTACTGCATTCTCTCTACCAAATGATTTCGCTCTTTGGAATGGTTTAAAAAAATCTATTGATCTAATGATTAAAGGTTTAAGATGAGTGGTGGGAACTGGAGAAATTTTTCTATTTGGATAGATACTTGGTGTGATAAAAAACCACTCAATTCAGATCCAATTTTGAAACCTTAGATGAGATTGCTTCAAGATAAATATGGTGATAGGGTTTCAAACATTTTGTACAAGGATCAGGAAGGAAGATACAAATGGAAAGAAGATTTAATTACAAGTATACAAGACATTGATGTTAGGAGGCAATTGAGCAGAAATATAACAACTATGATTATTCCAATGGGAGCCAAGAATAAATTGATTTGGGAGTTGAATAGCTTAGGAGAATACACAACAAGAAGTGGATATAATGTAAAGCACCAACAAAATAGTAATATCACTAGAATATGGGTAGATATTTGGGATAGCCCAAGCATTCCTAAAATTAAAATGTTTGTTTGGCTAGTAGGTCATAAAAGCATTTTATCCTAGGATAACCTTATGAAAAGGGGTTTTCATAGCCCCACTCAATGTGTTCTTTGTAAAAAGGATGAGGAGAGTATAGACCATCTCTTAAGACATTTCTTAATAGCCTGAAAAATATGGCAATGGATTCTTAATATGTTTTATAAATGCATTGTGATGAATAGAAGAATTGAAGATTGGTTGAAGCAATGGTAGAGCACTTATAAAAGTGAGGCTTTACAAATAATATGGGATATATCAAAAGATACAATACTTTGGACTATATAGCTAGAAAGGAATAGAAGAATATTTAAAGGAAAGGAAATCAATTTAAAGGTAATGAAAAGGAAGATATGTTTAGCCATAGAGGAGTCTAAACCAACCCTATCAACTCACCCAATACCTAATCTAGAAGTAGAGAGCCTTGATAGATGGATTCAATTCATTAAATGGAATTATGATGTTGGGTATAAGAGAAGCAAAAAGAAGGTAAAGAATATAAAGTGGAAACCACTAGATGTGGAGTGGCTTAAATTGGATTTTTGATGGAGCATCTAAAAGAAATCTAGGACTAGCAAGAGGAGGAATAATTAGAAATAATAGAGGAGAGATTTTGTCTCATTACACTTTCAATAGTGGATTTAAGACAAATAATGAAGTTGAAGCTTGGGCAACTTTAGAAGGGTTAAAAATATGCAAACAAATGAAATGGAACAGAGTATGGATGGAAGGTGATTCTCTCATAGTAATAAATACGATTTTGAAGAAAGAAAAGGCTCCATGGAAAATACAAGAGATAATTGTGGAAATTAAAGATCTTGCTAAAGAGTTTGAAAAAATCAAGTTTACACATACATTAAGGGAAGGAAACAAATGTGCGGGTAGGCTAGCCAATAGAGGGGTTTTTATTGAGGATCGTGAAGTTAAATTATCCTTTCCATGGTTAGAGAAAGTAGTAAGTTTAACTAAATCTGACAAGAAAATGTTAACTATCTAAATCAAATAATGATTAAGATTTACTTTAATGTTTTCCATTGGTAATATATGCTTTATTTTATAACAATAATGTATTTTCATATAAACTATTTATTATAATTTGTGTGGTAGCCCTTGTGTTTCAAGAAGGAAACTAGCAATCCAGATTTGGTAAAGCGAACTATGATAGTGTGATGTTTTGGAAATATTATTTACTAAGATGCAATGCATAGATAGTAGAGGTGAAATTTTGGTATTGTGAAGGCTACTATAGAAAAATTTCAAGGATGTTGAATTCTGAAATATTTGTATTCATACATAAAATTGAAAAGATCCAAAAAATGAAAATAAAAAATTCAAACATTTTATGTAAAATGATGTAGGTTTCTAGCTATAGCATCTCAATTGATATGAGAAGTGTATTTATTTGTAAACTCTAAATCTCTAAATAAGAGAGTTGTAATTTGTCAAGGGTGGGAGACCTAAGTACAACCCCTTATTATCCAACCAAAAATCAATAATATTGAGTCTTATATTCTAAACTATTATTATTATTTCATGAATGAGATTGATTTATATTGGTCATAGATTGTATGCTTCAATATTGTTATTATTTAGATCCTATATATTGGGACCTATGATTAATCTGGATAAAAATCCATTAGTGGTATCAAATTTGCACTCTAACCAATTTGGAATTGTTGAGTTGAGAAGAGATACTAGAGTTGTACTCTAGATATTTTTGTGAAGATTTGTGGAGGAAGCTTAAGAGAGTGAAGAAGAAGAAATAGAGTCGGTGGCTCAAATTGATTGAAATATTATTGATTATTGAAGGTAAGTTGACCAAATTTTATTAAGGAGAAATTCCATATTTGAATACAAGGATTTTCTAGTTGATTGAGAGATATATATTTTTGAAAAGAAGATATTGATTTTGCTATCAGGAGCATTTTTAAAAGTTGGATTTCATGTGAGTTATTGACAAGGATTGTTGTGAGTAAATATCTTGGAAGGACGTCAATATTGTAGCCTGGTGGGAACACTCATAGCAAAAAGATAACAACTAGTTGTGAAAGCCAATCTTGGAGAGCTCGAGGATGTCAATATTGTAGCCTAGTGGGCACACACATAGAAAAAATATAAAAGTTAACCATGAAAGTCAAGCTTGGTGAGCTCAAAGAGAAAACTTTGATAAATAAGGAGACCAATGCATTGATAAGATTACTTGATATATAAACCAGTGCATAGAACTGAAGAAGAGAGGTGATAGCTCTAAGTTGAACCAATAAAGTCGAAGAGAAGTAAAATAATCTAGAGGATAGAAGCTAGATGGAGACGTCAACCTAAAGCGCTTGCAATTTAAATGAGATAAGAGAAGATTCATTTGGACAATGCTTAAGGAGATTAGATTCTGCTAGAATCCAAGTTGAGCAAAGGAGTCGAGTCAATGAAAGTTAAGTAGTAGTATTGGTGGAAGCCACTAAAGAGAGCAAGAAGTCATATTGGAGGAAAAAATAGAAGAATGTTGAACATTTGTGAGTTGAATAAGCCTATGAGCAGTGTCTGAGGAGTGTTGATATCTAAGTTGAGACATTACTAGAGTTGTACTCTAGAATAGTGAAGAAGATTTCTTAAAACATGTGACAAAGAAGTCGAGAAGTCAAAAGATGAATTTGAAACATCAATGATAAATTACCTAATTTTGGAGAAGGTATTTTAAAGCTTGTAAGTTCGTGAAGCACAATGCCAAGCATACCATACCAAGTTCCAAGCCAAAGGTCTTTTTTGCATGATAAAAGAGTAACATTGGGAGTGTCTGGTGTAATCTGAAGTATTTTTGCCTTAACTTGTTAAACTTGTCAACATAGAATCTCAAGAGAGATAAAATAATGTATGCATTACTTTATTTTTTTAAATAGGTTATATGTGGCTTCTATTGGGGGTCACTCCCATCAAAATACTAAAATATTACATTTGTTGTAGCATATATTTTTATCATGGTTTTTCATTTTTCTCTTAAATATATTCTTCAACTTCCTTGAAGTGCTATGTTTCTATAATCAACTCCTTGACATCATTTTTATTAAGACATAAAATCTCACTTGATCAATTACCTTCTAAAATTTAAATTTTACCGGGATGAAGATCAACACCATAATTCGCTAATTTATCTACTACTCGATTTCCATCTCTATAAATATGCTCACACTACCAATATATTACCTCTAGTAATAGATGATGAACATCAACAATAATATTTTTTTATCCAATCTCCACATCCATTTTTGTTAATAGCATTGATGATAATTTGTGAGTCCCCCTCAATTGAAATATATTTCCATCATTTTTTTGCTACAATTTTAATCCCTATAAGAAGTGTCCTAGCCTCTACATAGTTGTTAGTTGAAGTTCCATATGATTCTGAATAAGTGAGGAGAATTTTGCCTTCACTATTTCTAAAAATACCACCTCCACCAACATTTTCTATATTTCCTTTAGAAGCGCCATCAAAATTAATTTTGATAAACCTAATTTCTGGACATTTCTATTTTACCATAGATCGAAGTAGATCCTTTGTTTTAATTTCGTTGTTGCAGATGACTCTTCCATGTATTTTCAAATCATGTAGCCAAGTTATTAGCACCTCTTTTTAAAATGAGACTTCCCATGATGAGCACCATATTTGTAGAAATTCTGCAAAAGAGGCACTAATACGGTTCCAAACTTGGCAATTTTGATTAAAATTTTCCCAAAAAAGAAAATACATAATGCTTTAGCTTTGAAATAATTAATCGAGCATTTTATCAACTTTTTCAATGTTGATGGAGATACCTAATATAATTTCATATTTTTGAAAAAATAACCCCAAATGGTGTGAGCAAACGGATAATGAAGAAGTAAATGGTCTAATATTTCTAAATCCTTCTTGCACAAGGTACATCTAAAGGGTACATAATATCCTCTTCTTTGTAGACTCTCTTCCATTCTCTCCCGTAAGAATCTTACTTTGAACTACTAACTAAAGAAATGTTGAGTCCTTAGGGAGAGCCTCCAATGACCAAACATTCTTCCAAGGAAAATCTTTGGGAGAAGGAAATTTTGATTTTTCTAAATCCTCATATCCCAACTTGATTGAGTAAAAATTGGTAAATAAAACTCTTGAAGCATCTTTTGAAGTTCATCTACAATTTGTTTGAGTTCCTCTCCTTCAACCAGGTTAGTAAAATAAATCCATGATCTGGAGTTTTTCCTTATAATAATATAATATTTGACCTTTGGACCTTTACATGTTAGGCATGCTTGAGCCAATGGTTTTCATTTTGAGTCAGAGATAAGAGGATAAGGATTCAACCAAGCATCAGACCAAAAATTTGAATAACTCCCCTCATTTACTGACCATCTAATATGTTTCTTTATCAATTGCAAACTCTCTTATATGAAGTTCCATGTTGATGACATTTTGGGTAGAGTTCTTTTCCTAAACAATTTTGTTCCATCAAGAGAACCTATATATTTTGAAGTAATATTTTTACCCAATTCTTTTCTTAATCTTTGAATAATCTCCACCCAAGATTTGCTCCTAATACCAAATTTATAAGTCTGCAAATTTGCAATTCTACTCCTCCAATATTCTTTCCTTTGCAAACCCTAACCCACTTACAAAGAGGAAACCTAAATTTTTCCTCACAACCTTTCCATAAAAAGTCTCTTTGAATTTTATCAATTTCTGATGCAATACCTGTTAGCAATCTTGAAAGTGACATCATATAAATAGAAATGGATTGTAAAGTAGTCTTTATGAGTTGTAGCCTTCCTACCATGGTTAATAACTTACCTTTCGAAGCCAAACAAGTTTTCATTCTACCCAAAAAAGAGATCCAAAGCTCATTTTTATTTTCTTTATCAGATAAAGGAATACCCAAGTAGGTTGATAGAAATTTTTCAATTTTAAACCCTAAAATATTCACAATTATTTGTTGTAAATTTAGGGTAGTATTAATAAAAAAATCCTAAATTTTAAAATATTTACCAACTGTCTAGTAGCCTTCTCATAACATGATAATATTGATTTAAACTCCATGGCCTCACTGACTGAGGGATGGCCCAAAAGAAAAACATCATCAATAAATTGGAGATGAGATTCGAAGGGATCATTTTTTGCAACTTGAATACCTTTGATTTTTCCTTCCATTTTTACCTTTGAAAAGGCTATCTCTAATGCTTCCACCAGAATAATGAATAGATAAGGAGAAAGAGGATCACCTTGATGAAGTTCACAAGATGACTTGAAGTACCTAGTAGGAGAACCATTGATCAGAATAGAAAATTTTAGAGTGCTATAACAACATTTAATCCACTCACACCAACTATGATTAAAGCCAGACTTTCTAAGAATAGCATGTAGAAAATTTCAGGAAACCCTATCATGTGCTTTGTTCATATCTATTTTCAAAAGCATACCTAGTTTTTTCATGGAATGAAGAGAATGTATGGCCTCTTATGCAATAATTATACCATCAATAATTTGTTTACCTTGAACAAATCCACCTTGTTCCTCTGAGATAAGACATCCTAGAATGCCCTTTAACCTGTTTGCCATAATTTTTGAAATTATCTTATAAATTGTATTACAAAGGCTTATTGACGAAAATTATCAAAATATTTTGTATTGGGAACCAAGGTAATAAAAGCAGCATTGATCTCACCTATTATAGCCTTCCTTTTTTGGGCTTCTTCAACCGCATCTAACATATCACTCTTCAATAAATCCTAAAAAAATGACAGAAAATTGTAGGAAATCCATCGGGTCTAGGTGCCTTGTTAGGATGGAAAGAGAAAATTGTTTCATGGAGCTCCTCCATAAATATCTTCTTCATAAAGTTTTCAATTTTTTCCTTAGTGATAATTGATGAAATATTTTGCAGAAGTTTTTCTTATGCCTCCTTATCTTTCCTAGAATCTGACAAAATATTTTTGAAATAATTTATTGCTTCCTTATATCTTCTTTGTCTTCAATATTTCTTCCATATGGAGATATAATATTTTTGATATGACGAACAAAAAAATTGTTTTTGATGTAGCATTAAAAAAATTTGTATTTCTATCTCCTTCCTTGAACCATTTCTCTCTAGATTTTTGGAATCAATATCACTCCTCCTTTTTCAATGCATTATGATAATCAGAAAGTAATTGTTTTTCCTTCACATAAGAATCCTAGTCTATTCCATTAATTTCTATTATCTCTTGTAAATTTTTGAGCTTGGATTCAATTTTTTTTTTTGCTTTAAAAATGTTACCAAAGGATTTGACATTCCATATCTTCATTTGCTCCTTTAAATATTTCAACTTTTGAACAAACCTGTACATACATGATCCTTCAAATTTTAATTCATCCCACCATAACATAACCATCTAGAAAAAATCGAGGTCTTGGAGCCACATATACTGGAGGCGAAATGGCTTTGGATGACCATTGTTAGGTGACTCACAAGTTAAAAGAATGGGTTTGTGATCTGATCTTGGTTGCAATAAAATATCTAAAGAGATTGTATATTTTGTTTGCAACCATTTATTAGATAAAAAGAACCTATCCAGTATTTTTGCTATATAATTTATCCCAATGCATCTATTATCCCATGTGTATTGAAAGCTTAAGGGACTAACATCCCAAAGGTCATTTGAATTGACAAATGAAGCAAAATATTGCATTGATTTAGACCATCCTAGAATACCACCCTTCTTTTCCAAAGGAGATATAACAGTATTAAAATCACCCCCAAGAATCCATAGATCACAATGAATAGTCATTGTATTTGACAAAAATATACTAAGGTCCTTCCAACATCTTTCAAGAGGAGCAACTATAGTTGAAGCATATACGTTTATAACCCCAAATTTGATGTTTTCCTCTTTCCTGCAAAATAATCCAGCAACCCAATTACTTTTTTCTTATAATAGTTGTCCATCCCATTTGCATTTATCCCATATTATTGCAATACCCTTGAAGCTCCTATAAAAGAAACTTCTAAACAATTATTTACCTTCCAAATCTTCTTAAAATCATCCTTACATTCATCACTACTTAATTTTGTTTCTTGTATTAAAATAAACTCGAGTCTATAACACAATTTTAATTCCTTAATAACTCTTTTCCTAGGGATTTTATTCATACCCTAATATTCCATGATATCATTTTCATCACCAACACTTTTTATTTTTATCAGTGGGCTTAGCCCCACTTCTTGTTAACACCTATGATGTTTTTAATTGGCTTCCCAAATCAATATCCTTTTGAGTTTCTTTTTCTCTTAGTTCCTTCTTTGATGGCCTTCCTCTCCTTCTTCCATTCCCTCCAACACTCATCTTCATCAATATCTTCCATTCTTTCATATTGTTCAAAATGAGACTTATCTTCTAAATATTTATGTTGCCCTACAGATTCGAAAGTGCAAGGAATAGCCTCATTAGCATTTTTTTCTTTATGTTTCTCTAAAAACTCTAAACTACATAGATGATCCTCCATAGTCATCACTTTCTTATGTTGGCTTGAAAACCCTAAATTTCCTTGAATATCTTCCATAATATTTTCTTTACTATATTGCTCTTGAAAACCTAAAGTGTAAGGAATACACTTCGTACTACTTTCATTTTTATTGTAAGGAGAAGATTTTAAGCTACTTGAGGATAATAAAGGTGATTTACTTGGATTAATATTGACCTCCTTCACCTCATTTTCTTTAAAATTTGTCTCCCCATCTTCCTTTGTATTAAAATTTGTCTTTCCGTCTTCCTTTCCACCTTTAGCTTCTTCTATATTTGAACTTGCGCATTGTACTTCCTCATCCCCATACAATTTTTTCTTCTAATGGCTGATTCGAGTGAACTATAATAGCCTTTGTCATCTGATGATGTAGAGGGAATTTTCTAGCCACTTTCTTAGGAGTGGAAAATCCTTGATTTGACCTAGTTTTTCTTGTGATATGGTCTCCTCTTTTCAAATTGAAGCTACCCTCATGCCCAAAAAATTTGTCTTCCTCCTTTTCACTTTGCAATCTCTTGCCATGTGCCTAGTTTCATGACATTTATGACATCGAAATACAATGTTTTCATAATCCACTTGTTGATCTCATTATCTTAATTCAAATTAAATCATAATCGACTACGGTAAAGGTTTAGAAATATTCATGGCAACACATATCCAAGTGTATACAATATGCCTTCTCTCCTTAGTAGTTGGTCCCTCCTAGATGAATTCACCTAGAGTATTACCAATATTCTTCAAAACCTCCTTATTGATGACTTGATAAGGAAGTCCAAAAAACCTAATCCATATCAAAAGCCTTTTAATAGTTTCTATGTCCACAGAAAAATTTCACTCCAAGGTCTTAAATATAATGCATCTTTACCCCTAAACCATGGGCCTCCATCCATTATTTTATCCTTTATTTCTAAACTGGATAAAATAATGAGGAATTATCCTTTTAGAAGAAAATTCATGGAGTAATTTGAATTCAAGCTCTACTTCCACTTAATTCAATTTTGAATCTCAGAAAAACTTGGCCAATATCCATGAAACTTATAAATTAACCCTCTAGTTTTAAGAATCATTATATCATGCTCAATCATCTCATCCTCGATAATCACTTTTGATGTAGAATCTACTACCTGGACTGGGTTTGCCATAGATTCTCTCTTTATCTTATTTCTAGCTATGACATCCAAACTTCCAACTTGGCCATTCATACTTTTAATAAGGACTTTCACAAATGACTTTCTTTCCATGTTACCTAGATTTTTTCAAATGAATCCTTTAAATTCTCCTAATATTTAGAACAAGAAGTGGCACTTGTTACTTGATCACTCTTTGTTTTGTACTTTCTACTTTCCTGCTCATAATTCCTCCTCACTCCTAGCTTGAGCTTGCACTCGCTTTTGGCTGCACTCACTCTCGGATCATGCCCGTACTCATTTTTAACTACACTCACTCTTGACTTGCACTTGCACTAGCTACCAGTTGCACTCACTCCAAACTTGCACTCACTCTTAGCTTGTGCTCGCACTCGCTCTGTATTGCACTCACTCCTGGCACACCTAGCTTACACTCTCACTCTTGTTTTTTATTGCATTCACTCTGGCTCATGTTCTCTCTCTCCATACTACACTCGCTCTCGGCTTGTGCTCACACTTGCTTCTGACTACGTTCACTCTTGGTTGCACTCACACTCTTGTTTCTCACTCTCGACTTATGCTCGCACTCACTCATAGATGCAGTCGCTCTCAGCTTGTGCTCGCTCTCGGCTCATGTATGCATTACTTTATTGAAAGTAACTTTATTTCAATTTTTAGGCTTCCCATATTTATTTGAAGTTATAAGGTTGCTTATGTTAGGAGGGAAAACTCAAGGGATTAATATTATTGATAAAAATGTTACAATATATAGGCATAAGCCTATATTCAACACATGACACTTGTCAAGTGAAACTGACAAGTGTCAAGGTGAAGGCATAGTGCACTTTAACTCTAACATTCCCCCTTAAAGTGCACTATCCTAACTAAAGAAAAAACAAAGCAAGTCAACATTAGGTAACATTCCCCCTTAATGTTGACTTCTCGAAAACAACCTATCATCCTCGCTTATTGCTGATTTGGTCTAGGCTCGTGCTCTATGCTCTTGGCTCTCCAACTGTGAATAATGCTAGATTCACTGTGTATACATCTCGGTCTGTTGCCTCAGGGTCGCCCACTTCCACGGGTCTGTTGCCACTGGGTCAACCATCTAAGTGCCTCGGGGTCATCATGGGTGCCTCAGGGTCAGCCACTTCTGGGTCTGTTGCCTCTGCAGGTCATCCTCAGAGGATGTTGCTTCTCGTAGGTCACTGACTAGATTCACCATGAGTATGAAATCCCTCCTCATGGTGAACTCAATCTAGAAGGTGTCGGTCTCTACCGAAAATGCACCTAATGAAAGGAAAAACAAGCCATATAAGAGTGTCGGTCTCTGCCGAAAATGCACTCAATACAATAAAATGAGCCATAGATCAAAATAGGAGAGAAGAAGAAAAGAAGAGAATCTTTTGAAGTGTCTTCGTCTGTAGTCTTCAGAAGTAGATCCGGAAAAAACCTCGGATAGAGTCTAGGGTGTCTTTGTCTGTAGTCCCTAGTATAAGTGTCCTTATGGTGACCATGTCATCCCACCGAAATGCATGGGTAACCAGCCGCTGCATTCGCCAAGTGTATAGAACAGATCACTAGGTACAAGGATCACAAATAAAATTACCTTGGGAGTGTCGGGTACAACCGAGAGTGCACTCCAAGGTAGAGAAATCTTTGAGGCTAAAAAATTCATTTGAAATAGCCTCAAAAATAGAATATGACACCACCATTGTGTCCGTCACGGAAAACCGTTTCCAACGACTATAAATACCCCTATATTCCACCATCAAAGGGGCCTTCATCATGTGGAAAAAACATCATGCCTATCTAGGCAGCAAATAAACAGCATCGCTCAATGGCGGCATCGCTCTCAGGCGGAAAAAAAAATAGTCTTAAAATTTCCCTCGCAAGGGAATTACATGGGCCTAAAAAAGGTTGGCCATCAATCAAAGCACCTACGCACCATTCTTCTAGTCAAAGGCACAATCACCAGCATTGCAACTTTATGGGACAATTCTTCTCAACGGAACACAAATAGTTTATCAACAATTCTACAAAAGGCACAATCATCGGCGATGTTGTCAAATGACTATGAGGAAGGCGATGTTGTCAAACGGCCCCTCGCTAAAAAAATAGAACTAGCACTAACTCCGTGGTTTGGGCGAACTGAAACACCCCCCGACGGCCACGATGGCGACGACCGCTATCACCGCCAGTAAACACATGGCTTGCGCTTGAAAAATACTCCCCCCATAATGTTTTAATAAAAAAAAATACTTCCCGTGTGTTATGCCGAACACGATGCTCATTGGCATTGTATTCCCTCCATTCGCATGCCGCGCAGGTGCAGATTACCATTAAATTCAAAATGATCACTGTAGTAAAACGTAGATTTGAATCTCGACGATGTTGATCTATATCATCGCTTCCACGATGCTTCTTTCTGTGCTACAGTGGCGAGGTGGGTTCTCAGCTTCACCATCACTCAAACAGCAACCACGGCAGTGGGAAAAAATAGAAGGGTTCGGCTCCTTGAACGCGGAATTTCTCCCTCACCAGTTCGGGCTCCTTCCACCATAAACAAAAAATAAAGGCGTGCCAGAAAAATAACACCTGCTTGGAGTCTAGCTCGATCGGGATTCTGGCCAGATCTGCGTATGACAAAACAGAAGAGAAGGCAGAATGGGTTCGAAAGGCACACTGATGGACAAAATAGAAGAATTCCCTTCGTTAGCGCATGCCTCTGCATTTAAATCATCGGAGAGTCTCAGCGGGAAACGCGCAGAAGTGAGGGACTACGATTGTAACAATGGCCTCGACTACGACCAACTTCTTCAGTCAATGGTAACAACGGGGTTCCAGGCTTCCCACCTCGGGCAGGCCGTTGATGTCGCTGAGCCGCTTGCCGAAGATTGGGACTCAATGGCAGGGACTCGAGATGCAACGATGCCCGCTGCTCAGCCGGACCCCAAGATTTTTTTGATGTTTTCAAGTGATTCCAGGTTGGTGGTGCGTGTGCAGCAGAGGCGAAAGGAGACAGGTAGCGTGGACCTGCTAACGGTTCCCGATGCGCAGGCTAAAAAACGACCGCACAACAAATTAAAAAAAATTCTTCTTCAGGTTCGACTAACGGCACAGCAAATGCACAGGAGATCAAGAACAAACTGATTGTTGAGAACCGCGTGGCTTTCAGAAAAAAGACTTGTACAACAGCAGCCAGATCTCAGGGTTTGACAATAGCAGCTTTCATATTAGGGGTAGCTTCGACCAAAAAACTGACATCTCTGAATCCAAATATGCCATATTGTAAAATATCTCGATCCCATTAATGCGGCAGTAGTCGATCTTGTTCTTGATGCAACCTGCCAGATCTGCCTGCAACCTGTAAAAAAAACAATGATTCCTAAAAAAAATTGGGGGCAGCCATTAATTTCAAAGATCTGGTTTCTGATTCATCCATCAAGGATGAAGAGCATACTCCCTATCTTGAAAAAAAAATGGGGGAAATGAAAAATTGAAAAAGATGAGGGGGGAGAGAGGATTTCCATGAGGGAAATCCCCCCTCAAGCTCACAAGGCCAGAGAAAGCCTGGAGCTCTGATACCAAATGTTAGGAGGGAAAACTGAAGGGATTAATATTATTGATAAAAATGTTACAATATATAGGCATAAGCCTATATTCAACACATGACACTTGTCAAGTGAAACTGACAAGTGTCAAGGTGAAGGCATAGTGCACTTTAACTCTAACAGCTTAAACGAAATTGAATTTTGATTTTATAAAGGTGTAACCTTGGAGATAGTTGAATAGGAGTTATGAGTCAAGTTTAAATTAAAAATGAAATTGAATTAAATTGGAGTGATAAGAAGTAAATGAATGATTGCTTAATTAAAACTTGAATTGAAATTGAAATTAAAATTTGGGAGATATAAGGGAAATTTGAAATTTGAATTTGATTAATGAATTTGAAGAACTGAAGATTATTGAAAACTTGATGACGATTGATTGATTTCATAAATTGAGAAAGAAAGAATTTGTAAAAAAATGAAAGGATTGTGGTATTTATAAGAAGTTTGAATTTGCTAATCACTTGATTTAAATTTAAAATATTGAACTTAATTGGTTGAAAAAATTAGAAGATTTTTGGAGAAATAAGGATTTATACTTCAAAGGAATTAATTTGAATAAATGATTAGTTGAATTAGGGAGACAAGGTATTTTACATTAAAGGAATCCATTATAGAAGAAATTATTAGAAATGCATTTTCAGATGATTAAATGCTAAGAAAAATAAAATTCTATACTCAAAATCTAATGGATAATTTTGATGAGCAAAAAGATATGCCAAATGACTTGAAGAAGAAATTGTCTTTAATTCTCAAATATACCAAAGATGAGAAGTTCACAACATTCATCAATTATCTTCATGAAAAACTCTTTGGGGCATGGTGGAATTCTCAAAATACTATTATATTACCTACTAAAGTAGGCATAGTGATGTACATGGCATTATTCATTTTTGAGATTTTAAAAAAAAAAGACAAGGAAAAATTGAAATGAAAGATGACAACTATGATATAATATATTTGAATATGTTGATGAATTCAACATATGTTAACTTCAATGTGGAATCATTAAATTCTAATATTCATAGAATATACTATTGTGATGATTTATTGATTTGTTGTCTAGAATTTATATAGAAAACAAGATCATAACCAAGACCAGGAAGAAGCAAAAAATAAAGGAGAAAAATAAAGCAAAAAGTCAAAGAAATAAAGCTAAAGACAAAGAAGAACAAAGCAAAGAGTCAAAGAAAGAAAGCTAAAGACACAAAAGAACAAAGCAAAGGACTAAAGACACAAGATTGAAGACTAAAGTCTTCAAAAATCAAATAATGCAATACGAGGGCATGTTGGAGATTATTACATTATTTGGTACTATACTAAAGTTCCCTCATGGTATGGTTTGTACATTTATAAATATTAGATTAGGGTGTGAGTTATTAGATTAGAAAGTGTGGTTTATATTTCCCCTAATGTATGTGTCAATGTTTGAAAAGAGTCCAAGTGTCATGTAATAAAGTGTGCAAGTGTATAGAAAGTCAAGAGTCGTGTATAGGTGTCAAGTATACAAGTGAAGAGTCATATGTATGTGGTAAGATGTAAAAAAAAAATTAAAAAATAAAATAAAATAAAATAAAATATATGTATAAAAATTAAAAAGCATGAACTCAAGATTAGATACCTCAACTTTCAAGGAGACACAAGTTTGAATCTTGTTATTGTCGTAATACTACAGTGTTCATGATGTAACATAAGAAATTAGCATGTGTGAGAGAGAACTTTAAAAGCCTATATTTAAATTTAATAATGATATAAATAATATATTTTTACAATAATATTATTATACCTATTATAAGATAACTTAAGAGTTTCATAATATAAACCAAGGATCAAATCCCATGTATGAACCTTAACAAGTACAATCTATTTGTGGCAATGTGGTTAGGAGTGATGAGTTTCATATCATAGATCAAGGTTCTTATCTCATGGGTGAACATTAACATTTTATCAAATGGAATGAGCTCAATCGATTAAATTCCTTAACTTTGAAGGAGGTGACCTAGGTTTGAATCTTGTTAAACAATAAAATAAATTTATAATCGTTAATTCCTTGTAATAACAGTGTGTGGTCATTGATTTTAATATGGGTGGGACCCATGTCAATCATCATATAACTAATTAAATTTTTATCAAGTGGCATGAGCTTCATTGATTAAATACCTCGACCTTTAAGGAGACTCAAGTTCAAATCTTGTAAAGAAATACATGTATAATTTTTTTCAATTTGGGTAATACATGCATAATTATTAAGCTAGTGTAATATCACTATGTGGCCACAAGTTATTGTGGGTGGGGCTATTCCATTCACATATAGTTTATTAATATTATATATATAGAAACGGCTCCACTAGTATTATATAGTGGTATTAAAATAATTTAAAAATTATGCACATATCATTTAGCAAGATTCAAACTTGGGTCTCTGATTGAAAGTTGAAAGTTGAGGAATGTAATTAATTCCATTTGATTTATTACTATTTTTATTATTGTTAAGCTATGTGGGTCTTCTATTGGGAACCACTTCCATCAAAATATATTAAAAACCATTATATTGTGGTCGAGTCAATTAAACCATATCCAACTTGTATTTTTATTAAAGATATTCTTCATTTTCCTCAAATAGATATGTTTTTACAATTAACTTCTTGACCTCATTTTCATTAAGAGATAAAATATCACTCGCCTAGTTGCCTTCTAAACTTTGAATTTTTCTAAAAATAGTGTGGTTGTGACCAACTCTCCTATGTAACCGAAAATATATATATATTGTGAATCACCTCAATTGAAATATATATTTTCATTCTTCATCAATGGCAAGTTTGGTCCTTGTAGGAAATGCCCTAGCCTTTAGTTGTTAGTTGAAATTTCATATGATCCTAAGGAGAATTTTGATTTCAATGTTTAGAAAGACATCATCTCCACCAAATTTTCTTGGGATTCCTTTGGAAGCGCCATCAAAATTAATTTTGATAAACACTTGTAGATATTTCCATTTTACCATAGATCAAAGCAGGTTCTTTTTGTTAAATTCATTGTCATAGATGACCCTTTTCGTGTATATTCAAATCTTGTAACCAAGTTGATAACACTTCTTTTCCATACTTGAGACTTCCCATGATGACCACCATGTCTATAAACATTCTATGAGAGAAGCAATAATATGATTCCTAAATTTGGCATGATTTTGAGATTTATTTTTAAAAATTCTATTATTCCTTTTAAGCCATAAATTCCAACAAATAATGCAAGGACAAATCCTCCAAAGAATTCATAATGTTTTAGCTTTTAAATAATTAATTCAATATTTTATCAACTCTTTCAATGTTGATGGAGCTACCCAATTTCTTCTCATATGTTTTAAAAAGCAATCCCAAATGGTGTAAGCAAAGGGACAATGAAGAAGTAAACTTAATCATTCAAACATTTGATTGTTGACTTCTGAATTGAAAAAGGAGTATTTATTGTTTTTTTTTTTTTTTGTGGAAAACATCCCAAAAGGGATGCCACTTTCGGGTAAGACCCAAGGAGGCAGGGGTATCCATTCCGCCAAAAACGCCCAGGACTCCGGACCTGGCCTACCACCTTTGACATACTCAAGGAGCAAACAAACACACAAAACCAATTTAAAAATAAGTAAATAACAACAAAAATAATAAAATAAAATAAAAAACATGCTCCTTGAGTGTGTCAAAAACAAAAGCACAACCAAACACGCACAATAAGAAAAAAGAAACCACAACACAAACCACATAGAAAAACACAAGAACCACATAACAAAACACAAACAAGACAAAAACAACATAACACTACAAAGACATAACCCAAAAAAAACATGAAAAATAAACACAACCAAAACCTAAAAAATAAAATAAATAAAATAAAAATAAAAATAAAAAACAACCAACAACAGACAATAAACAAAAACAAAAAACATAGAAGACACTCACACATAAAAACACGAAATAACACAAACAAAGAGAAACCCAAGAACAAGAACGAAAAAAACACAAGAACAATAACAAAAAAAAAAAAAACAAAACAACAAAAACACAAGAACAACGAAAAACAACACAAAGAACACAAAAACAAAACAAAACAAAAGAACCCACCCACCTTAAAAAAACTAAAACAAAAAAAAAAAGAAGAAAAAAAAAAACAATGAACAAAACAATGACCTATCTAGACCGGAAGACTATTAAGGCAAGAATCAACAGAGGAAACAAAATAAAGAATAGAATGAGCTAGGGAACTAAAAAAAACTGAATGAACCAAAGAGAAGCAAAAAAAAAAACAAGAAGAAACTAGGTACCTTCAGAACTTGGAGCCATCCAAAGAAATGATAGAAAGAAGAGCTTCCCTAATTTGAGAAGCCCACCATATAGGAGGGTGGCCATAACAAGTAAGATCACCTTTGTCCAAAGCCCAATTAGCTAAAGCATCAACACTCTTGTTTTGATCTCTCGACCACATGATTGTAATCAACTTTCAAAAATCCCATCCGGATTAACCGAATCTTCTCAATAATTCTTTTTATTCTCCAATCCACCTTATGATTCTTAGAAGGAGTCTTCAAGAGATTAATCATAAGTTGAGAGTCGACTCAACTAACACCTTTTCCCATCCAACCTTAGTAGCCTCCTGAAGGCCTCCCGAGGATACCATACCCCTCAAGCAAGGTTATTGGAAAGAATACCCAAATTCTCAAGAAAAGTAAAAACCAGGGAGCCATCCGAAAGTCTACCAATTCCTCCCACACCGGCTTTTCCAGGGTTCCCTCTAGAGGCTCCATCAAGCATTGACTTTTCCAAAATCCTTAGGAGGAGGTTGCCAATTTCTAGTCCTATCCATCTTACTAATACTCACATTCCCTTTAAGTTGGTTGCCCTTAGAAGGTTTAATCTTCAATCTTTGCATCACTTGATCCCATCTTTGGTGGGAGTTTTGGGGGTGATTAAGGAGTTGATGGACCGATTCAACTAAGTTGGCTATGGTCTTTTGCCAAATATAGTGAATATCCTTCCTATCTTGATTAAAAATTCGGTTGTTCCTTTCATTCCAAATATTCCAAAGAAGAATGGTAGAACCCATCCAAACTAATTGCCTAATAAAATGATCAACACCCTCTTGATTAGGCCAATCCCTCCAAAGCTGTTCAAAAGTAAAAAAATTGGACCACCGTAAGCCAAGTAAAGTGGCCATTCTCCTCCATAGCTCAGAGGCTAAAGTACACTCAATAAAAATATGGTTGATATTTTCTACATTCTCTTCACACATTTCACATCTAAAAGGGCCATGAAAACCACGCTTCATAAGTTGCTCACCAAGAAGCACCCTACGATGCAATAAAAGCCAATTAAAGAACCTCACCTTAGGCCAAAGCTTTTGAGCCCACAATTGAGAAAATATGTCGAAGAATGGTTGGGATTATTATGGCATAAGGTCAAATAACCTTGAGCAACGGAATACTCACCCTTAGTAGTGTTGTTCCATCCAAAACAATCTTTTTCATGGGACCAAGAGAGGGATCTCATATGAAGGATGCCTTGGATATCTTGTCTTTGCCTTTCTGGGATTTGAATAGGCCAATCCTCAATAGGGATCCAATATCTACCAACCTTTGAATTACCAATATGGTACCGATAAGTAATTAGCCACCTTTATCCAATTAGCTCGGTGAAGCTCCTCCATCAAAGGCCTCCAATCGGGAAACCGAGTTATCAAAGGCTTGTGACCATCCCAAGAATCTGTCCAAAAATTTGCATGTTGACCATTATGAATGATCCAAAATAATTTTTTCTTTATCAAATCCTCACCAGTCTTAAGAACTCGCTAAAATGGGAGAACCTTTGGTAGGAAGTTGATAGCGAACAAGGTCTTCCAAACTTTTATTCTCAACATATTTAGCACGGAGATTATTGGCCCAAAGAGCATTGGGGTTATGCAACATCCTCCAATATAATTTAGCAACTAAAGCTTTGTTGTTATTAATTGAAGACCGGAATCCTAACCCCCTTCACTCTTAGGAAGACATAAAGTATCCCATTTCACCAAGGCCCATTTTCTTTTCTCCTTAGTACCACTCCAAAGGAAACGATGACTGATTTGATCCAATTCTCGAAGAACAACCTTTAGGATATTTAAAACGGAAGAAAAATAAATAGGAATAGCTTGAAGGACTGATTTTATGAAGGTGATTCTACCCCTTGAAGAAAGCCACTTGTTGGTCCACTTTCCAATTTTCTTCTTGACTTTGTCCAACAACCAATTCCAATATTTATTTTTCTGCCTTTGAATATTTATGGGAATACCTAAATAAGTGATTGGAAGAGAGGTCTTCTTATATCTTAATTTATCCAAGACCATGGATTCCCTGTCTAGCAGAGCAATGAAAGAAAATAACTTTAGATTTGTCTTCATTGATCAACCGCCCAAGAGCCTTAGAAAAATAGCTAATGATTTGCTTAATATTAGAAGCTTCCTTAACTCGTAGCTTTACCTAAAAGAGTAGAGTCATCCACAAATTGAAGATGAGAGATAGGTCTAGCTCCATGAGCAATGGTAACTCCCTCAAGGGTTTTGTTTTCCTCTTTTTGGTTATAGTCCTGCCCAAGCATTCAAGAAGAATGATGAATAAATAAGGGGATAGCGGGTCACCTTGCCTAATACCTCTGGAAGCTGGGAAAGACCGAGAAGGCCTGCCATTGATAAGAACTAAGTAGGAAACCGAAGAGATACATCCCATAATCCAATCCATCCAATCCTTAGAGAAACCAAATTGCCTCAAAACTTTGATAAGGAAGTGCCAATCCACTCGTCATAAGCTTTGGATAAGTCTAACCGAATGAACATAGAAGGAGAATTTTGCATATCCATGGAATGGATGGCTTCCTGAGCAAGAACTATCTCATCTACTATTTGACGTCCTTCCACATATCCCCCTTGCTCTGGGGAAATAATCTTATGCAAAAGAGGCTTCAACCTTTCTGCCATGATTTTAGTAATGATTTTGAGAAGAACATTACATAAAGCAATAGGTCTAAAAGCTGAGATATGATCAACCTCTTGAGCTTTTGGAACAAGAGTAATATAAGTTTTATTGATAACCTTCAAAATTTCTTTGGCTTTCCTGGCTTCTTCCACCACCTCTAATAAATCAACATGAAGGATATCCCATAACTCTTGGTAGAACTCAATAGGAAAACCATCAGACCTCGGGTTTTCCCTTTTGCATTTTAAAAACTACTTGTTGAAGCTCATTGATAGTAACAGGAGCAATCAAAATAGAGTTCTCCTCGCGAGTGACAAGAGAAGGAATTGCTTGAAGAAAATTTTGTTGAGAAGCTGAGTCAAGAGGAGTAGCAAGAAAAATATTGGAAAAGTAATCAACAACAATAGAGTTCATGCCATCCCAAGTATAAACAACATCTCCAAGATCTGAATTTAAGGAAGAAATAAAGTTGTGAGATCTTCGAGCTAGAAGAGATTTGTGAAAGAAATTTGTGTTTCGATCTCCTTCTTTGAGCCATTGAATTCTAGATTTTTGCTTCCATAAGATTTCTTCTCTTTTTTCCCATTCCTCTAACTGGATTGTGAGTTTAATTTCATCTCGCACTTCTCTTCTCTGTGAGGCCATCTAAACGGATTTTCTTATTCAAATTTTCAAGATGAGCAATAACTTCATGTTTTTTTTTATGAACATCCCCAAACTCTTTCCAGCTTCCAAGTCTTGATTTTGGATTTAATGTATTGCAGTCTTTTGGCAAAATAGAACATCTTAGTCCCATGCCTAGGTTTACCTTCCTTCCACCATTGTTGCACACGAGGTCCGAAGGAAATGTCTCTAAGCCACATTAATTGAAAACGAAAAGGAGAGAAACTCACATTGGTTTTCCACATTTCCACCATGACTAGGCCAATGATCCGAACCAACATTATTAAGAGTCTTCACTTTAGGAATGTGACCATGGATTAAGAAATTTTCAGAGAGCAAAAACCTATCCAATCTCTCCATTATACAAGCTAAGCCTTGCCTTCTGTTAGACCAAGTCATAAGGCCATTATCTCGGTTGGATATCCACAAGATGGAGGTTTGCAATATATTCGCTCATGAGGTCGGTGCTTTTGTCCAAATTTCTATTTCCCCCTTTTCTCATCCAGAGAGAGGATGGTATTGAAATCTCCTCCGATCAAGATCCAAGCTTTAGGAAAATGAGAGATAATACGAGTAATATCCTTCCACCTGTCTTCTTTTTTCCTCCAAAGAAGTCGGGGCATAAACAAGAATGCAGAGCATAATCTAGTTGGAATGTCTACTTTGAATAGCTATAGCCAACAAACCCCAACCGCCAACCATATGGTGAATAACTACCTCTTTTGGGTCCCAAAGACAAGCAATGCCACCCGAAGTCCCTTGGGAACCGAGGGAAACCACTTTTCCAACCTGCCAAATTTTACCGGCAATTAAGTCCATATCCTCCATTGACATCTTTGTTTCTTGAAGGAAAACAAGATGTGGATGATTTATCTGAATCATTCTTCTAATTTCATTTTGTTTTGAAAGACTCCCTTTGAGTCCTCTAATATTCCAAGTGATGATCTTCATTAATACCAGGGCTAAAAAGTTGGGAAGGGCATTAATCTTACCTTCCTCTACAAGCTTTTCACCTTCTTTTACCATATGATATTGATTGGTCTTGCGACCTATTTTTTGATTGGAATCCATCTTCAATTTTTTTTCCCTGTTTCTTGACTTATTCCAATTGAATCTGAGATGGCTTCTAACCTTGAAGAATGCTCATACACCGCCAAAATTTTACTAGATGGTTCAATGGAGTCTATATTGGGACCTGCATTATTTGAAGTTTTGACATTTGAAATATTGTTTTTCTTGTGTAAATTTTCTCCTTTTTTTCTCGTTGAAAACCTTTGATTTGTTGGTTTGTCTCTCGAGTTCTTCCCTTCATATTTAAATTGTGTTTCTAAGATTTTAGTTTCCATTATTTCCTCTTCCTCACTTGGGACATCATTTGTGGAAAGTATTTCAAACATATTAGCAAATGACTTTGATTGATCCTTCATAACTGTTTTTTTTTTAGTGTTCTTCTTCTTAGGTATTTGGAAACCTGCTCGAGTTTATATCTTCTTTCTTTTGATCAGGAATTTTATTTGGGCAAGCACTGCCAAATGACCATATTCATGGCAAATTCTACAACGAAAAGGAATGTTCTCATAGTCCACTACTTGCTCCCAAGTGTCTTCCCCAAATTGTAATGTGATCTTTTTAGGAAGGGGTTTGTCAAAATCCATTAAAACACAAATTCGAGCATAAATAATATGTTCAAAATTTTGAGTACAATCAGCAATCATCATAAAAGTTCCTAAAGAGTTTCCAATTGAAGAAAAATAGTAGGATTCCAAAATTCAATAGGGAGGCCAAAGAGTCTAACCCACACGGGAGCTATAGAAGGCATCTCTTCTTCGGCTTTAAATTTAGTATGCCAGGGCTTCATGAAAAGCCCCGCCCTTCCAAAAACCAAGGACCCCCTTGAAAAGTTTTCTCTCTATCTTCATTATTAGCAAATAAAACAAGAAAATAACCATTTGGATAAATAGAGATTTGTAACTCACCTTTAGTTTTCCAGCTTTTTGCAGCCCAGACTTTGAAAGCAGATAGACTCGGACGAAAACCCACGAACCGACAAATTAGTCCTCTTTTTTCCAAATCTTCAATGCCAGTCTGAATGTTCCCCATATCAAGCTTAACAATAGGAGTTCCATCACCGCTTTAAGACATCCCGACTCGTTTTCCCGGGATCAATCTTAGGCATTCTTAGAGGTTTATGGGAAGCCCTAATATTGATATTAGCATTGGGCTGAGGCTGTCCACCATGAAGGGCATCCCTAAAATTCATTTTTGGGACCGAGTCTTCAAAATTCTTACCCTTGACAGGGGTTTTCATAGTAGAATTATTTTGTGGGTGCACCTTAGCACCAGATTCACTTGAGATATGAGCCATTTTTTGATCAACTCGCTTGAAACTTGTTTCGTGATCTCTTTAATCCTTGCCCTAGACGCCGTGGAAAGGTATGGTTTTCACTTTTCTTTTGAGCAAGCAAATTGGAAGCCGTTGTCACTCAAGTTCACAGTATGATCTGTTGAAAGACAAATTTCTAACCCATCTTGTATCCCCGCAACATTTCTCGCTAAAATATTGAGCATAAACCACAAAAATATTGGCCGCTAGGGCCCGAAGGCCCTAAAACCAACCTCTGGAGCCGCTTGCACTCAACCCATATGAAACCCTCGCATAGCCGCTTGCCAAATATATCGTTCACACATAGGGATGCGCTAGGATCTGTGTTGCTCCAAATGATATGAAAATTGGTGGAGACGTTCTAGGGTTTTTCAGGCATCTACCCTCAAAATTTCAGCTCAATCCGAGTTCGGATGAGTGAGATATGGCCGAAACGAGTTCGGCAGTTTGGGCAGTCCTGCGAAAATCGTCCAACTTCAACAATGCACAACTTTCATACAAGGAGTATTTATTGTTGAATTGAAAAAGAAAGATTAAGTTTGAATGATTTGGTGATCAATAATTTACTTGGAAGTCAATGTATTTTTTACTGAGCAATACATTGTGTTTTTTGAAATTGAAGGGGCATTGTTTTTTCACAAGTATAGGGGTGTATATACTCATCAAAAATTTCTTTTTGAGCCCAATCCAACCAAGATATTATTTTTTAATTTTGAAGGTGGAAAATGGTTGTTAATGACCCAAAGATGTTACCTGATTCACAATTACTAAAAGGTGATAACTATTCTGCTTCGAAAACAAAATTGAAAATTCACTAGAAATCCTGCTAACACAAGTACCACACAAAGACATAACACAAACATCAACAAAGGAAGTTTGATAAAGCACACTAGAAATCCTATTTGATAATGATGTTTGATGTACCTAACGAGATCCAGCCATATATCCATGATGCAATAGCCATCAAAGATGCATGGGACAAACTCAACAATGAATACAAAAATCAAACTTAGATTCTACACCTATAGATTCAATTGCACTATTTGAAGATAAAGAGCAATGAAAAATTGGAGGGTTTTCTATGAAGAATTGTTGAGTTAAGAGTGTTGCTTCAAGCGTTAGGCAAAACTATGAGTGATGATGTGCTTGTCCCAATTGTATTACAAGCACTTCCACCTATGTTCAATGTTTTGGTGACAACCCTAAATATTACTAACTAGAATCTAATTTTTGAGACTCGTGAATCAACTTCAACAAGAGGAAACGATTCAAAAAATGAAGACTAAAGGTGATAGTTCTCCAGTTATGCATCAAAAAAGCAAGAAGCCTATGTAGTCAAAGAAAGGCGATAGACCCCCCAACAAGCAAACTATGTAAGATCAATTGATGATAGGAAATCCACATTTGGATATGTATTCTTTCTAGGATCTAGTCTAATTTCTTTGGGTAGTAAGAAGCAATAGACTGCTTAATCTTCTACCAAGGAAGAATATTGTATTGTAGGAGGAGCTACATGCAAGGAAGCATGGTGACATCACATCTTGTCAAGAATGGTTATTCCATAGAAGCAAACAATCATCCTAAACTATGACAACCATGGATGTTTGAAACTTGTTTGCAATATTGTTTTTCATGAGTGCACCAAGCACAATGAAGTTTAATGCCACTTCATTTGCTTACATGTTCAGGAACATAATATACAACTTCAATTTTGTCCTATTGTAGATCAACATGCAAATATTTTCACAAAGTCCCTTGAACATGTAAAGTTTAAATAATTTTAAGATTTTCTTGTATGTACTTCAATTGAGAAATGATGTTATTAGGGGGGAAATTTAAAAAAAAAAGTTTTACGTCACTTTTTTTTTTCTTTTTTTGGGAACATAATATACAACTTCAATTTTGTCCTATTGTAGATCAACATGCAGATATTTTCACAAAGTCCCTTGAACATGTAAAGTTTAAATAATTTTAAGATTTTCTTGTATGTACTTCAATTGAGAATTGATGTAATAAGGGAGGAATGTTACAAAAAATATGTAAATGATTCTAGGTAGTTGTAAGGGAGTTACAACTGGAGACTTCTCCATTCCTGATTCTTGATTGCATATACATAATTATCACATTAATGTAAAGTTTATTGTGGTTAATCTATGTTTATATCACTCGTATGAAGTTTCATTTTGTCAAGCCTCAAGTTGGATTTGTTTCCTGAACAATTTTATTACATCAACAAAATCTATATGTTTTTTAAGTAAAATGTATACCCAAGTCTTTCCTTGATATTTGAATAATCTCCATCCAAGTTTTGCCTTTAATGTCAAACTTGTAAGTCTACAATTTGTCGTTCAATATTCTTTCCTTTGCAAATCTTGTCCCAATTACAAATAGAAAACCTGTTTTTCCTCACATCCTTTCCAAAGAAAATCACTTTAAATTTTATCCTTGCTAGAAATATTAAGTGACATCATATATATATATATATATATATATATATATATATATATATATATATATATATATATATATATATATATATATATAAATAAAAAATCTTCAAAAACAGATATAACCTTCAATAGGTTTTAGCCAGGGCAACTAGAAACTAGAAACAATAATGAGAATTTTTGGTTTCAAGCAAGTAGACTTTGATAAAGGAATAAAATATTTAGGCTTTCATCTAAAAACCTAATGACTATGGGTACTTGGACTAGATCTAGTTATACACCAAAATAGAGAAGAGGATCACCACTTGGTGCACTAGGTGGTTATTATTGAGGGGTTGCCTTACATTGGTGAACTCAATATTGGAAGCCACCCTAGTCTATTGGCACTCCCTAGTTTACATTCCCATCACAATAGTAGAGACAATAAGGAAGAAGTCTTTCGAATTCCTTTGGTCAAGGAACAAACAAAAGGATGCAATGGCACTAGTTAACTGGAACATAATAGCTTAACCAAAATTAGATGGAGGATGGGGCCTTAAGAATATACATAATTTTGGAAAAGCTTTAGCAACAAAAAATTTATGGAGATTAATAACTAGAAAAGGATTATGGCAAGAAGTAAATCAAGAGAAATATTTAGGCACCTTATCCTTTGTAGAGTGGATTAGACTATAGAATAAATAAGTTTCAAAAGCCACAATTATTTGGAAAGCACTAATGAGAGCTTTCCCATTAGTTGGAATTTCTTGACATGGAAAATAAGGAATGGAAAGGATGTAAGGATAGGAAAGATGGTATTCGCGCAGATGGTATCGATGGAGAGGACTAATTTATGGAAACAAGGATAGCTCACAGTAGAAGAGCTAACATTGGGAGGAAATGAAGCACGTATTTGGCATGATTACACAAAGGAATTGGAAAGAGCAAATATAAGACTAAAATAGCAAAGAGACTATCTAATATGGTCCAAGAATCTAACAAGTGAGCAATACATGGCCAAACAAGGGTATAAGGCAAGCTTTGACAACAACAATGAGGAAAAGCTTTGGTGGTGGAGTAGAATATGGAAGGTAAAAGCTCCCCTAAAAAATAGAATCTTTGATTGGTTAGCTCTAGCCAAAAAAACACTAACATGGGTTGTTCTTCAAAGGAGGCCCTGACAAGGACCAAGTTAGTGTATCTTGTGCAAAAAGAAAGAAGAAAATGAACCATCTTCTAGTTCATTGCCCTTTTGCAAGAGAAGTGTAAAATTCTATTCTACCTTTGACTAAAGGGAAATGACAGGGCCTACTAGGAACCTTTTGGATAACATGCAACAGGGGTTCAAAGAAAGAGGAATAAAGGAGTATAGATGTGTCTCTTTGATAGTGGCATGGGGCTTATGGCTAGCTAGGAATGCCAAGCTATTTAAAGGTAACAAAATTCCATTGATTTAGGTGCAAATGCAAATTAAATCAATTTTTAAAAGTCTAAAAATCTCTCCAAAACTAAAACAGAGCAAGCCTATAGGAACACTAATAATGGATCCTATGAAACCATGGACCTTCTTTGATGGAGCTTGCCAGGGTAGTCTAGGCAGGAGTGGGGCAAGGGGAGCATAGCACTTAAATAAAAATTATAAGATCGCTTTCAAGGTAGGTTTAGGGGAAGGCACAAATAATATGGCAAAATGGAAAGCATTGATCCTCTTGATGAGAATAATAGTGAAGCAAGGAATTACAACTTTACAAATTTATTGTGATTCAAAATTAGTAGTAAGTCAGGTTGACATGAAAAACTTACTCCTCGATATTTTCTATGAGCAAGCGAAATTATTAGAATCTTTTATAACAGAAATTTTCATACAACTCAACCGATTAGATTCCTCGAATTTCAATGGGAGGAGTAAAGTTCAAATCTTGCCAAGCAATACATGCATAATTATGTGGCCATGGTGTAATGTTAGTGGAGTCGTTTCAATTCCATATAACCATCTAAAAATATATTATTATCATTATCATATTAATAATATTCTTCTTAACAATAACAAAACATTATCAAATGGCATGAGCTTAAGTATACCTCAACTTTTAAGGAAGAGACCAAAGTGAGTTTGAATCTTGCCAAACGATATATGCATAATTGTCAAGCTATTGTAATACCACATTGCTCATGATATAGTTGTGAACCATAATTTCCAATATTTTACATAGATGATATACGACAACTGCTCATTAAAAATCTAAGTGTCCATTCATAAAGTATAGACTTACTGAATTTATACAAAGATTGTCTACACAACCATGAGGTAAATGAATGTTCTCCCTTTATTCCTTTTGCAAACTATTCATATACATTTTAAATAGCACAATCAAAGTTATAGAAATGGATTACAGTACAGATCGAGTTGCACATGGGATTGAAGAATTGAGAAATGCAAACAGAAAACATAAAATTCAAACATGTGGCATCAATTCAGAGAATGAAAGTCGCATAAATAGTTTAATAATTTTTAAAAGTGTTTGATGGTTAACATTTCATAACTCTTCTTTATGCAAGGGAAAAAATTAACTATGGCCTTGAAAGAATACAAAGGGAATATTGAAAACAGGAAAGATTGGTTCAAGAAAGAAGCACTCACAATTAACTTCACACAGGGTTTTTGCTTAATTAGTTTAAATCAGCACTGAGTCAATTTTAGAATTCAGTAATATATCACTGACATAAGGAATCAATTCTAATAATTATTTGAAATTCTCACTTTTTTTTTAATATGAGATAATCCATTTGTTTTAGAGTGTATTTATAATATGTCAGTCATGACAAAAAAAAACACTTGTGTGATGACAATTTCAGAGAAATTACAAAAACCTTATCATGGTCTTCATAATGAAGAAGTTTCGAGGAATATTTTGCTAGGAGTTTCAAAGAGTAATGAAAATTTTTAATCATTTAGATATTAAATTACACGCACATCTTCTAATGTCACATATCTATTATTACAAAAAAAAAAAAAAAAAGTTTTGAAAGGGACCCTTGCCTTTATTTTATAGAAAGACAGGTTTTAGAATAGCATGTCCTCAAAATTGAAACCTGAGTCGTCCTCAGTTTTGGTACTCAGGTAAGAGTCATTTGAGAACTATGATTGTTCAGGAAGTTATTCCTGCTTTCCACCTGTCAGTCCTGTTATTAAGATTTTGTTTCTGGATTGTAAGCTGACTGTAACATATTACACCAGGGAAGTCAATACTCCTCTCAGTTCAGTTTAAACCAACTCTTAAATAGGATGTAACTGAAATTTTTGAGGGTACTTCATACCCTTAGTATTGTAATTATTTTTCAAACTTATAAAGGAAAAAAAATTGTCATAATGTGATAGTTATAAGCATCTACTGCTACAAAAAGAATTAAATTACAAAAAAAAAAGTGTAGTGCTCATCCTGTCCTTGAAGACTTTCTGGCCTAAGTTGGCATCCATACCTTCTCTAGAAGGTCTTCTTATTTTATTTATTTCTTCAAAATGTTTTTCAGAATAGAATAGAGTTGTATTTGGTTTCATATGTTAGATCTCAGTTCAGATTTCAGGTTTTCATTTTAGACACAAGAGTGTTTGCCTTATTTTCCAAATAATAATTAATCTTTTTAAAAATTTCAAAGTCTTGTCTTAGAAGACAACAAAAAAAAAAGAGAGATTTCTCATATTCTAGTTCATATTTATGTATGAAGATATTTTATGACAGCTATAATTTCAGATTTTGGAGTCTCAAATTTAATCCAAACCCAAATTCAAATTTTTATAAGTTTGCAGCAGCTTTATCAGGTCACCAGCAGATTTCCTAAAGCTTATAATTATGATCTTGTTCTGGATGGTTTGATTGTCTAGATTTTAAATTTATCCCAAGAAAAAACATGTGTGTGTCCAGCTAATGGGCCACTTTTCAGATTTGGGCTTATTGAAAACTTGTAAAGGAGAATCTCTCAAAGACATTGAACCCCTAACCTTTCCAGGGCATATTAAGCTTTATGAAGCAAATTAGAAGAGGTAGTTATCAAACATTGATGAACCAACCGATGGAGTTATTAGTAAGGATGGAGATAATTCTGTCCATAACAATGTTGGTGAAGATCTAGGCCTCAGCAATGACCTCTGTGAAGATGTGGCAGAAACGTCATTCAATGTTGTGGCCATCAAAATTCTTGTTGCTGAAGAACCTGAAATGGTTTGTAGCCACTAAAACTTAAAAGGGATCAACACCTATGAAGAAGCATATCGTGAATGAAGAAAATCACCATGGACAAAAAGTCTCTATATATTTCTCTTAATGCCATGCTAGGGGCTGATGTAATCATTCGGGTACAATGGTTTAAAACCTTGAGTGAACTCCATATGCATTATAGTGAAATGTACTCAAAATTTGATAAATACCAAAAAATATTAGATGCTTACCTGGAGGTGCAAGCTGCTGATCTCAACACACAAGATGACCAAGCACTTTTGGTAAAGAAGAGTTGGGTTTTATGCTTGAATATACTTTTATAAAGAATTGCAAGTCAAGATTATGGCACAACACTGACCAGACAAAAGGAACTGGGCTTTCAGGTAAATTTTAGAACCTACTCCATAGTCCACCATTAATTAGATAAGAGCAATAAAACTCTGCCATCCAACACTTTCACCAATTGAGGAATCAGTGGAGCTGTCAAACAGAAACCTGTCTGACTTTAGTCCAAGAACGTCATGCAGTAGATGGAAGCTGTCTGGGAGGAAGAGAATGTCATCTCAAAATCCTTAAGAGGTAAGCTGTATTGGTTGAATAACCATGTGAAGTGCTGCACAGCCTGGATCAAATTGCAAGTTACTAAGCAGAAGAGGAGGTTTGCTTGGGGAATTGTAGATTAATGATTTGAAGAGGTCATATGAAGTCTGGACCATTAAAAATCAAAAGGAGCATGATAAGTTTCAGAAGGAACGAGGTAAGTCCAACCTCACTTGATGATTCGGTTGGTTGGTCAACGGAGATGCCGACAAATATAGAAGAGGTGTAGGTGTGGGCGGACGAGTTGATCTGCATGAGCTAAAGAAGTCTACATGTATGTTTGATGTTATGTCATGTGTTGAGAATAACTGATGTAGTAAAGAGAGTGTGTGATGTATATAGTGTAGTAAGGGTACCTTTTATGTTTTCTGAATATGCTGGTAGTTGGGTTGTTGAACACATATAACAGTTGTCATCCGTCAACCTCCCACTGCACTTACATACACCCTACTGTCTGCTTGAGAGTATCATGAAGCCATGCTCATGATCATAGTGTATCGAGGCATGCTCATTGCGTGTGTTGTATGCTCGACCAGAATCGAGGCATGCTCATTGTGTGTTTTGTATGCTCGACCAGAATCAAGGCATGCTCATTGAGTGTGTTGTATGCGCAACCAGACTATATACTAGAGATGTACTGCAGATGAATGGAATGTGAAGGATATATGTTTTGATCTCTATTCACTATGTGCTACATACTTGCATGTATTTGTGAGTAATATGTCATCTTTCTTTGTGTAATATAGAATTATTATTGTTTGCTGCATTGTATATTTGTTTGCATAAGTATAATACTCTCACAAGCTGCATTTATATGAGAGAGTTCATAGGATTAGGAAAAGGACAAGGACATTTATGTATAATGACACAGCCAAGTAAGTTACAAAATATCTTGTCATAAAGCTCTTAATGAAGGAGGGAGTTACAACTACTCTTTTTACAGGAATTCAAAGAGTAATGAAGAAAATCTCTTAGAGGTGTCATATGCAGTTACAAAGAATAACAAGGAAGTTACTAAAGTATATTGAGGTATAATAGGGGTTACAATTAAGGGGAGTTAAAAAGCATTTTATCATAATGAAAGAGTTACAAGCATATATCCTCTCTTAAGTAAAAAAAATAAGTTACAAAAAATGCTGTGAGTTCTAGAGAAATGGGTGATTTTGGAATAATTTGTTTGGCATATAATCAATACATTATAAATGAGGGAAGTTAAAAACATCTTCTCATAATGAGGAAGTTACAAGCATCTATTATCTCTTAAGTAAAAGAAATAAGTTACAAAAAGGCTGCAAGTCTTACAGGAGTGGGTGATTTGGGAATAATTTGTTTTGCAAATAATCAATGAGAGGAATTTGAAGATTCAATAGTCAGATTTTATGATGGCCTGTTCATTTGGTGTCCAGTACAGTAGATCTCTTTCCAAGAAGTCGAAACATCAGTTAAAAGAATAGATTTCTGAAATTTAGTTCATATTTAAGCTCTTTCATTCAATTAATTCAGCCGAAGAATAACAATACTACACATTGATTTTTGATCATCCAGATTTCATATTTTCAAAATTCAAATGGCAGTTTTCTATATGAAAGCAGATTTCCAGAAAAATTTTAGCTTTGGAATATAACCATATGACATGTAAAATAAAAATTCTTAAGATCCTCAACTTGAAGTCCCCGTTCAAAATGTTAGCACCTGTCTGTCATTTTGAAATTTTGGCCTGCTCATTTACTGTAAAATACTTTAGATCTTTTTCCAAGAAATTCAAATATAGATTTAAAAGAACCAGGTTTTTGAATTTAGTTCAGATTTAAGCTCTTCATACAATTATTTCAGCCGAAGCATAACAATATTACACAAATTGAGTTTTGATCATCATAGATTTCATATTTTCAAAATTTAAATAGCAATTTTCTAGATAAAAGCACATTCTAGAAAGTCTTAGGTTTGGAACATAACAATATGAAATGTTAAATAAGATACTAAACATTCTTCAGATCCTCAACTTGAAGTCTCCCTTCAAGATATTAGCACCTATCAGCCAATTTGAGATGACTAGTCTCCAAAGAACCAATCTAAGATGTCTAGTTCCCTTTTATATGCAAGTGTGAAGACGCAAGGGTTAAAAAGAACTGTTGAATAAACCCACGTGCTGTAGGTGAGTTGGAGAGGGTAGGGCAATCCTCCAAGGGAGGTCCCTGGTTCGAATCTCCACCCTACCAAACACACATCAGGTACCCAAAATCCAGTTGATTATGCTAGTGTGGTCAGGGCCGGGCGCAACTCCCGGGTGATTTTGACGGTGTAGAACCCCCTGGTCATGGTTTCTCAGACCAAGGCGGCCCCACAAGGGGTTTTTTGCTAAATTCAAAAAAAAAAACTGTTGAATAAATGATACATTATCCTCTATCTAGTTTAGTAATGGGTGTGCCATCCCATTAGACAATTTTGTCATAAGGTTATTACTAATATTTAACTTAGCCTAATTATGATTACAGTTTATTGCATGTCCTCTAATCTGCATATGCTTCTTTAAAGTATGTAAGCATTCAACATGATCCCTGGCATTTAATTGATTATAATGTGGACAGATTGGATTGACGATAATGTCAGCATGCTGATGAGAGATAATGTGAATATTTATGTAACTATATCAAATACCACTTTTGTCAAAAATGTATGCCAGCTTCTATAGGATTGAATTTAAGCACGTTACTTTATTTTTCAATCCAAATTTTGCAGATTTTTGCCAAGTATTTACATAATTTTTCAATCTCAAATTTTGCAGATCTTTGCCATGTATTGGTATGAACACATTTATGGGTCGTTTACACTCAAACAACTCATCTCCACTCAAAAGATTAAGAAATTGAGAAGACAAACAATCATCTGTTGCTAGTTCTAGCATCGATGCCCTAAATTTTCATTAACGATGAACCTTGCCAGCTTGAACATTTATCAATGCAGTCCTTAGTCATCTCTTCAATAGACAATTGACTGCAGTCCTTATGCAATGATTGGTGACATCATTTTAATGCTATAAGTTGCTTCTAGTGCAGCCAAATGCTAGAACTTATTGCTCAGTATTTCGAAAGCAAAATCCTTTGTCTAATTTTTTTTTTGGGAGGGTGTTATGTGGGATCGAAACAGGACCCAACCATATTACATTATGACCACATTATCACAGTTTTTCAAAAAAACCTTACTACCACATGTCACACTCTTGTGGAAGTAACCGTTTGTTAATATTACCAATAAATATTTAGGCTATATACTAGATATAAGACCTCCACTATAGTTATATGAACAAATGAATTAACATTGTAGCATATTAGAGATTGGATTAAGTGTGACTTATGTTCCATTTTTTCACTCAGGCTCTAGTTTGGTAGTTCAATGGTAAGGTATGAGTTACACTCTGTTTATGTGACCAGTCACAGCAGTCTTACTTAGGACTGTTCATGTGCATCGCAATAGCAGTTGCTCTTCAACAGATATCTTAGACATTTGATTGGTAAAGGCACTACAATAATGTCAAAACATTATATATGACATTTATAGAGACGCAAATTTCTTCATAAAGATACTTGTCTTATCCTCCTTATCTATCACACATCTTATACTCCTTGCCCAATGCATCATTAATGCGAAGTATCTTATATGTAAGAACATGACATACTCCTCCTGTTGCTGCTTCAAGCCAAGAAAACTTTTAATCCTGATCATGGACAAATGCTAGCTACATTGCCTTGTCAAGAAAAAGCAATAATGCAGCAGGTTAATCAAACATTAACACTTTGTTTGGGATCCAATTTCTCGCCACCTCTTCCACTGTTAAAGTGTGTTTCTTCCCCCTCTTCTCCTAGCTATACCTTGTGCTTCAATTGGTGACAATATTGACATAATGAAAAGTATTATAGTTTTTCTCCTTGTACTGACCGCCAGTGGCCACAAGCCAACAAAACACTTTATATTGTTTTAACAGCTATATCAGTCTCAATTGATTTATTGGGAAATAGTTTAACTCTGTGGCTTAGGGGAACAAGCCACTCAGAATTTCTACCTCTTGGCAGTTTGACAAGCTTCTGCATCTACATCTCACTTTGGTCAAAATACACACTCTAATGTCTGGTCATTTTATCACTTCTCTTGTTGTTATTGTTAGGTTCTATTATTTCCATTCATGAATCTCTTTCCAATTATGTTACTTCTTTACTCTATGCAACCACCATCAGTAAGATTCAATGAGAATAAAACATTGGCAGTTCCACACATAAGGTCCAAATGCCTTTATAGCTGCAACATTCGATATATTTGGCATCTTCTTATCATTCTCTTATACACTGCTGGGCCCAATTTTCCTTTTTGCTTTGTCCTGTGATTGGTTGCTCGTAATGGGTGCCTCTTGTGAGTTTATGACTCCATCAATTCGGCTTCCATCATTTTGAGTTATCATGCCTTGATGTGAAGTGCTATTTCTCCAGCTTACTTCCTTCCTTGCATTCATTTTGCTTACGATGCAACAACGACATTGCAACAGATTGTAGCGGCCCAGAAATGACAAATATATGTTTTGATCAATATCATCCTGCCTACTGTTATTGAGGTAATAGTTTCATCTATCAGTTACAGCAACAATATACCAATAGTTATCATTCTGCATGCATATCCATAATGAAGCCATTTTACTCTTCCTCCAAAGAAAATATGGTGTAACTTAACTAGCTGCAACTGATTTACTGATGCTAGTTAGGCTAGCAGTTCCTTAGCTTCAACCTTAGGAGTTCTTCAGGGTATAATATTACTTATTGCGCCATAAAATATGCATAATGTGAAGTGGTCCATATAGGATCAAGCTTTGTCTGATTTTCTTCATTTAAAATTATGTGCTATGCTATGACTATTGTGACTGCTATAATTAAAATAAAATCAATTTCATCCTTGCCAATCCATCCATATACATGACCAACTCCATAAGTATCCATAAGAAGTATACATATACTTCCCTAATTCCAACAGCATACTCTCTCTCTCTCTCTCTCTCTCTCTCTCTCTTTTAGTACAATATTTTTTAATATAAACATTTTGGTGCACAGTTTTCTAGTACTGGTGACCTTAACATAATACAACACATATGAAGAGGCAGGATGTAAGATATTTGGTTCTCTGTTTGCACATTCAATAGTAAATACTAAATATGATTAATGTAAAGTAGCATCAGATGCCTGCTAAAGTTTGCTATGGCATATAAATGCTCACTTACCAATAATGCAAAAGATATAATGCCTCTGCATGCAGTTACAACGAATTATGATACTCGGCACCAAAATATCCATGCAGTTCATCAAATTACAAGAAACATTCCAGCCCACATATAATCAAATAAGAGAATAAATTCACCATTCAATTGAATTGAGAAACAATCATTTCACAAAAACAACTATCTGAAGAAGGCCAAACAAATCTTGACTTCCATGATAGATTTGCCTAATGAGGAAAGCAAAGAATTCACAATTAGGGTCTTTATTCAGTGTATGGTTTGTTTTATAACCAAAACAGCTTCACTTGCCTTATCCTGACGGACACTCCTGACTTCTGTAAAGGAACTGACTTTCACCACTCTGGTAATATGATAAGGAATTCGTCTTAATGGTGTCTTCTCTAGAAGGTTCGACAGGCCCACTTTGTCATGTGAACCATCACCCATGTTTCTGAAGTGCACAGTGAACAAAAAGTTACAAAATTTAATAAAGTACTCACTTACAGCAAAGCATTAAAATGTACTCAAGCATCAATGACCATACTAAATGAAACTAAAGGCTACAACTACAAGTCTGAAACATACCTGTGCATACGACTTCTCTTGTTAAATGATATAAAACCCTGAAATTCCAAAAACATCCAATTGTTAGTTTCACTGAAAATTTAGGAAGGCACAGAGCAACACCATAAAATGAACACAAAATTGAATGATAAATTAATAATTAATTTCCTTTAATAGATACACAAAAGAAACACAGACTCAAAACACTTTATTATTAGATACACTAAAACTGGACAAAAAATATCAAAGAGACTTCGAAGAACTATATATCAAGCTGTATCCAGTGCTAAGTAGAATATTTTGGACAAAAACTAGGTAAGAACACAAATATTTAAGCTTTGATTCTGCATGAGATGAGTGAATGCAAAACATTTTGCCTAAAGTTTCTATATAGTAGATTGACACCTGTCCAGATTCTATTAAACATCATTTTTAACATGTGAATAATCTGCCACAATATATTTATCCAAAAAAGTGTATATAACAGAAATTTAATATCAATCCCTTTTTGCCATTATAATCCCTTTACCATAAGGTACATCTAAGTTGAGTAGCAAGCAGATTGGGTGAAAGCCTAGTATAAAACTGATTCCAAAGGCTCTCAGCTCATGAATACTGACAATTATATAATTGTTGCTATAGGTACATAGGGGGATTGTTTTGGAATAATATTGATCTCTCTTTGAAAGATTGGCATCTTTTGGGGTAACAACCCTGGTTCTGAATATTAAAACTCATTCAAGAAGATACTTACGAAGAAATAGTGTTTCAAAATTGATTCCTTGGTGTAGTTTAATTGAATTTCTTGTACATCCAGATCAAGTCCAGAGATCTAAGACTATATTAAAAGCATGCAAGGATCTGCCTGTGGAGCCTGTAAGATTGATGACCTTAAGCTTGTGCACTATAATTCTGCTGTAACACCATATAAGTAATTTAAAACACATGAGAGCATTTGCTAGCAAAACAATGACCCCCATTCATATTCAGAAAGACAACCACAGCATTTCATGTTGAATTTAGAATGCAAATACACATCAATTGGATATATCTTCCACAAAGGAACAGACTTACAAGAGTTCCATGGAATGTGGCATTACATTTCCCTGATATGCTGATTTTATTGCACAAAATAAAAATCAGGTATATCACTTCAAATTATGTAATGGTCTCAGACATACTATATAAACTATAAATTTGTCTTAGTTATGCGTCTTTATGAGATTTATATCCATCTGATATGATTGTCATTCATGCACTTAGACATATTATCTCTTTTTGGACAAAACACTGCAGAAATAAAGACATTGTGGTCTCTAAGCTGGTGTCAATTTGCCTCTACTACGCATCTTTGGGAGATTTAACTCCTATGTGTCTTGTCTTTGCTCATAAGGGCACTTGGACGTTTTAGTTATTTCCTAAGGAAAATATTACAGATAAAAATAATGAGCATCTGCTATGAAGTAGAAAATCACATTCAAGTAACATAAAGTGCTCAGAATTTTCTCTAAAGCTTTATTTGTCTCATATTCATTATTTATTCTGCACCCACTCTTCTTAACCCATGCATCTACTTCATAAACGCCAACACAGTTCTGTTTCTTGTGTCTCACATGACAAATTCTCTCATAAGAGAAATTTACCTGGAGCCTTATCATATATTCTTGTCACCAACAAACTTTCATATTTGTTGTTTATTTAATTTGTTTACCCTAGTCTATAATATCCAGTGATTGAGGTCAACTTCCTTCACATTAACTATAGTTTGATTATTGCACCATTTTATTGTTACCTCCTGACATATTAGACAGATATACCAGTTGTATTCTCTAAATATTTCAGTTCAGTATCTGTATGAGTAATGCCTCTTTCTGTATGCTTTTACATGATACCCAAAAGGGAAACTCCAAGATTTGGAATCCTGAAGACCAAAAAGTAAAAACTTCAGCGCTAGTCCTCCTTAGCCAGCTCACTTCTCTACCTAAGAATAAGGCAAGAGTAGTCACTTCTGTCTACAAAGTATATGAAATCTTGATTTTGTCCCTGCCATGTTTCTTGGTGCCCCTCCAACTGTAGGGTTTCCGTGACTTTTTACATCATATTCAGAATATGCAAGCTCAAAAGCTTCAAGGTCCCATAAGACCAAACAGTTACCCAATATCTATACAAACATTTACAAACAATAACCCACTCCTATCTCAAAAATGGAAGAGTCGAATGATGAACACATGCTTGTATAATGTCATGTGCTATTACATACTGGATGTGGTTTCATGGATACTATTGCACTGCCTCATTAATGGCAATCGTTGAAGTTAGCATGCCACCAAAAGCACACATGACTTTGCCATGTCCAGCACGAAGACTTCTGAAATCATAATATTTTTGAAGGGACAATAACTGCTCCAAAATCCCCTAGGAATGAATTGAGAATCTGAATGTTGCAAAACATTATATTGAAAAACTTAACATAGCCTGCCCATGCACAGTAAACAGTTGTAAGTAAAAAACTTCTGTATTATTCTGTTGTTCAGCTAAAATAAGGGCAAAGAAAATCATGATATCCAGTAGAACAGCAAGACATATTACATATTAGTAATGTATTAAAACATGTAATGTTAGCTCAATATTCTTTCATATTAGTGAATACCAAAGGAGACTTGTCTGCAAAAAAACATTAACATAATCTGATTCTGTATCCTTAAACCACCTGTGAGCTTGATAATGACTGGGACAGCATGGGTGGGGTTCCCTCTCAAGAAGAAGATGCCATGTTGTTGCGCAAAGCATGCTCAAAAACCAAACTTACCATACACATGGCCTTATCATAGATGAAAAATTTCAGCAGAGTAGCTATATCTACATTTGTGGAAATGGTATGCCCTTGTCAAAACAGAACATGGCCATAGGTTTCAACAACAAAAAAAAAGCCATTGAGGAATGACTAGTAAGCAAGTTTCATTCTGAATCATAACTAGAAAATTGTCGGGCATTAAGCAGGTCATGACCTGGCAGTAAAAGGTGGAGGCTGGGGCAATTGCCGTAATGATGACCCAGATTCAAGCTCCCACTGGGTTAGCTCCTCGTATCCTGTAGAGTGAGCCACCTTTAGGCAGGCTAATGAATGAGGTCAGACGCAAGGCCTAGAAGAATTTTGGTCAAGTACAAACTCCTTTGTTGCAACTTCTAAGCCAAAGGGATTCCAAGTTTGATAATGTCTCCTCCTCAGGGACTATGCATACTCTCCAGTGAGAGAATCCACTATAGGAATTTTAATGGTGAACCAGGAAAAAGTATGACTATAAATCAACAATGGTCCACCCCGTGTCAAAAGAGTTTCCAAATTGATCCACTAAAAAGGAAAAATAAAATCAAATAAAGAGAAATTACCACAGCATTTATCAATCTAATAAAAAGCAGCAAACTTTCTAACTCTCCCAAGTAAACGGCATACCATAAGCTTGTGTGGCTTAAAATTGCTCAGTTTTGAAACTTACTTTAATTTTTGACAACATATCTAGCATAGGCCATATTCAGATCATTGATTAGGCTGAAATGCAACAAAGTTAGCGGTAAATGCAGTGCATTCCTGAAGATGATAAAGCAAATTAGATTTAGGAGCATATGGGGTATACCTAGAACAGAAAGATTCCATAAAACTAACCTGAGATTACATAGACTGTATCAATGTCTTTTTCTGAGTTCCTCTTCCACTACCACACAAATGACAGGAATATAAAAGAAACAAAATATCTTTGTAAGCCATACAATAAATCACGACTCGTATACATACATCACTCATAGAGTCTCCAAAGGTTTGGGTGTACATAAAGAGAACTAAGAAATCCAGCTTGCAAACAAAACGCATTAAAATCAAGCCTCAAAACAAAGAAAATTTACAAAATGAGCTCCCATTATGGTAAAAGTTAATAGGATTTCTTTGAATATCATATTTTGTTGTCAATTACATACAAGCAACATAAACCATTCTCTCCCACACAAAGTAATAAACACTAGAACAGAGCTTATATCATATCTTGAATTTTAATCAGCGCAATACTAGACCAAACAGAAATGTGAAGCCATCCAATGAGTGATTATTTAACTAACAAATTTGGGTATAATCATGTAACAAACAGGATTGCAAAAATTGAGCCACAGGTTTGGTAAATGCTAAAAGGATTTCTTTGAAGATCATATTTCTTTCGTCAAGTTCAAACAAGTCAAAACAACATAAAGCATTCTCTGCTGCACAAAATAATAAAACACACAACAGAGATTATATAATTTATTGAATTATTATCATGCAAAGTTAATAGGATTTCTTTGAAGATCATATATTGTTGTCAATTACATACAAGCAACATAAACATTCTCTCCCACACAAAGTAATAAACACTAGAACAGAGTTTATATCATATCTTGAATTTTAATCAACGCAATACTAGACCAAACAGAAATGTGAAGCCATCCAATGAGTGATTATTTAACTAACAACTTTGGGTATAATCATATAACAAACACAGGATTGCAAAAATTGAGCCACAGGTTTGGTAAATGCTAAAAGGATTTATTTGAAGATCATATTTCTTTCGTCAAGTTCAAACAAGTCAAAACAACATAAAGCATTCTCTGCCGCACAAACTAATAAAAAACACAACAGAGATTATATAATTTATTGAATTATTATCATGCAAAGTTAATAGGATTTCTTTGAAGATCATATTTTGTTGTCAATTACATACAAGCAACATAAACATTCTCTCCCACACAAAGTAATAAACATTAGAACAGAGCTTTTATCATATCTTGAATTTTAATCAACGCAATACTAGACCAAATAGAAATGTGAAGCCATCCAATGAGTGATTATTTAACTAACAACTTTGGGTATAATCATGTAACAAACACAGGATTGCAAAAATTGAGCCACAGGTTTGGTAAATGCTAAAAGGATTTCTTTGAAGATCATATTTCTTTCGTCAAGTTCAAACAAGTCAAAACAACATAAAGCATTCTCTTCCGCACAAACTAATAAAAAACACAACAGAGATTATATAATTTATTGAATTATTATCATGCATATCTGAGAGCTCACAAGTAACTATACCTCAAAGCATACTACACTCAATAGAAATGTCATGCCATCAAAAGTTTGAGAGATTATTTAACTAAAAATTGGATATGGTCATTCAAAAAAACACTTAAAATCAAATGCTTCCAAAAAGCTTTTTATCACACTGGATATGACATGCAGAAAAAGGAAAAACACGGATTTAAAAATACTAGTTTGGTTAACAAGAGGATGCCAAAATAAGTCAAGTAAAATGTGAATTACAGCACATGACAATGCTTGCAAATACCTTCATGAAACTGGTAACTGATGCATCCTCTTCTTGGGGTCGACTTTTCACAACTTTGAAGCTCTTGGACGGTGTTTTTAACTCACGCAGTTGCTGAGCTATATCCTTAAGCAAGGACAATTCTTCTCTCTCTCTTTTTAGAGAATGAATCGTCTGCTTCATGAACTCTCTGTCCTCCTCAAGTGTCTGGAGCCTCATGTTAAGCTGTTTAACTTCCTCTTGTACTGAAGAAGTATCGATCATTGCCTCTGGTAGAACACCAGAACCAGCATTGTAAACACTATCACTTGCTTCAGATATGTTGGCATTATGTGGTGGACACTGTAATAGATTTCCTTCAGTCAAACTAGAGTCCAGGGAAGGCCTATTACCTTGATGTATCTGCGGTAATGGATCTGGTTTCCCAAGCCGATCCTCATCCTCCAGGTCAAAATCCAAAGCTTGTCCTTTGTGACAGTTGAAACCTTTATTTGTTTCAGAGTCTTGCTGAACTACATAAACATCATGCACATTGAAACTTGCATCACTTTCGATACCAGCAGCTTTGAGATTTTTGTTTGCATCACTTTCATCACCAATGACTTTGAGATTTGTATCATTCTTTTCTGAAAAGTGGACTTCAGAATCATTTTTTGCTAGTCCTGCCATCTCCTTGTCTTTCTCATGCACCTTTGAAAACTGAAGATCCTCTGCACTTCTTACACCAGATTCTTCGATCAGCTCATCACAGATGCCATTGTTATCCAAGGATAATCTCCAGTGAGACCTAGCTCCTTCCTTCAAACTAGCAGTGTAAGCTGCCACTGTTTTCTGGAGCTCCATATTTGTTGATATCCATTCCTCATCCAGATGACAGTTATGTCCTCTTCGTCTTGATAATTGCTGAAGCCGATCCTCTAATTTTTCTATACGTTCCCAGAGTGTAAGATTACTCTCTTGAAGGGAATCTTCTGGGGTATTCATTGTCATTTCTGGAGTATTTGATTGACATGTTGTTAAACCATGTTCTTCATCTAAGTTCTCAAAACTGTGCTGTATTTGGCATTCAAAATCCATTCTTTGACTTGCAAAACCATCACCCCTCTTGTTTGGACAACCTCTAATAGAATCTTTCATCATTTTTCTGGAAGTAGGGTATTCTTCCCACTGAATCCTATTAGAATTACCTGAGATTCTATCTTGTCCATGTGGGACTCCCATAGAGCATGCCTCTTCCCACTGAAGTGGGCGATAAGAATCTACTGTTTTTGTCTCATGATTCCACATATCATCCAAGCACATGCTATCATCCTTGTAAATATGTCTCTTCCCTTTCTTGTCTTGTATCTCCCACAAATCTCTGGAATTATTTGAAGTTTTCCAACCAAGAGTATCATAACTATCAAAGCCCTCCTGCTCAAAATTTTCTGCATAGGAAATTTGCCATTGATCAGAATCTCCATACCTTTCATTTGGGTTGTCGTTTGGATGAGACCACGCTGGCCATCGAATTTTTCCCATTTCAAGATCATCTAAACCGATGCTCAACAACCTGTGTCTGTATGCTTGTAGTTCATGCTCGAGAGAAACAATCTCCTCATTTTTCCTGTACATAGCTTCTTCAAATTGTGCCAAGGATTCCTGATCATGGGCAATCTTTTCCTCTACCAGTCTTTTGTACTGATTAGACTCCATCCGCATAGCAGCTTTTTCTTCTTGAAGGCGCACAATCATTGACAATGCTTCATTTGCTGCAGTGGACGAAGCATTCCTCTCTTCCTCTAGTTCAGCATAAAGGTCCTGTAAAGCCTGATGTTGGCTACGAAGAGCCTCCCTTAAAGTAAGCATTTCATTCTCAAGTGTCATCATATGAGTACGGCTCCAAGATTCTGCATCAGAAACACTTCTCACTGGTCCTTTCTTCTTCTCTATGAACATTTTCTTTGGGGAAATATCATTGACAGTAGCATTGCTGCCTAGGGAGTTGAATTCCTCATTTTCCGTGGACAACCTCAAAGAAACATAAGCTCTACCATTAACATGTTCCCTTGATGTTTCAGATAGATAATTTGTCCTTATTTCTCCAGAACATGTAAATTTCCTAACCTCTTCACTAGGCTGTGGCGTGGAGTCCTTTGAGAAGGTGGTCCGTTGTTGATAAGGTTGCCCACGAGGGACATCTTTGGAGATCACATCTTCCGCAGCAGGGACTTCATTATCTTCTCCCGAAATCACATTCTCGCTACATGAATTAATACATTTCACATTCCGCCCCTCAATCTTCCTCTTAAGAGATCGCTGACGTGAAATATATCCTTCAGTACCGGACTTGTAATTGCATTTAGATGGATGAGCTTTGATCTCATTCCAATGACTATGACTGCAATCACTGGCCATCCCACAAGCATGTCTTCACAACATTCTCTCCACACACGCTTTACTGCTCAACATTATTCTGCAAAAACACACGAACCCTAGTCATGCACAAAACAATCACAATCCCTATTCTTAAAACGGAAAACTACACACTTCTGCAACAACCAAAAACACCAGTCAGTCAAATTAAGAATTCTTCACTATAAACATGAACACAACCAAAATAAAAATGAATCAGATTGAACTGTCCACTGAATTCCCCAAAATAAAAGAAAATCAGATAAACCCGTCCACTGGATTCCCCAAAAGAAACATTAACATATGAGCTTTTAGGCCCTAATTGAGAAACTAGGCAATCAATTTCTCAAAAGTCACGTATACATAGAAAACATGAACAATTCAAAGCATGATGCTAATTTGGCCTGACGAGAAAGCTGAAAATGAATCAACTATCAACCACGCCTCATACTTGCAAATGAATTGCATGTCCAAAACAATGCCGATACATTCCAACATATCTGCATCGCCTAGCGCGGAGCAAATTTGAGGCTCCATACACATGCCATACTAAAATTCCCCCATAATGGCCCTTAAAACCGTGATAATCTAGTCTAGGATTCCCAATCCAATTCAATTCGTTACCTCTTCTCGTGCTACTGTGACCATTCTAAGATTCCCCGACACAAAATGTCCTTCAGAGGGTCCAAATCCCGAGCAAGGGCATAACTCAGGTGGGCATACGAGCGAAAGGCACCCGCAAAACCCGACGAGACAAAGTAACGGACTCTCTCCCTCTTATAGAACTAACACAGCCTCTGCCAGATCGGAAAGCCACTTATTACAGTTGTGAACGCAGATTCTCTACGAGGAATTCAAATTCTATCACAAATCCCCAAAACTTAATAAATCAAAAGCAGGAGAAAAGAAAAAGGAATTTAAAAAAAAAAATTCAAGAGGAAAAATTCAAAGCTTCCAGGGCCTCCTCATTCCCCCTTTATCTATTCAAACTTTGGAAAAGAAAGCCAAATCAAATCAATCATCCTGGCCGCTGGCAATCTACCTCTTAAAACATGACCGTTTGCTTTACAGGCTTCGAACGCGTGACGTCAAAAAGCATTTCTCTTCAAATGTGGTAAAACAAATACAACCACGACAACAGTGACAATGCATACACAATGTATATACATCAAAGCACCATATCTGAAGAAGAGGAAACTCCTGCCTTAAGGTGGAATTTGAAAACAATTGCACAGGAACAAGTAAAAGCCTCTTTCTTCGCTCTCCAAATAGATTATATTCTCCAGCAAACAAATTTGGATTCAATTTTATTAATTTTTTTTTGGGTGGTGACCACTCCCGATCCTTGTTTCCCTGTGTTTCCGGTTCGTTAATATTTTGCATGCGATCGGGCCACCGAGAATGTCGGCTCGCCTTTTACGTGAATTGTTTTGCTCTGTTTCGATTCGCGGGTGTCCGCGACCTGCGTGTCCAACAGTTTTGTGACGCGGGTGGTCACATGGATAGGGTCAAACCGGCCAACGCCTCTGTGCGCGGTAACGTAGATATATAAGCCACGTGGCTTTTACTTTCATTAAATATCGTTATTCAATTTTCTTACCCGGTGAATTTGGGGTCTGTTGGAATGCTCCGACCCCACGAGGATTAATTATTAAATTTTGGTCATATCTTTAACGTTGGAGAAGCACTTTAAGGATATGACACGTTTATTTATTTTTATTGAAAAATAAATGACACCTTTTTATCCGATGTAAAGTATGACCTGGATCGAATATAACACATTAATTATTAATCATTCTAGATTAATTATAGTTTGGGTTCTCATCAAGAATATTCGAAATTAAAAATAATGTTTTTTTTGTTTTTAAGGTGGGATATACGTCAGTGTTGAAAGTAATTTTTTTCAATAAAGGGAATCTCGAGAATTTTGGGATTGGAATCGCTGACTTTAAGCTGTTAATCACTTAATGGAAAACTAATCGGTTACCTATCTCCATCCAAAATTTAAAAATAATGTTTAAAAAACTCAAATCTTTAATTTTTTAAATATTTATTTTTAATTTATTAAAAAAAATTCTTTATATTTTCTTTTTCTGAATTCTTTATAGTTTTCTTTAACAGAAAACATAAATCTTTGATCTTTTAATATTTTTTTTAATTCTAATCTTTAATCTTTTTTTTGAGGAGAACGTTTACAAATTACATTAACAACCACCCTCAAGGGGTTTGAACGCAAGACCACTTAAGAAACAACCGCCATCTTATAGCCACTAGGGCAATGCCCGTGGGCCCCAATCTTTAATCTTTCTAAAAATAATAATTATTTATAATTTTTTTTAAAGACTTAAAATTATTTGTTAGTATTATTTTTTTGGGTATAGAGAAATCAACAACACTTATTTTTTATGTGAAGACTTAAATTTAGTTTTTATTATTTTTATTTTTTATAGGAAAATGGGTAACAGGCATATATAGAAACAAGGTAATAAAAGTTATAAGGGTGTTTTGGTCTGACAAGGATAGTTTAATGGTTAGGGTTTTGGTCTTTCTTTAGAAAGGTCAAAGGTTCAAACCAGAGGGTATCCTTCTTTAGAAAAGTTAAAGGTTCAAATTACAATGTATCCAGATAAGGATGGGTTAAAGGTAATGGTCAAGTGTTTGTCGATTGGTTGTTTTAGTTCAATGCCTTGAGGTTTATGGGTCCCATTGATTTTATCTATCCCAACGAATTAGGGTTTATAATGTCGATACCCAATAGTGGTAGCGGTCAATAGTCAGTTGATTGTTCTAGTTCAATACCTTATCAATTGGTTGTTCTAGTTCAATGCCTTGAGGTTTAGGGGTCCCATTGACTTTGTTTATCCCAATGAATTAGGGTTTATAATGTCGGTACTCATTGGTGGTAGCAATGGAATGTTTTTCGGTTGATTGTTCTAGTTCAATACCTTCGAGGTTTGAGATCCTATTGACTTCATTGTTAGTTGATTATTTTAGTTTGATGCTTCTAAGGTTTGAGGTCTTATTGACTTCATCATCCGTTGATTATTCTAGTTCAATGCCTTCAAGATTTGAGGTCCTAAACCCAACGAAGCTGGTGTTGCCAATTCTCCTATATATATATATATATATATATATATATATATATATATATATATATATATATATATAAATAAATAAATAAATAAATAAATAAGTGCTTTAGCTTGAAAACATCCTTAGCATAAACTTGTTAGGTCTTTGACTTCGTCATGGGTTGATTATTCTAGTTGAATGCCTAAGATTTGAGGTCCTATTGACTTCGTCTAACCCAAGAGTGTTACCAATTCCCCTATGTATTATATATACTAGCTTAGATATATAAAATATATATTTATAAACGCAGAGAGTTATCAATCTGCGCCTATCTCATAGTTTAAATATTTTTTAAATATTTAAAATCCATCGTAACCCTTAATGTCGTCGGATAATTTTCTTAATGTCAACTTTTTTAATAAATATTAATATTGTTTACGGAGTGGTTGACCTTCCTGGCTGCCATTGTAGTACGCCTATCAACATAATAAATAAGTGCTTTAGCTTGAAAACATCCTTCCAAAAATTAGCATAAACTTGTTATGTGATTTAATTTTTAATTATATATTTAATTTTTAAATTTAAAATTTAAAATTTAAAATAATATATTTTTTATAAATAAAATATTTAATAATATTTTATTTTTTATATTTGAATAAAATTTAATTTTAAATATTAAAAATAAAAATTTTATTTGTTTTTTTTAAATATAATGATAAATTATTAGTAAACCTAAAAAAAATCGATTTTAACCAGTCGACTTATCCCTATAAAAAGATTAAATATATGACCTATTCGAAAGGATAAGATTAGGAATACTATAGTTACAAACATGGATTTGTGAATCCCAAGAGTTACAAAGGAGATGTTATTGTCAAACAACCCAAATCAATGTTAAAAAAATACTCTTGCTTTTCTTAAAGATTTCATTAAACAATATTAAACATTTTTTATTTTCTTAAAGTAATGGAACTTGAATGGTATATTAGTTTTGTTTGTTAAACTCTAACAAGTTTAAAAGTCCAAATCCCATGTAAGATTTTTTACTCATCAACGATTTATTGTAACGTTTTTCTTTTATAAATTATTTTCAACAATATATTCATATGATAAAATTTTATTTCATATAATCCTCAAACAAATTTTATTCTTCGTTGTCGGTTCTCTTTCTTTTTAATTTGTTCAAGTTTCATGTCTAATGTTTAATCCTCGTTATATGTGGTGGAATTTTATTCTACCTTGTTGGTTCTCTCTTCTAATTTGTTAAGTTTCATAATAGGACCATTCAGTCTCAATCTCTTGTATATGTTTTTAAAATATTTTTGGACATTTAAGTTAATTTAACATGTAAGAAGAAAGAGGTTTGAGGTGTAGATTAATTGGTTCATCCAAACCCCATAAGGGGGCGGAGGTTCAAGGTTCAAATCTCGGGTCTCGTCGAACTAAACGATTTTCCCTTTCTTGGTGCTTTCAGCGGCGTAAAAGGTTTAAAATGATTGTGGCATGGTGGTTATAAGGGCGGACTACGCGAAGATCTATGTGGCGGCTTATGGGACGGACAACGCAGAATACTGTGGCGGCCATAAAAAGCTGGACAGCGTACCCGAATTCGAGACGGCTACCGATTCCACCATGTAAATTAAAAAAAAAAACATGTAAGAAGAAAGTGTAGTGGAGAAATTATGAATTAGGTTTTTAAAATATTTTTGGACATTTAAGTTAATTTAACATGTAAAGAAGAAAGTGGAAGTGGAGAAATTATGATTCAATATGATAATTTTTTTTAAAAAGAATAATATTTTAAAAGTTATTTTTGTATAATGTTATTTGATTTAGATTATTTTTGTATTATTTTATGTGGATTTTGAAAATCATTGAAACGAGTTGTCATTTGAAAGAATCCAAGTATTATTGAGGGAGATACGACCATGTGAAGATAGTCATTTAAAGCTAGGATAGCCTTAGGGTAATTTTTTTTTTAAATGTCTTATCTTTTAGGAGTCATAGCTTTTCGAAGGATTGTCTGATTCAGATGATTCTTAGACCAATTTGTGTGAAATTTAAAGAGGTTTAAAATGAGTAGTCATATGAAGGAATTCGAGCAATATTGAGGGAGATACGATCTTGTGAAGAGTTATTTGGAACAAGGGCAGTGATGATTTTTCAAGTCGTAAAAAAGAAAATTGCAGATATTTGTCAACCAGGGCTTGGATGATGGGAGGATCAATGGAGGGCTAGGGCATTAGTGAGGCAAGATATTCTATTTGAGCTTAAAATTTTCAGCTAAGTTTCATTTTCCCCTTATTTATCTTAGAAATTTTGCATGCAAATTATTATAGGTTTTTTATCAAATATTATAATCACTTTAGGATATTTTAGAAAATTTCATTAGTTTTTGAGTTATAGTTTTCTTTCCATGGACCAATTTATAGCAAAATTATTAAAATCATCCCTAGTAGTAGAGGTTAGTGAGGTCCTCATAGAGCAACAATCCTTGTTGCTCAAAGATACGCTAATTTTTGGTAAATTTAATGGGTCTTGGCCAAGGGCTTTGGCCTTGAGAAAATGGATTGATAGAAGTTTGAAGTCTCCAAGAGTGAGTCTATCCTTTCTTCCCAAAGGTTTCTTCTTACCTATTTTTGTTCTAGGGAGAAACGATATAGAATCCTAAAAGGGGGTCCTTTGTTTATGGAAAAAACAGGTCTCTTACTTACCCATTGGTATGAAGGCTTTACACCTGAAAATGTAAATCTATCCCTAGTACCAATATAGATTAGGATGTATGGGTTACTCATGGGAAATGGATACTTTCAAGGTAATAGACAACACTCTAAGAGAATTCCTTGAGATTTTAGATACTACAAAATATGGATTCTTAGCTATATATGCTCGAATATTGGTCATGATTTATATAAGTAAACCTTTATCAAAATCCCTTATTCTTAAGTATGGGGGTAAGTTGTGGACCCAAACCATATATTATGAAAATATATCTTTTAGACATATAATATGTCATGAGGTGGGGCATATTGAGAGATCATGCCCTAAGAAGAGTCTAGCATAAACATGTGTAAAAATCCACAAGAGAAACTTACAAATGGACATGGACAAGGATGGTTTTCAACTTCCAAAAATAGGTCTAAACAGATTAAAGTAAATAAAAAATGGAGACCAGTAAAGAAGGATATTGGAATAAATTTTAATTATTTTGAGGCTTAAACATATGAAGAAAAAGAAGATCAAAGCTTAGAGGACATAGTACAACAAGTTCAGGATATTAATAAGGAATTGTTTATTCAGTATGATCTTGATTTGGGGAAGAATATTCTCAATGAACCTAAGAAATGTGTCTCATCAGATTTTGAAAACTCTCTTGAAGTACCATGCACCATTCAGGAGAAGAAATTTGGTAGATAAAATACAATGTTAAATGTTGATACCTCTACCATTAATAAGGAAGTACCAAAAAATGAGCAGGACAAGTAAAAAATTTATGTAGTAGAGTCAAAAGAGGATAAATCTTACGAAAAAGAAAGTTGTGAAAGAATGTTGAGAAATAGAATAATAAGACCCACTCCTGATATAGGCAAGGCAGAAAGAGGAAAACCCTCAAATTATCAAGTGATATCTAGGGAAGCAAGAGTAAACATAGAGAAAGCAACACAAACTAAGTTGGTTGAACTTCTCTTTACCAAATTGCAAAATGATATTGGTAATTCATAGGTGGGGCCAATAGTCCCTAATGAGACATGATTACCATATCATGGAATATAAGCATGGTAATAACCCCTTAAAGTAGAGGTGTATAAAGGACCTATGTTTAAGTAATAAGCTTGATATTCTTTGTATCCAGGAAACTTAAATGACAAACGAAGAAGTTTCCAAAATTATGAAAGCACTATGGAAAATATGTCAATGGGATGTTGTGGATTCTAAAGGAGCGACACGGGAGTTCTAACATGTTGGAATCCCATTAGAACCTCATGAGTAACCATTCATAAAACTAGGCATTAGATAACTTCTTTAGTCACATGCTACTTTGCAGATATTCATTTCATCATTATCAATGTCTATGGATCTACATCTCAGTCGGGTAGATTAGAAGTATGGAGTGGGATTGAAGCCTTTATGAGACGTAAAAACCAAGAAACCTAATTTATAAACATAGTAAATTTTAATACCATAACCAAGTTGGATTAAAAACTTGGAGGAATTAGGAAACTAACCCAAAGTATGAGAGATTTCTCAGCTTTTATTCAAAACAATAATCTATGGAAGGTTATTTTTGAAGAAGATAATTATACTTGGACCAAAAACATGAGAGATCAAAGCCTAATAGCAAAACAAATAGACGAGTGCATTATCTCAGATAATTGGCTAGATGAAGGAACTTGTACTAAAATTAATGCCTTAATAAGGATTGGTTGAGATCACTAGTCAATAAGAGTTAAAATGGTGGTAAGTGAATTCAAAAAAATATCATATTTTAGATATGAGCATATGTGGGAAAACCATCCTCAATTTCTTGATATGACAGCACAAACATAAAATTCTTTAGGAAACAATGGATTGTATACACTTCTAAAACAAATTAAATCAATGACATCTAGATTGAAAGAATGGAACAAGAACACTTTTGAAAATATTTTTAAGAAAGAAGAACTAGAAGATAAATTTTTAAAATTCTAAAAAGGTGATTATAGTAATCCAAGCTTGGAGGAAAGTGATTTGCTTAGTGAATATCATAATATTTTGAGTAAGGAAGAGAAAATTTGGAGATCAAAATCAAGACAAACTTGGTTAAAAGAAAGAGATAAAAATACATTTTTTTTCTCATAGAATGGCAATAATACAGAGTTCAACATTAAAATTAGTAGAATTAAATCAATAAAATGGGTTTGAATTGAAGACCATAGTGATATCATAAAAGAGGTAAGGTTGTTTTACCATAATATTCTAGGATCATAGGAGTTTGAAATTCTTAATGATAAACTACTGCAAGAAGTACCTTCAATTATAATAGTTGAAGACGATAGAAAATTGATGGAGCGTATTACTCTAGAATAAGTTCATTTATCTCTTTTCTCTTTTGATAGGATAAATCCCTAGGTACGAATGGGATCTCTACAATATTATATCAACATAATTGGGATATAGTGAAGGATTCTTTGTTGGTGGCAATGGAATAGTCTAGGCTAAAACAATACATACCTTATAAAATAAATGCAGTATATCTTACCTTGATTCCAAAAAATAAGGATGTCAAATTGTTTGATTCTTTTAGGCCCATAAGCCTATGTAATATGGCATATAAAATTATCTCCAAAGTTATGTTGAATTTCTTAAGACCATTATTAGATAAAATGATTTCAAAAGAGCACGAAGGATTTGTGAAAGGGAGAAAGATTCTGGAAGGGATCATAGTAACTCATGAAGTTATGCATTCAAAAACTTCAAGAAAAGAAAGAGTATTGATCTTAAAACTTGATATGGGTAAAGCCTATGATAGGATTCAATGGGATTTCCTTTTTGCAGTATTAGAAAAGTTTGAATTTAGGAATAAATGGGTCAGATTGATTAAATCTTGTGTCTCTACAATTTTATTGTTGGCCAATGGGTTAGTAACAAAATATTTTAAAGCCAAGAGAGGTCTTAGATAGGGAGATCCTCTATCACCATATTTATTCATTATTATGGCAAAGGTATTGGGTAGGAACTTGAAGAAGGCTAACAAAGATGGGCTAATAAGTGGACTTAAGGCTAGTAATAACATCAACATCACCCATCAATAGTTTATAGATGATACAAGCCTTTTTAGGAGGTCAATGATGAACGAGGCTAGAGCTTGGAATAACTTATTAAATGAGTAAGAAAGAGAGTTAGGGCAGAAAGTTAATAGGACTAAATCCAAATTTTACTTCCTAAACACCCCAAATAGAATCAAAGTAGGAATTTGCAGGTTACTTCAAATGGAGGAGGTAAATTTACCAACAACTTGTCTAGGGATGCCATTATTTGAGAGGAGAATGAGCATAAAATTATGGAATATAGTTATAAGTAAATTTCAAAATAAACTATCGACATGGAAAGGTAGATGATTATCATTAACAAGAAGAGTGCAACTAATTACATCAGTCTTATAGGCCATTCCAACATATTATATCTCCTTATGGTAGAGGCCACACCAACCGGCGCTGAATAATTCCAACATATTATATGTCCAGGAGAATACACAACAAGAAGTGGATATAATGTAAAGCACCAACAAAACATGAATATCACAAGAATACGAAGAGATATTTGGGATGCATTCCTAAAGTAAAAAATGTTTGTTTGGCTAGTAGGTCATAGAATAATATTATACTGGGATAACCTTGTGAAATGGGTTTTAATAGTCCCTCACAATGTGTTCTTTGTAAAAAGGAGGAGGAGAGTATAGACCATCTCTTGGGACATTGCTCAATAGTTTGGAAACTATAGCAATGGATTCTTAATATGTTTGGTAAATGCATGGTGATGAATGGCAGAATTGAATAATGGTTAAAGCAATGGCAAAGCACTTTTAAAAGTGAGGGTTCACAGACAATTTGGGATATGTTAAAAAATACAATACTTTGGATTCCTTGGCTAGAAAGGAATAAAAGAATATTTAAAGGAAAGAAAAGCAATTTAGAGGTAATGAAAAGGAAGATTTATTTAGCCATAGAGGAGTCTAAACCAACCCTATCAACTCACACAATCCCTAATCTGGAAGCAGAGAGCCTTAATAGATGGAGTCAAGTCATCAAATAGAATTATGATGTTAGGTATAGGAGAAACAAAAAGAAGGCAAAGAATATAAAGTAGAAACCACTAGATGTGGAGTTGGTCAAACTAAATTTTGATGGAGCATTTAAAGGAAATCTAGGACCAACAAGAGGAGGAATAATTAGAAATAATAGAGGATATATTTTGTCTCATTATGATTTTAATAGTGGATTTAAGACAAGTAATGAAGTTGAAGCTTGGACAGGAAGGGTTAAAATATGCAAACAAATAAAATGGAATAGAGTATGGATGGAAGGTGATTCACTAATAGTAATAAATGCAATTTTGAGGAAAGTAAAGGCTCCATGGAACATAGAAGAGATAATTATGGAAATACAAGACCTTGTTATAGAGTTTGAAAAAATCAAGTTTACACATACATTAAGGGAAGGAAACAAATGTGTAGATAAGCTAGCCAATAGAGGGGTTTTAATTGAGGATTGTGAAGTTAAATTATCTTTTTCATGGTTAGAGGAAGTAGTAAGTTTAGCTAAAGTTGACAAGAAAATGTTGACTACTTGAATCAAATAATGATTAAGATTTACTTTAATATTTTTCATTGGTAATATTTGCTTTATTTTATAACATTAATGTCTTTTTTTTTTGGTATAAGGTAGAGGTGGTTATAAGGTCCACAAACCTTTTACATAGTCAAAATGGGCTGGTTCTAGCATCAAGCCCGTATAATCAAAATACAAAATGGATCTTTCTAAGACCCACATTAAGCCATACTTAGAGTCCACAATCCTATACTTGTCGCTTGACTATTCAGGATAAAACAAAAACCAAACAACACCTAGCACTTACTAATACCACTAGGTTGTTGTACTGTACACTTGTCACCTCCAGGCCCCGACAAATGGGATGCCTTTTCTGCCTAATTCCATCTGTCGGATTACTCATCATCAACCCCTCTGATCTCCTGATGCTCTAACAGGTTTGATCTTAGCTCTTCTCTAGAAGCCAACACCAATAGTTCTTGAGGGAAGTTATCCTTCCAAATTTGCATCTCCCCAACAGAAACTGCAATATTTGCCATTAGATCCGCCGCCTGGTTCCCTTCTCTGAAGGTGTGTTGGATTCGGGCATTAACCAAATGAGATTTATGAATCTTTGCTTCTAGGATAAGCTCCAAGATGGTCCAGCTGGGGTCTTTATCCTCCTTAATTGCCTTGATTATATTAAGTGAATCCCCTTCAAAGATAACTTCCTTATAACCCTCAAGTCTGGCAATTCTCATTGCCTGCATGCAGGCTCGAGCTTCTGCAAAATGATTTGTTTGAGTTCCCAAAGGCTCTGCAAAGGCAAGGACCACTTTTCCTTCCTCATTTCTCAGAACTCCTCCTGCTCCTGTAGCCCCCAGATTTCCTTTAGCTGCCCCGTCAAAATTAAACTTAACCCACTTTTGTGTGGGGGGTATCCACTTGACACCATCCCGTGGGTTGGTTGTAATGTCTAGGTCTGGAAGTTCCTCTCCCCAGTTCCGCAAAATCCTCCTTTCCCTTAGAGACATGGTCTCATTTTTGAAGAAGAAAGTTTTCCAGTTTTCTTTCAAAGCTCTGATTATTTTATTACCACATAACCTGGGATCTTTCTTACGTCCTTTAAATACTCTCTTATTTCTCTCATTCCATATCCCCCATAAAAAATGGGGTAAGCTGAGCTTCCAGAGCCAAGTCAAAAGTTTCGCCCGGAAGGGGAAGCCCACTGTATGCAGAAGTCAGACATGCTATTTGGACAGACCCAATCTATATGAAATTTGGACAGGATCATTTGGAAGACTGTACAAGAAAATTCACAAGTTAGAAATATATGACTTACAGATTCTATCGCTTTCTCACACAAGATACATCGATTGATGAATTGGAAACCTCTCCTTTGCAGATTATCTGTTGTCAGAATCTTATTTTGAACTGCCAACCAAAAGAAGAAAGCTATTTTTGGGGTTAAATTATTTAACCAAATAATAGAAGTCAGAGTCCAGCCATTGAATCCTGAGTGGATTAACTTATAGGCAGTTTTTACTGAATAGATCCCACTTGTAGTTTTGCCCCAAATCGCCTTGTCTCTTCCTTCCCTAGGAATGATCGGGAACACCCTTAAAGCATCATTGAGTTTGGTTAGGGCCACCTTCTCTTGCTTTGACAGATTATGAACTGTGATTTTCTTCCAAGAGGAAGTTTCCTGTGCTACAACAATAAAATCCCCTACTTTTCCTCCCATTTCCTTCGAAAGTTTATGTTGGAGGACCTGAAGGTCTAAGTTATCTTTCAGAGGGGCCTCTTCCAACCACGGGTCTTGCCAAAAGTCCACTTGTCTTCCATTACCAATTCTCCATCTGATGCCTTTCCTGACTACCTCCCGACATTCGAGCAAACAATTCCAGAAATAGGATCCTCTAGGGAGATTATCAGCTTTCAGGAAGTCCTGATTATTTTTGATATATTTTGCCTTAAGAAGTTTTACCCATCCCAATTGATCATTATTGATAAATCTCCATACCTATTTGCCAATCAGAGCTTGATTCATTTCTTTCATTCTCTTTAGCCCCAGGCCCCCCTGATCCTTGCTTGCACACACCTGATTCCATGCTACCAACGAAATTCTCTTTCTCTCCTCTGAACCTGACCACAAGAAGTTGCGTTGAATTTGCTCCAATGTAGCTCGGACCTTTGCAGGCATTCTAAATAGAGACATGCAGTAAATTGGAATGCTCTGTAAAGTAGTTTGAACTAATAAGGCTTTTCCTGTGGAGCTGAGAAGGCTGCCCTTCCACCCTGCTAACTTTTTGGAGATCCTGTCAATGACTGAGTTCCACAATGTAGCCTTCATTCTTCCTTCGAACATAGGCATGCCTAGATAAGTTCCTGGTAGAAGCTCCTTTCCACAATCGAAGAGGTTAGCTATTCTTTCCTCCCTCCCACCAGGCGTGTTAAAGAAATAGATGCTACTCTTCTTATAGTTTATGTACTATCCTGCTTCTGTCTCATACTTGGTTAGAATTCTCTTTAGCTTCCTAGCCTGAGGCACCGAGGCTTTGGACACAATGATTGTATCATCCACAAACTATTGGTGAGACACTGGCTCTGCTGTTGAGGCTGGTTTGAAACCTTCCAATCGACCATCTGCCACCGCTGCTGAAATGTTCCTACCCAATGCTTTCGCTAAAATAATAAACAAGTATGGAGACAAAGGATCTCCTTGTCGCAACCCCCTTTCACTCTTAAAGTAACCGGAGGGTGACCCATTCACCATGACAGAAAATCTTGTAGTAGAGATACAACTAAAAATCAACTTAATCCATTGGGGACAGAAACCAAACTTACCCAAAATCTTGGTGAGGAACCGCCATGAGACCCGGTCGTAGGCTTTATTCATATCAAGCTTTAGTAACATACCTGCTTCCTTACTAGCCACCATTGAATGAATAACCTCATGAATTGTGATGATACCATCCAGTATTTGTCGCCCTTTCACAAAGCCTCCTTGGTTCATATCAATGATGAAAGGAAGGATAACCTTCAACCTATTGGCGATTGTTTTTGTGAGAATCTTCATCAGAGTGTTACATAAATTGATAGGGCAAAAACTGGAAAATTCCATTGCTCCCACTAGTTTAGGGATGAGGACTAAAAATGTAGCATTAACTCCTTCTGGGATTTCCATGTCCTTTTGAGCCTCAATTATAGCTTCCACTACATCATTGCCTAGGATATCCCAAAACTTCTGGAAGAAAGCTGCGGGGAAGCCATCCGGTCCTGGGGAGCTGTTACCATCCATGTCAAAAACCACCTTCTTGATTTCCTCCTTTGTGAAAGGACTAAGTAAGAATCCATTAAGATTCTCAGTTACGAGGGGTGGAATGGCTGCCAACAGAGAGTCCTCTTCTTCAATAGTCGGATTTACATCTTCTAGCAACGATTTAAAGTACTCAACCGCTTCCCTCCTTATGTCTTCCATATCTTTGGTGTTAGACCCATCGGCCATCTTGATCTCCTTAATTTTGTTAGTACTCCTGTGGCGAAGAGTAGAGACATGGAAGAACTTTGTATTTCTGTCACCCTCCTTTAACCAACGCAGTCTGGATTTCTGCCTCCAAAAGGTTTCTTCAAATCCTAGCATCGTGTGGTATTCGGCTAACAGCTCCCTCTCCTGGTTTCTCAGATCCTCTGTAAGCTGCTATGACTTCAACTTCTCCTGTAGTTCATTGATCTTGTCTTTTAGTTCTGCCTTTTTAACAAAAATATTGCCAAAGGAAGTTTTGTTCCACTCTCTAATGTTAGCCTTCACATTCCTTAGTTTACATGCCACTTGGGCCAGTTTCGAACCATTATACTTTTTGTCCCACCATTGGGCAACCAGATCCTTGAGATCCTGATGTTGGAACCACATAAGTTCGAATCGAAAGGGTCTGATGTATCTTTTCTTAGAGTCCTCCCCTATTTCCCATAGAATTGGGTTGTGATCAGACCCGATTCTTGGGAGTGTCGTTAATGAAGAGTCCCCAAACCTCTCCAGGCATTCTTGAGAAAGAAGAAACCTATCTAATCTGATCTGAATTTGGTTTTCCTTCAATATTTTGTTAGACCATGTATAGGAGAATCTACGCAAGTCCACATCCATCGACTCATGTTGCTCAACAAAATCTCTAAACTCGTAGATATCAGGAGTTATTCTTTGAGAGCCCCCCAATTTATCTGCAGGATTAAGGTAGCAATTGAAATCCCCCGCCACAATCCAAGGGTAGTTGGGGACCGTCTCCCTCAATTCAGCTAGCTGACTCCAAAGAACCCTTCTCAGTCCCTGTCTAACTGGAGCATATACATTCGTTAAGATCCACTCTTCCTGCGTGGTTTTATCCACACATAAGAGACAAATAAACCAACTAGACATCAGAATCACTCTACTATCAATCACATTCTTGTTCCACATAACCAGCAACCCTCCTGCTGTTCCAGTGGCCTCTTGGCCTACTACTTCAGCTTCTCGCCAAGTCCTATTCTTAAAAGGAATAACTCTACTCTCCTCCATTTTAGTTTCTTGCAGTAAAATCATATCCGGTTTGTGTTCTTGTCTAAGAGCATACAAAGCTCTTATTTTTGCAGGATTACTCCCATGAATATTCCATGAAAGAATCTTCATTTATGGGCTTTGGATCCTCGAGCCTTCGCCCCAAAGAGCAATACTGCTTGAGTGCCATCAGCCACTCCTCGCTCTGCTTCTTTCTGCCTTAAGGCAGCATTGCTAGGTTTCCCTCTTCCTACCGAACCATATCCCCATACATCCGCTCTAGGCTGGGGTTCCTTGGGATTCACTTGGCTTCTAGTAACCATCTTGGATAGGTCAGTCTTGGTCTTTGGGGTAACAATCTGGCTTTCCAGGTTAACTGGTCTTTCTGACAGTGGAGATGATTCCGTGCTCTTAGCTTCTTGATTAGTAGATTCTTTTTTCCCTGCTTTGGGGTTACACTGATCTTGGTGGTTCACCTCTTCCTCCTGAGTATCCTTGCCTGTATTATTAGTTTCCTGCTCCTTCCTCTGATTTTTCTCCTCTAAATCCTTCTCTTGAGTCTCCTCTACCTCAGATTCCACTTCTTGGCTATCCATCTGATCTCCCTTCAGATGATTTAATGCATCAAAATTATTCTCCACTGGGATGTTGATCTCCTTGGAATTTCTTCCCATAAATTCCTCTGCAGTACATGGGACCACTTCCATCGAGCCTCCATAGGCCTCTCGTATCACCCAATCAAACTTACTTGCCCCAGGGCGTTGATCTATGGGGTTCTTTCCTTTGTGATTTGGCTCTGAGGCTTGTTGTATCATCTTAGGAGCAGGTTGAGCTTGAGGGTTCCCATCAAAGGGACCAGCTCCCCTGTGAGAGGGTTTTGGGGCATAGGTATTTTTGGGAGGAGGGTTATAACGTTGCCTCTTGCTTACAATAGGGCGAACAGGGTCTCTGATATTCGGATTTTGAGCTCCACGTCCTTGAGGCCCATGTTGGGTAGGAATGGAGATCTGCGGGGGAGGGATATTATTCTGGGTTTGAGGAGCAGTATTTTGGAGTGGGGGCTGGTTCTTGGAAATGCAGTGGATACCCTGGTGCCCTACCTTCCCGCAAACACTACACTTAAAAGACATATTTTCATATTCAAAGACCTGAGTATGAAGGCCAAACATAGACGACAATATAATGGATTTAGGGAGCTCTTTACTCAGGTCCGCCAACACACACATGCGAGCGAGAAAGGAGTCTTGTTTTGCTCAAGGTTGCAGGATCAATAGCTATTAGTTCTCCAATCTCTGTAGCTATCCCAGCCAAGATTTGTTCATTCCAGAAAAGCAGAGGTAATCCCGGCATCTTAACCCAAATAGGAGCCAAATCCAGCACCTGAGTCTGGGGGTTGAAATCGGGGGACCAACGCTTCAGATACAAGCCCCTTTTCCCAAAAAACCAAGGACCTCCTTGGAGAGTCCTTTCCATGTCCTATTCACATTGAAATGTCACCAAAAGAAAACTCTTGGGTAAAGCCTTAATCATCATACCGGCCCTTGGCTGCCATTTTTGGATGGCCCATCTCCTTATGACTTCCAAGTCCGGCCTCACCCCCATAAATTTTGCCACCAGAGATGTTATGCCCTCCATAGCCACATGCTGAGCTAAGGTATCCGGGACGTGCAACCTACCATTGACAGATTTTAGATTAAAACAAGAGTCGGATAATTTTTGCTTACCGTGAAGAGCATTAAGATATGAAGGTCTCCAGTTGCCAGGTTTCTCTTTGTCTCCTTCCTGGGTCTTCCTTTGATCCTGACGCACAGAGTCCTGGTCCCCCTCAGAGATATCTTCAACCGCATCCGCCCAACGCCCTTGGACCGGTTCCAATAGAACTTCCTTGTCCACATCCTCCGCCTGGGGGCCTGCTATCTCACCAGAGCCCCCACCTGTCGCGTCTGTTGATCTGCCCTCCGAAGCCCCACACCTAGGGTTTGTTGCCCCTAGACCTCCCGCTCCTCCTCCTTGCTGCTCCATCCGTCACAACTTGCTGCCTCCAAAATCTGCCATTTTTTTTTTTTAGGGCCAAAATTTTTGCGGCCGCTACAGTGCACGGGCTGCTACAGTGGCGGCTGCTACAGTTTGCAGGCTTCTACAGTGTCGGCTGCTACAGTGGCGGGTGCTACAGTCCATGAGCTACTACCGACATTAATGTCTTTTCATATTAACTATTTATTACAATTTTTGTAGTTGCACTTATGATTTAGGAAGGAAACTAGCAATCCAAATTTTGTAAAGTGGACTATGATAGTACAATGTTTAAGAAATATTATTCTACTAAGATGCAATGCATAGACAGTAGAGGTGGAGTTTTGGTATTGTACAGGTTGCTATAGGAAAATTTCAAGAAAAATGATGCTAAATTATGGAATATTTGTATTCACACAAAAAATTGAAGATCTAAAAAATAAAAATCAATAATTTAGATATTTTATGAAAATTGTTGTAGGTATCTAGAAATAGCAACTCGATTGAGTTCAGAATTGAATATAGTTGTAAACTATCAAGCTCTAAAGGAGAGAGCTATGATTTGTCAAGGATGGGGATCCAAGTACAACCCATTGTTCTCCAACAACAAAAAAAAATAACATGTTCCCTCACAGGGTAGAAGCATATTAAAGTAAGATAACATTATTATTAAAAAAAACAAATTTATTTAAATAACTATAAAATACAGTATAAAATTAGTTACATTTATTTGATTAACTATTTGATTAGATCCAAATAAAGTTGATGTCTAACTCAAATCAATCCTTAAAAGGTTATGATATGCTAATAAAACTCTACAATATTAATTTCTCTCAAAAATATAGGCTTCATGGATGATTTAATAATTACAATTTTTATATTGTTTTGGTTTTAATTGACCTCATCATAAAAACTATATTTACAGTCATTAACAATGTTCTAAGTATTCTATTAAACAATACCAAACTAAACATTATGAACACAACCTAAAAACACAAACATTATTAATTTTCATAGACAAACAAAAATAACATGCACTTCTACAAACCTTTTTAGTTATGCTCCTAATCAACATGGTGTCCACCATATGTGAACACACCTTTCTTGGAATATGTGGTAGATGAGATTCTCTTGAGGCCAAGGACAAATTTTGTATTATATTGTTTATAAAATCCCTTGGGACCCTTGTAAACCTTGAAAAAAGTATATTTGTAATATTTTATTATTTTTATCTTAAAGGTTGGTCTGTCAACCTTGACCTAAATGTAACTTGTATTTGGGTATAAATACCCCTTATACCAATCATTTTGATTATCATTTGGAGTGTAATCTATTCTTTCATAGTGAGATTAGTTGGTGTCCACAAACATCTCCAAATATTGTGTACTTTGTTTTGTGTATTTCTTTTTCATCCATAGTGGGTAATGTGTCGATTTCATTAAATTTTTAAAACTTTTGTGCAATCTAACATGGTATCAAATTGAGTGTGAATATTTGTTACTCAATTGAATGTGAATCTTCATTACTCGATCATTTTTTGATGATAGTTTGGCTTTTATGACTTCTCTCAAGGGCAACTATGTTTGAAGCAACCAAGAAGATTTTTTGTAAAGTTGACAATGGAACTTGAAGAAGATATTTAAAAAAAAAAAACTTAGGTGGACTTAAATTACAAGGATCTCATTGGATTCAATAAATTTACTCTAAGGAAAATATTTACTGATAGATTCCTTTGTTCCTCTCATTGGCACTAAATTTTCTTTTGTTTCTTTTCATTTTATACTAAATAGATGCCTTATTTTCATGATTGAGTTTTTCAAGGCTTTTTTAAAACCTCATTTGTCTTTTATGGATTTTTCAAGAAATCAATTTCCTTCTCTTTCGGCTTCTTGTGTCCAATAGCAACACAAATGTGATGATAGACTACTTGCCCTCCATAAAAGAAGAAAATAAAAGGCTAAAAAAAATTAATTAGAACCCTCATGCCAAAGAAGTCATGGATAGACTTTTGTGCTTGGTAAAGATCTTCATACCGCTTGATAAAGTTACTAAAATGGTCCAATAATATTTTTGCTACATATGCATGATATGATATCCTCATTGGTTATGTTTGATAAATAAGTTGTGTAGAGAAAATTGTTATAGATAAGAACAAACCATCAATAATTTTGGATTCTTTGCAAAATTTTAGAGGGTTCTCAATTCAACACTTCTTCCCAAAATGCCTCTAGTTACTTTTTTTTAAGACTAAAAAATTATGTATTTTTTCCTCCAAATCGTAAAAACTTGAATTTCAAAAATGGAATATTCCATAAAATATTTTTTGGAGGGCACAATACAAAAAGCGAGCAAATGCACAGTGATGTCACACACACAATATGACAAAGGAGGCATTTTATTAAGGTCTATTGTTTAATAATAAGTGTTTTCATTTATCTTCTAAAGGAAGACTTAGAGATAATGGGTAGAAAAGCCCACCTGAAGACTTGTTATGGAAGAGATCTTGAGTTCAAACTCCCATAGTGTCATAATATTTTAAAGAATTATGATGTCAACATGTTGACCTTAAGTGATGATGTGGGAAAATCTAATGATGTCGACATAACACCTAATGATATCATCCCTTTACAAGCACATGTTGATGTGGCATGATATGTAGCAACTTGCACAATTGATATGGTAACCCATACAAGTGATATGGTAGGCCATACAGGTGATATGGTAGTTGAGGTGGCACAACACATAGTAATCCGTACAACTACCATGGTATTCCATATATGTGACATGGTAGTTGAGGTGGCATGAAATCTAGTAGTCCATACAATTGACATCATTTGACATGGTAGTTGAGGTGGCATAGCATGTGGAAAATAACTTAGACACTGATGTGGAAGGAGAACATGGTGGTTCATACACCATTTGGCACATATACATATAACATTAAGTAATAATATTTAATCGTATCTTCAAACTCAATAAGTCATTTGCATAGTCAATAGTAGACTTCACAAAACATGAGTTTTAGAGTGATTTATGACATGATGGGTGGTATAGTGTGGTTCATTGATTGAAGGGCTAATTAGAGTACAATGAATAGTAAATTTTAGTTTATCAATACCATGTGTAGTAGCTTACATAGATGGTAATCCCCTAATCATGACAAGTGGTGTCGACCATTTAGTCAATACATGATCCATTTAGTGCATAGTCAACACCCCCTCAACCACTCATGCAAATAACATGGTGACCTCTCATTCACTGCAAGTATTGAATTATTTTCCATATTTTTCAAAGTTATAGAGGTATTTTGTGTGAATTTTAGGGATCATAACTTTTGTATACATAAGGGTTTTGAGCCCCTTTTTTTCCAAATCATATAGTTTTTAAATCTCTCAATTGGTGGTGTTATTTATAGTCACAACTCATGCAAGATTTTGTACTTTGGAAAGATAGCTATGGATCACCATATTCCCTTATTGAGTGGTCCAGGCTATGTTACATGGAAAATCAAGATTGAAGATTTTCTTCAAAGTAAGGGGTTACTCAAATATGTGAATGAGCAACCTCCTACTATTGATTTTGAAGATATAAACTAGGTCTATAGGGATAAGAAGGATGAGGATCATGGTGTTATATCCCTTCATATTGATAATGTCTATGACACCCATGTTAGCAACACTATGGACCCTAAGGAACTGCTTGGAAAAAATTATGGATTGTGTGATCATATTGATTCTACACAAATTAGTAGGTTGGAGGTTGAGCTTGCTACTTTGCCTATAGACTTAATTGATACTATTTATAAGTACATTAATTACTTCAAGAAAATACATGAAGATATATAGGATAAAATAGACTTACCTAAGGTGATAGGAGAAAAACAAGAAGCTATGGAGAAGGAAAATAATATTTAACTATTGAATATTATCTTCAATAATATTTTGGAGACATGAAATTGTTGTTATATTTGAGATGCTTTGAGTGTGCTTTCCCAATTCTCCTACACTATTAATTTATGAGGTATCCAAGTACATTTTGCGTCACCAAGCTAGAATACAAGGCATAAGGATAATTATATGATCAATAAGGCCCATACAAAGGAATTTATTGCCAAAGCTTAAAATGACAAGAAGCAAAAAGGAATGAGAAGAATCCCAAGAAGCCCTTTAAAAAGAAAACATGTAAGTTTTGCAAGAAGGAAGGACATAAAAAAGAGTTTTGTCATATTTGCATTGAGAAGCTTGAGGAAGTAGCAACAAAGGGGTGTTGATGTTGCTCTCTTCTATGAATAGGACAATAACAACTTTGATGGGGAAACCTCATAGGCATATGCAGTTGTTCATTCAACATATTGGGCATCCACTTCTTCTGATAAGTGGATTACAAATTTAGGGGCTACTAGGCATATGACAAAGCACAAAATCCTCCTACACAGATATAAAAAATCACATTCAAGGTAGCATGTTATTATTGGAGATGATTCTTCATTATAGGTTGCAAGATATGGAGATATCAACATTGGATATTCTTCTTTTGATGAGGTATTTAATATTTCTAATGTTGGCCCTAATCTCTTGTTTATTTATTATACTACTCATACAAATATAAAGGTAGAATTCTAGATTGATCATTGGGTAATTAAGGATATAGAACACAAATTTTAAATTGTTAGTTTTAACTATTGTGATGAGTCAAACCAAATGTATAAGTTGGTAGAAAGGCTCACCTCTTATGTTTATTCTTATAGGAATTTTTTTGTTGTTGTTATGGTTACAACTATAAATGATGATATTCAAAGGTGGCACCGTAGGCTTGGGCATCTCAAATATGGAGCCTTGAGATAAATGAGTCATTTTCATATGGTCATTCTACTTCTATGCATATACCCTCCAAGTAGTGTATGCATCATAGGGAGAATTTTACAAAAGGGATTACAAGATGGGTATATCACCCCTTAGAGATCATACATAGTGATATTTATGGACCTATGGGTACACCATCTCTTTTTGGAAATAGGTACTTCCTCCTTTTTATTGATGTTTTTTCTAGATATGTGTGGTTGTATACTATTTGCACTAAGGATGAGGTCTTTGAGAGATTCAAGACCTTCAAGGCTCTTATAGAGAATAAATTGGATACAAAAATTAAATATCTCAAGGCAAATGGGGGAGATAGTTACATAAGTCATGCCTTTCATAATTTTTAGCTTTTTATGAGATTGAATAGCAAAGGATTGTTCATTATACTCTTGAGCATAATGGTGTGGCTAAAAGGAATAAAATGGTGATCTTAGAAATAACATGATGTATAATTCATGCCAAGAGGATGGAGCATAAATTCTAGGGTGAAGACATCACTTGGGTAGCATAAATCACTAATAGGATTCCCATGAGGGTAGTGTAGGATATGACCTTGTGAAAGGTTGATAGGAGATAAGCTTGGCATATCTCTTTTTTGTATCTTTGGATCTACAATAGGATATCACATATCCAAATATCTTCAATAGGAGGTATTAAAGAGTTA